>JASAOG010000081.1:0-382500 GCA_030265305.1 Biomphalaria pfeifferi | reverse complement strand
GCAAAATAGTCAACAGAAAAGGGAAACTACTATCATATACAGACGAACCGCTTAGTTTAGAACAAAAATTGCACACTTTAAAATTGGAAGTTCTAATTTTTTTTTAATGAAACAAAACAATCGGTCCAAATGTTGTTTTTTTCTCTTCCGATTTCTAACCTAATAACTAAAATAACAACTATCAACAGATTATCTCACAAGTGGCACTGATGTTCATCCTACTATTGTTACAAAAGGTTAGATACATTTTCTTCAGCATTCTACAATGTTATAAAACTGACGATAAATGTGTATTGTACTTCCTCCCCCCCTCCCTTTTGTTTTCAATATGAGTCGCCTTACTGCGAACAACTTTAATATTCAATGTTTAATAGGAATGTAGTTGAACTCTTCTTTGGAAACATTCTATGATATTCTTTTAGAAAATGTCATAGCATAGCATTTTACTACAATGGACAATTTTAGCATCTATGGCTTGAACAGATAAAAAAATGTCATTCTATTCGTGAAGTATCACTCTCTTGAAGCTCCAGGTATTTTCCTGATCAAGATTTAAATCTTAAAAAGATTTTTAAAAAACATGTTTGTTTGTCTTTTTTTTTGTTCATTTGTTTTGTTTGTGTGTGCTTGTAAAGCTTGACATAATTATTGTCACTGTATCTCTTTGTAAGAAACTCAACAAGGTCAAAATACTTTGAGAGATTCAACAACGTAGAAGTCAAATACAGTTTAGCTCCGGCGGATCACTTTTAGCACTTTGATTGATTTGGTGACGCGTTTGAGTTGAAAGGATGTTACGATTTTGTTGACTTTTATTTCTGATCTTATTACTTTTGTTACAAGAAGCGTTAGTAAATAACAAATTTCAAAGCAGTTCATCAATTTCATCATTTCTTAGCTATTTGTTTCATGAAGTCAATATTTCTATCAGTAGTTTTTGTTTAATGGACCTCATTCACCAATCGTAAACAAACAATATTTACCCACGTGATAATATTGATAAAACAATGAAAATTACGTATCACGTGACAGCCTTTATGGATTGCGTAATTTCTATAGAGGAGATAGAGAACCACGTGGCAAAATGTTGCTTACGATTGGTGAATGAGGTCAATTCACTAAACGTGTGAATGTGCTAAGTAGAATGATCTTCGTCTTCAGGCTAATAGGTTGCTTTGTCCAAGAGTAATTTTTGAAAGATAATTCCTGTCTTCCTATTGAGCATCACTATATGTAACCCATTGCTTGACATAGTGCTGCGTATTTTCTTAAGTGTTATCTGTTCAAGTTGTGTCTGACCGGGACTTTGTAATCCAGACGGAAATCTAAACCTATGGAAGACAAAGAGGCTAAATGTGGCTCAGCATCAATAAATAACAAGAATATTTGGTGTCAGCAACAAAGAAATAGTTTACCCAAACTTGCTCACTAAAAGAGAAGTTAACAGAACGTAGCAAGGGGTAGGAGGGACATGTCCTTACCCAAACTTGCTCACTTAAAGAGAAGTTAACAGAACGTAGCATGAGGTATGAGGGACATGTCCTTACACACGTTCCTCAAAGTTGGAAGGAACATGGAGGACCCAATGGAAGAAAACGGAAACAGGGCCGTGTTCGCGTAACATGGCGTCGTCGTACCTTCATGGAAGACTTAAAAGCAGCAATCTTCAGTTGTGATAAGGCTCTAAACATGTTGAGGACAAACCTCAGCGGAGACAACTTGCCCCCCTACGGAGCACCTAAGTAAATATATGAGCGTACACCACATAAAATTTGTTAAGGCCTATCCTATTAAAACGTGTTACGGCCTATCCTATAAAAACGTGTTACGGCCTATCCTTTTAAATCTTGTTAAGGTCTATCCTATTAAAACTTGTTACGATCTATCCTTTTAAAACTTGTTAAGGTCTATCCTATTAAAACTTGTTACGGCCTACCCTATTAAAACTTGTTACGGCCTACCCTATTAAAACTTGTTGCCGTCTATCCTATTATTCATTATGTTTCTTATATGACGTGTAGCATTTGTAAGGTGTAAAAATATTTTAATTGCTTCGTTAAAATTGTAATTTAGGTGGATGAATTTGAATTGTAAATACTTCACGCGTTGCAACTTTTTTTTTGTCATTGATTAGCTTGCACATGAAACGCAAAATGTCTGAACTGATGAATACTAATTCATTTCATTTATCTTTAATTTAATCTTTGCACACAGCAAAGGTCATTCTGTTAGAGTAACTGTGTCAAAGGAAGATTTTTTACATCAACCGGCTTTCTATTACTTCCGTTATTTAGTTCAAAACGATCTATTCCTGCTTTTTAAAAAATAAATATAAAAAAGGATATAACTATTATATAATTTAGTTGAGTCTTATTTCCAGCATCCATTTCATCCAGTTTCTTCAATATCTTTTTTCTCTCCTCTTAAATAGTTTTCTGTCTCGCCAAATTTGGCATGCGATCCATAGATTTCCAACACCTTATAAAGAAAATGGCATAATTTAATTTGTAAGAATCTAATTAGGTCCAACACCACAGAACGCATTTACCTCGAATGTGTTTTGAAATTACAAGTAGAGGCTGTTGTAATGATATTTCATTATCCTTATTAACATTGAATGTTTGCAGCCGGGTTAGGCTTCTCAGCCTTCATGTGGCTCCCGTCGTTAGAGGAAACGGTTAGGCCAATATAGAAACAAGACAGAACCCCGTTGGGGTGCTTAAGGACCGAGTCCATTGCACTGGCAGGGAGGAAAAAGAGCATGTCACTATCCAGTATCCACACGTTCTTCGATGGACAGTCTTATGGCGGACGCCAACACGGCTGAAGGAATATGACGGAGATTCCCCTGTATGCTTGCCTTCGGCATCACCTCTAAGGTGACTGTCTGTCAGTCACTAAGTATTGAACAAACAACATCTCCCTCCACTACTGAACAGCTGTTCAGACATACCGATGAAGGAGAGCTTGAATGGGCCAGAGTTCCTACAGTCTTCGACTCAGCTCTAAGGACCATTATAAAGGAGATTCACACTCAAAACATAGACTTTTTATTTATAAGCCTACTATAAGTTTCTTAGTTCGTAGGAAGTATGGCTAAGTGGCGAAAGCAAAAGGCTCGAGTTCGAATCCAAAAGTAGACCAGGAATTTTAGTTTGAGGTTTTGAGCACTGAAACCTCCCAGATACTCCTCAGGTCTCACCCACCCCTTACACTGAAACCTCCCAGATACTCCTCAGGTCTCACCCACCCCTTACAAATGTCCACAAAACAATGAGACCAGAGAGAACTAAGCATGCAATAGAAGTATGAAAGACGAGCTATATTAAAGCAAAAATAATAATAATTATTATTATCATTATTATTACCATTATTATTATTATTATTATTACATAGTTTACTACTTTAACTATAAGCTTCACACCCTTATATTTCTACACTGTCTGGTCATATCCGTTTTGATTATCTTTAAGTTGATCTAAAGAGATCGAAAAAGTGTGAACACGAAGCGAGAAGAAAAAAATAGAGAAGACAGAGAATGAGTGTGAGAAAGTGTTGTGATGTTTTTGGCCATTGTGTTTTTGTTTCCGATGCAGCCAAAGTGCCAGGCGGTGTAATCAAATAAGGGAATGGTTCCAGATCATTGGTGGACTGGGTCCCAGGAAATCTCCACAATAGCTTGAGAGTTTGAGATCAATGTCGGGAAAAGAAAAAAAAAGGCGGAATGAATAAAGGTGTGGGGAGGGAGGGGGGGGGGGAGACAGAGCTAGCGGCCATCAATGGAAGATTAAAACATATCTAACAATGTCAAGGTCACTTGAACAAATCGATAGAACAGCGCCTGGCGAGACATGCAACCACTGGGAATAGTGGGTACAAATAGATTGTCGGTTGGACCAATATAGAATGTGTGTGCGTTTGTGTGTGTGTGTGAGTTGTTAGATCATAATCTGTGAAGCGGAGGAAGGATTTAGTTTCTTCGTGTCAGTCAAGTTCTAGTGTTAGTGCGAGACACTTGAAAGTTGAAACAAAGATTTGTCTGTGTGTCACTAAGCCAATACTAAATGTATTTTGTTCCAATCACATCTCTTATCTTTTTCTTTCTCCCTTTTCACGATCTCTTTCTCTCTTGATTTTTCTTTTTGCGTTCTCTCTCTCTCTTACTCTCTCTCTCTCTCTTACTCTCTCTCTCTCTCTTTTACTCTCCTTAATACGTTTACTTGTCTTCCTACGTCTCTGTGTGTGTGTGTGTGTATGTGTGTTTAATACTTTTCTCTCTTTGTTTCTTTGTTTGACATGTTTTGAATGTCCCTTCAGAGTCTGAAGACAATCTACTTCCTAACCCAAACCGCTAGCAGGAAGACGTGGGATGGCACCTGGCAGGGTTCAAACCCGGGACTTGCGAGATAACCGAAGTCATGAGCGCATAGCACATTACCAGGTAGTCTATATTTACTACATGATCGACATGACTTTTTAGTCTAACTTTATTTATTTTTTCTTCCATGTACATGTCACGTAGCCAAGCCCAAATCTGAATTTGTAATAATATACGTCATTAATTTCTCTGCTGTAATTAATTTGTCAAACTTCAAGACGTTGTTTTCAATTGTCTATTTGTTTACAAAACTTATATCAACTAACTCTGTCTGTCTGTCTGTCTGGCAAAAATTGTAAACATGTAGCACACCCATTCTCGGATGAAGTTGAACTTTATACAATCATTATTTGTACCGACAAACGAGAGAGAGAACAGAAAAGGGAAAGAAACAATAAACTCAATTAATTAACTATTTGTTCGATACTAAAATGGAAAAATAATCGTTCATTATTAAGAGATATGACTAAATATTTGGGGTTTTGTTCCCTTAGATAATTGTGCACGTTATCTCATTATGTAAATGTGGATTCCTTCCCCTTAGATAAGCGTGTTTTTTTCTTCTTCTTTAAACATTTTTAGATTTTGTTTGTTTGTTTTTCATCCTCGAGATCTGACGACTGCCACACAAGTTCATGTTTCATTTCTTTCGTTAATTGATGGCAATTATTTTGTTTAATTTTATTATTTTAAAAAGATTAGATGTTGATGTGTGTTACAAAATTATGCTTCATTTACATTTTACAGGATTATTGGATCCACCGAGAGGCTTTAAATATAATTTTAGAGAGCCTTGCTCAGAGATTGTATTTCTTCGCCTTCTTTGTTCACCTATGTACTGAGTACGGACCTAGCTGAAGAATTAGAAACAAAAGTAAAATCTTATCGCAAATAAACTCAAATGTTGAATATTTCGACCCATGTCTATTTATAGCTCAACTTTTGCCATTCCCATGAGTGTGTGTGCTTGTGTCCATATTGAAAGAACATTTGATCAAACATTCAATCACCGTGCTGGACAATGCACCACTTGGTATGACACCGTGCTGGACAATGCACCACTTGGTATGAGGAATTCGATCATCGACTTCTTTCAACCGATAGTGGTGCTACTGGTCGAGCTTTGAAAAGACCACCCACTGTTTCTGTAGAGGTCAATAAATATTTGTTACATTCGAAAGTAATACTGAATTCAATTGTGACTGGTCAATGTAAAACAGAATAATGTTATCTTATCTTATAAATTACAGATGTTAGGAAAAAAAGATAACTATGTCTTGTACGGCATGTTAATAAGATACTTAAATATACTAAATCATTAGTTGTCCGTCTGATTCCTTGCTCTAATTGTAGGCCTACTAGAGAAGAAGGAGCACTTTCACGAATTTGTCCTAGAACATGTACTATGCCATTGTCGTTACGAATATAAACAATGAAATCCTAATCCGAACGATTAAGTGAACCCTTAATGACGTCGTGACTTTGTGTCGCAAGAGATTTGTTCTCCGACAAAATTATCCACGCGCCAAAAGAGTAGATGGGCCCGATACGAGGAAGACGTCAATAACATGTTCAGGTAACGTGTCATACATTTCGTAGAGTCAATGTTGAAGTGCTCGAGCCACCACTTTGACAATAATTAACCCTTCAATTAAAAGGTACTCTTGTGTTCTGTACATCTGCCTACAAGAAAGTCATTCAATGAAAGGTAAAAATGGACTCATAGACAGCTGGCAATAGACTTTGCGCTGTGCCTTAAGTGTCTGAATCTTCAGATCGACGGCAAAGATTTTCCATCGCGTCTAAGGGAACAAAACCCCCAAAAATGTAGAGAAATGTTTTTCTTTTGTCTGAAAAGAATTTGCATGTATCATTTTTTTATTTTTTTTCAAACTGACGAATTCTTAACGACTCTTTAAATGCAAAAGATAAAGAATAGAAAGCTAAAAAAAACCCTCATTTTTATAAGTTTTTAAAACATCAGCGAGTCGTCTTCTATCAAACACGGAAGTTTTACCACTATATTTTTTTTTCATGCACTATGACGTCCTGAGGATCGGGAAAGGGGGTATAAAGATTTCCTGTTTAGAATTATTGAGAACTCTCCAGCCCAGGCCAGGACAAGAGCTTGAGTTCTGACAAGGGCAGTGCAAACAGTCCAGTGGTTATGGCCAGGTTTTTCTAGAGTTTATTTCATAAGTTCAATGATTATTTAAAGTCGCTTATGAAAGATGGAGGCCAAAAATACGGATACGGTATTTTACAAAAATGTTTTCACAAGACTTTTATTGATTATTTTCATAAAAGTGATGTTCTGTTTCACCATGTGAACTGACAAAACAACACTCTACTAGATGTAGTTTCCCCATGTGAGCTGACAAAACAACACTCTACTAGATGTAGTTTCACCATGTGAGCTGACAAAACAACACTCTACTAGATAGTAGTTTCCACTGATGGTTCTCGGTAGTTGAATAAGTAGTATAACAAAACCGATGTAGGTGTATTGAATGCTTGACCATAGAACTTGAAATAAACATAAAACACGCTTCTTTTAAAGCAGAGCTAAAAATAACATTTATTTATAAACTAACGCAGATTCAACTTGAAAGTAGATATATGTAATACCACAAATGAAATGATAATTTATACTAAATCTCATTGAAATATATAGCCGTCCTTTCTGTTTCATGTCCCTTCTGTTTCTCATCCTTTCTGTTTCTCATCCTTTCTGTTTCTCATCCTTTCTGTTTCTCATCCTTTCTGTTTCTCATCCTTTCTGTATCACATCCTTTCTGTTTCACATCCTTTCTATTTCAAGTCCTTTCTGTTTCACATTCTTTCTATTTCAAGTCGTTTTTGTTTCTCATCCTTTCTGTTTCTCATCCTTTCTGTATCACATCCTTTCTGTTTCACATCCTTTCTATTTCAAGTCCTTTCTGTTTCACATTCTTTCTATTTCAAGTCTTTTTTGTTTCTCATCCTTTCTGTTTCTCATTCTTTCTGTTTCACATCCTTTCTGTTTCACATCCTTTCTATTTCAAGTCCTTTCTGTTTCACATTCTTTCTATTTCAAGTCGTTTTTGTTTCTCATCCTTTCTGTTTCTCATCCTTTCTGTATCACATCCTTTCTGTTTCACATCCTTTCTATTTCAAGTCCTTTCTGTTTCACATTCTTTCTATTTCAAGTCTTTTTTGTTTCTCATCCTTTCTGTTTCTCATTCTTTCTGTTTCACATCCTTTCTGTTTCACATCCTTTCTATTTCAAGTCCTTTCTGTTTCACATTCTTTCTATTTCAAGTCGGTTCTGTTTCTCATCCTTTCTGTTTCACCTCCTTTCTGTTTCTCATCCTTTCTGTTTCTCATCCTTTCTGTTTCACATCCTTTCTGTTTCTTATCCTTTCTGTTTCACATCGTTTCTGTTTCACATCCTTTCTGTTTCACATTCTTTCTGTTTCACATCCTTTCTGTTTCACATCCTTTCTGTTTCACATCCTTTCTGTTTCTCATCCTTTGCCAGTCTCTCTTTCAACTTTCACATCAGTCTTGTTTTATTAACTTGCATTACGACAGACATTCTCGTGGTTTCATCAGAAACTCAGTCGTCTGCTAGGTATTAGATCTAAATTCTAAACCCATTTTTATAGCTTGAAAAAAAATCTGGCTATCAATTAGTCGATTGATTTTTTTTGAAAATTTAAAATTTAACAATCCTTTACATTCGCTCTATCCTTTGATTGTTCTGATTGCTTTACTATTTCTTTTCCTGATTAATTATTGGGCCTACTATTATCAGTTTTTGATTTGCCTGGTTTAAATAGATGAAACACTCATCGGCATTTTTTTTAATTTTATTTTTTATTATGAGTTTTTTTGTTTCTTTATTTCTTATATGATGTTTTTAAAGACACAAACAAAACAGAGAAGAACGTACAAAAAAAAAAAAGCTCCTTGCAATAAAACAAAACTTGACATTTATGTCAGACGAGCAAAGGTTTAAATCTGGCAGTTTCAAAGTCAACAGTAGCGATGTTAGGTGTAACTTCCCAGAAAGTTTTATACGCTGGCAAGAAACCAGTTCACAGCTCTTGATGGAAAAAAATAACGTAATTTAATAATGTAAGGTTAGCTCTGATAACAGCACGCTATTTAGTTTAAACAAATTGGTTGTTACAATTCAAAGACCTATATATGTAGAGAGAGACAGACTAAATAGATAGATAGATAGATAGTTAGACAGGCAGACAGACAGACAGATAGATAGATAGATAGATAGATAGATAGATAGATAGATAGATAGATAGATAGATAGATAGATAGATAGATAGATAGATAGATAGATAGATAGATGGATAGATGGATGGATAGATTTCCCCTTTTTTACAGCAAGTCCAAGAAACATTAAAATGAGAGAGAGAGAGAGACGGGACACAACTTGGTCTATGGCCTAAGTCTAAGTCTAAGGGATGGAGGAGATTTTAAACACGATGGACGGCATTCAACTGGATTAGCCTAACTGTCGTGCTACAAGTGACTGATCAAAGCGTTGACCAGATGATGAGCATCGGTGTTGAATACCAATGACACGTCAGAAAGTTTTGGTTCGAGTCGAGTCACGTTCTGTTATAGTCTCTGCAAATGTTTTTGTCTTTTATTTTTTGTTATTTTCATGATTGTTTAAAATTTTAAATATCCTCGTAGATTTAGAGTCTCTAATCCTCATGTGGTATTCTAGCGAAATAACGACTTTCTTTAGTGATGTGAATGTTAGAAATACATTTTGTAAAACTATGATGTCGTAAAGCCATAAATGTTGGTTCTCAAACTTAAATAAAGGAGATTCTTCAGACAGCACTTAATGTTCCTCTGAGAACTATTCACACTTACAGGTCGTATTTATTTCCAACCAACATTTCAGGATTATTGGGGGGGGGGGGGGGGGCTAAATTACTATCACTCCTTTTCTCTTCCCTTCCTGTCTTCTGTTCCCACTGACCTGCTCTACAATTTCGAGGAACAAATTGGATTTCTCTCAGACATTAGACTCCATGGAAAGATTATTATAAAGTTGTGCTACACCAGAGATTCTCAAACTGTGGTCCTTCTGCTAAAACTTTTGTTTTAAATCCTCAAAATATTACTCAGTCAAAAGACAAATCATCGTAATTAGGTGACATGATGAACAGCTCTGCAGATTGAGAATGGAGATCTCATTCTTACAAATTATATGTCCTGTTAAGATTCCTGCCTATCAGTCTGTGTTCAATCCCAAGAGCCAGCATCTTGAGCAACATAAGTGTAGAATTATTAGTCTACATAGCGCTTCGAACTCCTGCCCTCTCATTTTGGTAGCCAAGCGATATAGGCCAACTCAGCCAACATCCCATTCAACAGCATCGAGCATAAATGTACGTAACTCCTTTTGACACGTTTTAAACTGTGCAATCTAAATTTTGGATTTAAAGAAAGTTATAACAAGATAATATTTAAAAAATACTTTTTAGAAAAATACAAGTTTGATTGTATAAATTAGTTTGGATCAGTCATGTAAATAAATTTGTAATAGACCAAGACTAACAATATTAAATCTGTGCGATTACAAAATATTTTTACCATTTGTTTTTTTTTTAAGCGCAATTTCATGTTTTTAGCTGTATAAATGCACTATGATTCTAAAAATTGTCTGCACCAATCGGGAGGGGGCAGTGAGAAAGATGGGGCTATCTTGGTGGAGGTTACCATGATAGCTTTTTAAATGTATTTTATATTTTAAAAACGTTGTCAAGACCTAATTTCGAACTGAAGGTCTCAAGCCTCCTCAAGCCTCCTTCTCCTGTGCCAGCGAAGTGCTTATGAAAATAGAATATTTCATAGTTATGTATAGTTGGTTTCAAACTGTTAAGCTATCACCTAATTCTCTACACAATGTAAAATGGGTACTAATTCAACTTATACAGACACAGCTGTCAATTAAAATTAATCTCCCTTGTCTTATACGAAACAGAATAATTAATCACCAATAAATAATTAATGTTTTGTTATTAATTCTTAATGAATGAATACAAGAAATAATTTCGCAAAATTTCAACTTGATCCAAGATTGTTATGGGAAAAATAACGTGCACAAACCTTTTACACATGACACATTTGTTTACATGTAAAACTTACTTTTAACAATACAGTTTAAAAGGCAATAATTCAAGTTTACTTAGATCTCATTAAAATTCCTATAATGTTGACAGATTAGTTTAGTTTCTGTTGCAAGCAAGTCGGTCAACTCTATTTCAATTCAATCGACTCGACTTCCGTGTCATTACGCCAAAACAAGGGCACCACTCCAACAAATCTTTAGATACTACTGTGTGTTGTGACCGGATATGACCCCCCAGCGACCATCACCTCTCATCCTCGATGAGAAACCAATACCAGGCAGACGCCAGATTCCCTATAGCTGCTGGTTATTGCACTGCAGAGACAGCCAAGACAGAGATCAACTATTAGTTTGCGCGGATCAGTTTGATCATTAAATATTATTACATTGAAAGTCGATCGTTTGATTGGATATCGCAACGATATAGCGTAGATAAGACCACACCAGATGACATGACAATAACACCACATGAAAATAACACTAAATGACAACAGCACATAACAACACTGAAAACAACAACACACGACAATACACATCAACACATGACAACACACAACAACGCATGACAACATTTAACAACAATGACAACCTGTAGTATATTTCTTTATTGCTTTGATAGTTAAAGCCCGTAAATATTGTAAACATCAAATGACATTAAAAAAATCATAGGTCACGTGACATCTTTTAAATTCTCACCTTGTTGAACTCAATGACATGTAAAAGCTCTGCAATTTGCTTTTCATATTATAACTTGGAAAAAGTTTATTTAAAAATATGAGTTGAAATGATAATTTAACATTTTTTAAACACCTCGAGGTCTTTGTTATATGCATCATTGTTGGTAGTTTTAAAGTATGCTAATATTTTAAATATTAAAACATATTCTATTACTTTCACCGAAAATATATGACTTTTATATACGAAGTTCCTGCGTCTGCTGAACTACAATCTATTTAGTGAGCTTGCAGACGGAGTTAAGTGATCTAAGCGCTCTTAGATGGTGTGTAATGTAATTGATTCCGTTTTGGTTTCAAAGAATAGAAGAGTTCAACAAGCGAAATATTCAAAGATCCTTTATAAAAAAAAAAAATCAAAGCTTAAATAAAGTCCTTAAAACTATATCCACCAATAATGTACAAGTTGTTTCCCTTATTCGATATGAAGCTAAATAATTATGTATCAAATAGTTAATTTGTTTATTGATTCATGTTTTGTTAGATACAATAAAAAAATTGTTTAAAGAATCAACTTTATTGGAGAATGATTGAGGAAGAAATTACGTTAACAATTATTTAAGTAAACAAACCCAACAAATGTAGCCACATTTGTAAATACTGAAGTATTAGTTTCCCTTGTTGCTTTTAAACAAAATAATTTATTGTAAAATTGGTTACTGTTTTATTGATTCATGTCTTGTCTATGTCAATGAATAATCACTCGAAATTTCAGCTTAATCGGTGACTGGTGTGGAAGAAATAACGCATGCATACTTTTTACCAGACAGAGTAAGTTAATGAAACTTTGTAAAATATACAATGTAAGTATTTATAAAACACTGATTAGATGCTATCTTAAAAATAGTTCATTCTTTTTTAAATATATTTGTTGTTGGATAGGACTCTACATTAACATGTCTTTCATTTTCACAAATGTAGATCATTTTATACATATCATATACAAATCATTATATACACATCATTGCCATCTATTCTCTACATACGAATAATTATAAGGTTGGACTTTTTCAATTATTCCCCTTGTTGCTTTCGGTCATAGAACTCCCCATCCTTTCCCTTTCCGCCTACAAATTAAACAGAGAAATCAACAGACTCTATGAGATTGGGTGTAATATTTGTCCTGAACAACTTTTTTTCTGGCAGTTCCATTTGTAGGAGACAGACGAGAGTAATGTACCAAGAGAAATAGATCAGACAGAGAGAGAGAAAGAGAGAGAGAGAGTGCAGGGCCGGCCTTAGACATTGGCAAACTCGGCAGCCGCCTAGATACTAGAATTGATGGGGGCCTCGTAGAGGACTTAAAAAAGTCTTTTTTGATTAACAATTACCAAACTTGGATCAATTGTTATACATAGCATAGCTCTATGTCAACTAGCTTAGCTCTAAGTCTCTACCTAGTTAGACCACCAATGTAAGAAGACCCTTGTTGCTTCCTTTTGTTGAAAAAATCGACACTTTATTCTGAGTCTGGTTTGTTGAAGGTTTAAGACATCTTCACGAGTATGTTTCAGATATCTATGTAGTATGGAACTAATGTATAATGTCATTTCCTAGATTTAAATACAGGTTGATGATGATAATGATGAGGTTTTAAATACATTGCATAATTTTAATATTTCGGTGATTATTATTTACTTTTTGTTTCATTTGGATCCACCAAAACCACTTCGTCTAGTGCAGCGGTTCTAAACCTTTTTTGCTCGGAAACCCCTAATTATAATCCCCCACTCTGCCGCGACCCCCACCCACACAGCAATAGAAAAATTATTCAATAACAATCCATATTTTTGATGGATTTAGGCGACCCCTTGCAAATTGTCAATCGACCCCCAAGGGGATCGCGACCAACATGTTGAGAACCCCTGGTCTAGTGCCTCCAGATACCCTAGGCCTGCCCTGTTTTTTTTTTTTGTGTGTGTTAATAGGGTCAGGACGCCCTGGTGTGTGTGTGTTAATAAGGTCAGGATGCCCTGGTGTGTGTGTGCGTGTTAATAGGGTCAGGACGCGCTGGAAGAAGATATCTTTATTAAGACACAAACATCCTAGATCTAGTGCTCTAGACAAATTTAAATGAATTATTTTTACTTAAAAAATGATAACGGTCAAATTGGAGTTTAATTTCTAACTAGTCTTTTTGACAAAAGTTTAAATGTGTTTTAATTTGAATCAACATTTATATATCCTTACTTTCCAATGAAATTTTCTTGTACATCTGACTAGAATAAATGTAACGAGTACACACATTGGGAATCACGGTAGATTATTAATAACATTGAACATTATCACTGATTCAAAGCACACAGATCAAAAGGTCAGTATTGATTATAGAGCACATCCTTGGTCAATGCGTTGTGTTTCTCATTACAAAGACAAAAGAAGGTTAATAGGCCCAGCGATTTCTCAATAGCAAACAGAGACAATGAAAAAGGGTGCGTAAGTCATTATTGATCACTCTTGCTTTAGTCCAGAATTATCGGCTAATCCCAACCTGATTGAAAATCTGATCAAAACGATCTCCAGTGGCGAGTTTAACTGGTCAGTACAGATGCTAGAGATGGGGAGATGGGAAAGGAAAAGTGTCTCCCTTGAACAAGTGGAGAGGATCAATACTAGAAAAGAGTTGGTGCCATTCCTGCCGCCTCAAATAAGCGAGCGTTTAGTTCTATGCGTGGCTCTGCATCGGAGCTTGTCCCATAAGCATGGCAAGTTTGATAAGTCTTAATTGTTACTATGCTCGCTGCGCCCTGGGAATAGAAGAACTGTTTTGGACACATCTGGGTATGTTAGGTTTATAATACAGATATGTAATACACATTTTTTTTCCATAACCAGGTTTATCTGAATTCTTTGTATTCACTTTTTAATCTCTAAAGATCATGTTGTTACAGACTCTGTGAAGACTTTTAACGTTTGTTCTTTCACTTGCATATCATCTACTGCACTGCAGTTTGTTACACAGTTCCAACAACCGTTAGGCAGAAGTGTTCTTTCTTCACACATTCTGAACTCGACAGACCAGCTCACAAAATAAAACCAATGGTCTGGGATCCTCTCTTCTGTTAAAGAGTTATTGGGCCTGGCCCTCCATTAGTACGACTTTATGTCATGTTTTTCTATCCTTTTGTTTTTCATCTATTTCCTTTTCATTTCGTTTTTACAAAGCTTATATAAACTCAATCTGTCTGTCTGCCTGTCTGTGTGGTAAAATGTTTGTACAAGTAATTTCTCTCACATCCAATCTCGGATCAAACTAAAATTTTTGTACTATTATTTCTTTACCTGACAATACACACACAAATAACCAATTAGTTATTGAACAATTGGTAATTAATTATTTTGTTTGGCATGTCGAACAAGGGATGAAATTGAGGTGATGGCATAAGATGAATTAGTCCTTTTTAAAGCTCTTCGTCTGAGTCTTAGTGAACACAACATGAAAAATAGGACGAGACTAAAGAAACAATAGAGAACTAAACAATTTTCTATGTTCATCAGCTCTCCACTAGCAGAGTGGTTACTGTGCTGGCTTCATAATCCTGAGAAGGCTTGAGCCATGAGTTGGAGATCAGGTTGTTCCCCCTTTTTGTTATTTTTATAAATGCTTTTTATTGTTAGTCTAGACTAGATCTATTACAAATTTAATTACATGGCTGATCCAAAGTAATTGATACAACTATGCTTAATGTAAGCTTCATTTTTTTTTTCAGAGTATTGTTTTTTACTACCTTGTTTCTTTTATTCCATGATTAATGCATTTTATGACATGTAACTAAAACTTAGCAAACGGAATAATTATTAACATCACTTATATATCATTGTATTTTTTAAAGCACTTCTCCTATTTGTAATCCTTAACGTTGTGCCCGGGTACACACGCAGTTCCTCAAAGATAGGAGGGATGTCATTTTGGTCGGACACTCACACTCCCGCGGCTGATGTGGCTCCCGAGTGTCTTGGGATTCATGCCATTGGTTACAGTAAGGCTTGTCTTCGAAGATTAAGGAGGAGTGCAGTATTTCACGTTACTGCTAAGTGCCATCTTTGACCTACTTATTTTGCCACATCCAGTGCAGACATAACCATTGTCTGCTGGTGGCCAATTTAGATTTCCGCTGTCTACGTCTGTCCTTATTAGTGCCCGGCATTCCAGTACCACCTCATCGTGGTTGTCGGGTGAACACTCCGCTCTCTTGGAGTGGCCAAGAGTACTGGTTGCTTGCCGCTGATGAATGAGCAGCCGGCAAGTGTAAAAGGAAACAAAGGGGATATATCCAGCCCCTGTGGGCAAAGACTGGGCTGACTGGCGCGGCCTTAGCGGGTTGCGTCGGGCGGACTGGTTTGCGCCCACGAGCTAGGCTCTATCTAGCCCGTCCCCTGTGAGGTAGTAGAGGAACGCGCTTCCCAATAAGCAGTTCTGATACTGGGGATATCAAGCAATCCTCACACAACCACTCCTCTCGTAAGCGAGCTCTTGCCATACGGAGGTAGTGACCAGTGGTGCGGACTTCCCGCACCCTAAGATCCCGGACCCTCTTGCAGGCCCTGTGTACACTACTTTCTAATAGGCAATAATTAAGGCCGCCAACGGCCTTCGACTTCTATGCAGACATGAATATTACACAACAAACCAGAAAACCCGGGTACGAGCAGACCCAAACAGGCTCCGTCGCGCGGGTAGTGGGCGGCAGGCCCGACAACGCTAAATTCACTACTACTCGCCCCGTGGTTCCGATCCGGCGGAACCTGTCGAACCACGATAAATTAGCGAAGGTTCCCCATCTCAGGAAAAAGACCTCTTCCCAGGCTACACTGCATTCGTTCTTCCCACGGAAGAACGGTAGCCATGGTGTGACTGGCCCACCACACCAACCTGGTGAACATGTCCCGCACCAGGTCAAACCAACTATTACCACCAAAAAGGCCCAACCGACTATGACCAACGTAGTGAGGACCATTGGCCCTCCAGAAAACCAACCATTACAACGGTCTATCGCCCCCAGTCCTAAACCCTTAGGGAGCGATAAACTTAGCCAGATAAAAGTACTCCAGCTCAATATCTGTGGGTTAATACCCAAGATACTTGAGCTCACAAAACTCCTCCACGAGAGGGCAATAGACATCGCGCTCTTGCAGGAGACTCTGGTAGGCAAGAAACGAAGCAGCCACATCAGTGGCTACACGGCTTATAAATGTAAATGCGATGAGTGCCGTGGAATTATCACATACGTAAGAAACGGAATGACGGTTTCACAAAATCCTGGCCCTCAAAGCGGGCGTACCGACGCCATCTCGCTTGATATATTCAAAGCTGGTAGAAAACTTACGGTCATTAACTGCTATAATCCGCCAAAACACGAACTTGCCATTAACCTCGGCAATAAGAATATCCTCACTAAAACTCTATTAGCTGGGGACCTAAATGCCAAGTCTCCTGCATGGGGCTATGACACAACCGACTCCTCGGGCCATAAAGTCCAAGAAATTCTCAACACTACGAACCTATTTTGCTTGCAAAATAAACATAGCCCGCCAACCCTCCTACACACTGGCAACGGGTCTCTGTCGAGACCTGATCTAACTTTAATTACTGCAGACCTAGAGGGAAAAACCACAATTAACGTGCTTGAGGATGTCGGAAGTGATCATAGGCCCATTGAAATCACTATTGCCCTCTCAGAGGCCAGGGGTGTAGCCACTAAACGGCCCAAAAAATGGAGCTACACCAAGGCTGACTGGCCAGCATACGGGGCGGCTGTCGACTCCGCCCTGTCGTGTATCGCGGTGGAGGAAGGAACAGTCGACTCCAAATACGGCGAAATCACTGCAGCGATTTTGGGTGCGGCTAGGAAGTATATCCCGCGGACCTATCCCGGCATACGGCATAGACCCGCCTGGTCCCGAGAATTAGATCGAATAGTCAGGGCCAGGAAACGGGCAAGGCGCAGAGCACAAAGAAAGGGGACCCCTGAATGCCGCAGGGAGTTCAATGCATTATGCCGGAAGGCCAGCGAGGTGGCCCAGCGTGTACGAGCGGACCACTGGAGGGATGCCTGTGCCGGGCTGGATCTCCGGGATACTTCCAAAGCCTGGCGTCTTCTTCGCAATCTTGAGGCCAAAGATTCGGTACGTACAGCCACCCCATTATTGTCACCCAGTGGGGATCGAGTGGCAAAAGATCAAAAAATGGCCGACTTGCTCAATAAATATTTCGCTTCGATAAGCAAGTCCGAAAAGAAGACAGCCACATCTATAGCCCTCAACAAGGAGCGTAAAAGACTCGAGAGGGAGCCGGATGGGTCGAAAGACCTGGACACGTGCAATGCGCCCTTCTGCCGTGCTGAGCTGGACAGAGCGATAGCTAAGTGCAAAAACAGAAAAGCTCCGGGGCCAGACAAGGTTACTCCTGAGATGGTAAAACATCTCGGGGGTATTGCGAAAGACAAACTCCTTGAGTTTGCGAATCGGACCTGGGTAGAGTCCAGACTACCCAGGGCCTGGCGCTGTGCTACCATTGTTCCAATACTAAAAAAGGGCAAAGACGCGACTAACGTTGAGTCCTACAGACCCATATCCCTGACCTCCACTATCGGCAAGATAGTAGAACGGATGGTCAGCGAGCGACTCGTGTGGAGCTTTGAGAGTGCCGGTATCCTAGCGCCAGAGCAGGCTGGCTTTAGGGCAGGCTTGAGCCCGATCGACCAGGTCACAGTATTCATGCAGGAGGTGGCCGACGGGTTCCAGAGGGCCGAGAGCACATATGCAGTATTTATAGACCTTAAACAGGCTTATGACCGGGTGTGGAAGCAAGGCCTCTATCTTAAGCTTAGAGCCATGGGCGTACACGGGCGGACCTATAACTGGATAAAACAGTTCCTAACGGAGAGGAAAACAAGAACGCAGTTCCAGTACTCTCTAAGTGGGGAAAACACCCCAATCAGAGGGTTACCCCAGGGATCCGCCCTCTCATGTATTCTTTTCATGGCCTATCTTAACGATTTGCCCAGCTCACTCCGATGTCGCAAACTGCTATATGCTGATGATATTGTCCTCTGGTCAACTGGGAAGAAAGCTGACCAACTTCAGGCAGCATTACAAGCCGATCTCCATACCATCTCCTCGTATTGTTCAAAATGGCAGATACGAATCAACGTTGCCAAAACGACCTGGTGCCTGTTCAGCCTGGGAATCGACATTCTTGGGGCCCCATTCGAGCTCCAACTCGGTGGGCTGCGACTCCAACGCGAAAACACGCCAAAATATCTAGGAGTCACCCTAGATAGAAAGCTCTCAATGCACTTGCACATCCAGGATGTTGAAAGAAAGGCCTCGGAGAAGTTAGGGTTACTCAGAAAGCTAGCCAGTACCAAGTGGGGCGCCCGAGCTGACATGCTCCGCACACTGTACACGGGGGCTGTCAGGTCCCAAATTGAGTACAGCCTGCCTGTGCAGGTGTACGCAAGCAAGACGGCCCTCGAATCACTCGATCGTGTACAGGCTCAGGCTCTTAGATTCATTTGCGGCACCTATAGAACGAGCCCAACTTCCGCTGCAGAAATCATGTCCAACGTGGCTCCTCTCAGCCTGAGGAGAGAGCGCGCCGTGCTAACGGCCCTGGAACGCTACAAAAGGAGCGAACCAGGGCTACCGACCCACACTTTAGTCACTCGGTGGAGAGTTAAAAACCGGATTAAACGGACATCATTTATGCACTGCGCAACAAATTTGAGTGCTCAAGCTGGTCTCTCCACTGATCGGGTCCCAATCCGACGGATAAGCACGTGCCCGCCCTGGAGGAGACAGCCCATCCCTCCCATCAATCTAACCATACACGGGTTGGAGGGGGCCACAAAACGACACACACACCCGGACTTACTAAGAAAAATGGCAATGGACACACTAAAGACCTACCCGTCCAACGCCATTTATTGCTACACAGACGGGTCGGTCATGAAGGACCCCGTAAGAGCTGGGTATGGGGCCTATATCTGCTACCCAGACCACGAACCTGACAAGCTTTCAGGCACATGCGGCCTCGCTGCATGTAGCTTTGATGCTGAAATAACGGCGATAACAAACACACTCAAATATCTGCTCCAAAAATTGCGTGAAAAGATAACCGTTGCGACTACCGTTGTAATGGTTACCGATTCCCAATCCTGCCTCCAAGCCATGGCTGGCTTAGGGGGAAAGTCCGAACTGGTGGAAGAGGCATTAGGCGCCGCAAATAACATCCGCCTATTTATTGGAGCTGTCATCTTTATGCAGTGGGTGCCCTCGCACTGCGGCGTGAGGGGCAATGCCGCGGCTGATGCTCTAGCTCGTGAAGGAGCGCTGGCCGTGCCCACTTTCGAACCACCAAGTACGTTTAAACAGGCTACCACAGTTATACGAGAGTGGGTACATGAAAAATGGTTGAAATCCTGGGATGACTCCAACACTGCCAGGGGAGTCTGGCAGCACATGCGTCGCCCAGATCGAGAGGACCCGTGGTGGAGGCTAAAAAGGTCAGAACAAACAATAATAGCACAGTGGCGCACGGGACACTGCCCAATAGGTGCGTACTTCGCCCGGTTCCGACCAAATTTTGATGCCCGTTGCCGACACTGCGGGGAATCAGAAGAGACGGTGGCGCACGTCTTGCAAGAGTGCCCGCAGCTCTGCGAGCTGCGGGAAGACGTATCAGATGGTTTACTATGTCTGTATGGAAGCTATGAGGCACTACGCCAAACAGCAGAGTTCCTTACCAGGGCACTACGGGAGTCCTAGGTCTCCCTGCCTTGTCACCAATTAGAGTTCATCTCTCTCTCAGGTCCTTATTAGTGATTTCCTTTTAGTCACAAATGTGTATCCCGCGGCCTTTGTATAGATCCTCAACTGTCTGTTCAGAAGCCAGATGATGTCAATGAAAGCAAGCTGGCGCCTAAGCTGGTCATTAAAGCATTGGGGGGAGGGGGGGCACCACTGTTACACCGACCAACTTTCAGCTCACCAAAAAAGATTGGCTTTTGCATACGGTCGTCCCCTATACGGGATACGCGCCCTGCTCAGCGTAACTGTCGAACTATAAGAAGTTCCTCTACATTGTACATACCGGCATTCGCAAGAGCATCGTTGTTTGTAGTACGGTCTTTTCATCGTGTGCCCATGATGAAGCAAAGAGATCTTTGTTGAAAGCGTTAAAAAAGTCTTAGTTCCTTTCTCTATGGCACACATGTCTCATATAGAAGTGTTGAGAGAACCACTGCTAGGTAGAAACATTGTTTTTGTAAGCAGCGGAAGTGATTTCTTCCACCACACTCTCGCTTGGAGGCGTCAAAATGTACTACTCGCCTTAGCAAAACGGTCTTCAACTTCTCTTGAAGGTGATGCTTCATTGGGTGCCCTGCTTCCCATGTATGTAAAATGGTCTAGCACGTGGAGCGGGTGTTCATTCTTTGGAGTTGAGTAGATTTTATTTTTCGGTCACTGAAACAAATATAGAAAAGCTCCAGACTTTTGTTAATAGATGCCTACGCCGGATATTAGGAATTAGGTGGCCAGAAAAGATTACTATCGATTTGTGGGTGAGAACAAGACAAAAGCCAATAGCCCAAGACATCACAAAACGAAAATGGAGCTGGATAGGACACACCCTGCAAAAACCAGCTACCAATGCGGCAAGGAAGGCACTAGACTGGAACCCACAAGGAAAGATTAAAGTGGGCAGACCCAAGCAAACCTGGAAGAGGTCAGTCATCAGTGAAGCTGATGGTACTGGAATGACATGGGAGCAGATGAAGAAAGCTGCTCAGAACCGAGTTCGGTGGAGAGCTGTGGCTATGGCCCTATACTCCCCTAGGAGTACACAGGATTAAGTAAGTAAGTCTGTTTTTCTATTGGTCATAGGAATGTTACCTATTACATCTGCTTAAATCCCTCACAGAAAGAACAGTATTTCAGACAGGACGATGGAGTGAATCTTCAGTGGGCTTAAGTGTTTCAAGAGTCAACATTTATTAAGAAGGGTTGTGTTATCTTTTTTTTTGTATTTATATTTCCATCACTATATACAAATTTATGATCTGCACCTGGTTTGGAGAGATGGGCCACTACTCATCATCTCAAAAAACAAAAAAAAAACGCAACAAATAAAATAAGACATCTGAGAGTTGAACTGTCCAATGATGTTGTGATGATAAAACATAAACACTTCTTAGTTGCACGCTTCTCAAACTTTTGAGGCTTAATCAATCTTCAGTCTCAATATTAAATTCATCTTGTCATTTAGTTATTTCTTTTTCTCAAGCGTTTCGTGTATTGAATAAAAAAAAATTTTTTTTTGTTTACTTCGTATATTATCTCATCTCCATTCAAAAGTGTTATCACACACACACACTCATAAAGTAATGAGCTCAGACAGACTCTCAACCAAAGTTAATTATACCTTGTTCTATCTCATACCTTGTTCTATCTCATACCTTGTTCTATCTAATACCTTGTTCTATCACATATACTTTGTATTATCTTATACTTATACTTTGTTCTATCACATTTTTATATCTTGTTCTATTTTATACTTATATCTTGCTCTCATACATATAAACAAACTTGTGTTTGGTAATTTTATCTTAAAGTAATGTCTAAAATAAGACACTACAATATTACTTGAAGAGTACTCAAAATATGAAATGACATTGACAATATGTGAAAAGATGACGTAGAATTGTATTACACACGCTTCACCAACTTTACAGACAAACATCTCTCTCTCTCTCTCTCTCTCTGTCTCTCTCTCCTACCCCTCTCATCTGTCACAGACTAAATATTGGGGAACACAAAAATACTTCAAGAAGCCTTAGTCCTAGCAGATCTCAGTTTTCTGTCTGTATTGGTGAAGTTGGAAGCCATAACAAGCGACACTGGTCAACAAGGACGACTCAAAACGTCTAGTGGCTATTTCAAGTATAATAACTTCCCTAAGTGGTCAGATCGATTGCTTGTAGTGTTCAGTACAATGTATATTTAGAACCTCACAGCCGTCCCTCTACGTTTCTCTGATTGGTCAACATAATTTTTTACTAAAGTTTACAGAGAAAAACACAGTACCTGAACAACTAGATCTAAGAGTAAGTTTATCTTTCCCATTTTCTATTAGGTTAATGAACTTATTTATTAGTCAATATTATAATAGACAAAGTCATATAAAACATAGCAACTTCTAGCATCTTTCTTTATTTATTTATATTGACAAACAAATTCAAGAGACAAAATTTTAGTTTCAGAAATCAAGGAAAACATTGAGAAAAGTGCACAATTGAGGACATAAAAAAATCTTGAATCGAAAAAACTTGATTAAAGCTTCCCGTATATGTCACCAATTGTCAACTCTCAAATGTTGACTGGTTTTCTTTTAAATGTGTGAAATTATCGTTCCATCAATCCAGGGCCTGAATAAGTAAGTAGAGGGCCTGGGCAGGATTTGTGTGGAGGCCCGTACTCTCTTAACAATAGTTTATAAAAATGTATTTGTAGATTATGGTTCAGTGTTGTATGTATTATGTTCTGCTGGAGGCTAGTATGGACAGTATAAAAGCACTAATTACCATTGGACAGCTGCGCTGGGTCGGATACCTGTCCCGCATGGATGACGACCGCATGCCAAAGGCGATATTATTTAGCGAGCTTAAAGGAAGACGGCGTTACAGAGGTGCCCCTCGCCCCGGTTAGCGCTATAAAGATCAGTTCGGGCGCCATTTCGCCCTTACTGGCATTCACGAAAATAGCTGGCAGCAGATGGCCTCTAAAAGATACAGTTGGAGAGTTCTTACAAAGGCAGCGGGACACACATTGAAGACCAAAAGGAAATCCTTTATGGAAGACAGGCGCAGAAAACGGAAAGAGCACTTAAATAGACTGCCGGCGGACAACAGCTTTGTCTGCACTAGATGCGGAAAAATATTCAGGCCGCGCCTGGGTCTGTGTTGTCACGTGAGAAAGTGCATTCATCCTTAGTCTTCGGAATCGAAGACATTGCCGTCATTATATGTATTATTACTACTTTACTTTGTAAGTCGTCTATCATAAAGTGTCTCAACGTTTGCAAATTTTAGTATTGGAATTAGGGCCTACTTTAGTCAAAGCTGAATATTTGTTTATGAATCTCAGGGCTCCATTTTGCGTCTGTTCTAAATTCTTTATGTTTTCTTAAGTTCAGAGGTCCAAAACTGATGATGCATATTCTGTATTGGTTGAACCAAGGCCACATATTATCTTAGTTTTAGGATTTTGTTTGATATATAAAATTCTTTAAATAAACTCTAAATGTTTTGTTAGATTTTTTAAAACGAATTTCATCAATATCGAGATTTTATTATATTCTTTCTCATTTACCCTAACACCTTAGGGTATTTTGATATTTTAGTCTGTGTAACTTGATTATCATGGACACGATAGTTTTTATTTGTATAAGTTGTTGTTTTTGTGTTACTTTTAATGGTTAAGATTTGTTTTGGGGGGGTGGAAAGATGTGCTCCAATTTGATTTCCATTTCTGTGTAGAGATCCAACGTTCATTGAGTTTTATTGTTCAATAGATCACTCCGGTATTATGCTATTCGTTGTGGGTATGTTTCAGAACCGCTGCTCTAAGGTTATCACCATCTACTTTCAACTCTCCACCTGTATAAATATTTAAATTTATTTTTCTCCAACTTCTGTAACGACTAATTAAACATTAGTGAAACAGGTGTTAGCTGTGAGGGAGGGTGTCAGGCGGAGATAGGAACAAGATTCTGTGACTTCTTTGATTTGACTTCAAATGACTTACTTCATGGGACGCATGTAAAATGTATTCAGGAGGAAAAAATGTTTTCCCGTAGTGTTCTCCCATCTATTTCTATATTGACTTTTTTACAAAGCTTCTATCAACTCTGTCTGTCTGTCTGGTAAATAGTTTGTACACGTTATTCTTCCCACACCCATTCTCGGGTCAAGTTGAAACTTTGCACAAATAAATTCCTTGGCATAGACATAAATAAAAGACATAAATTAAAAAAAAATTAATTAACCAATTAGTCAATTAACTACTGGTATTAATGATTATGTTTGATACCCACAAGGGAAATAATCCTTCAGTATTTACAGATATGGCTATATATGTAGGGTTTGGTCCCCTTATATAATTGTTCACATTATTTCTCACCCATTCTTCGATAAAAAAAAGTTGAAATTTTAAGTAATTATTTATTGTACGTAACAGAATTCGAATCAATCAAAAAATAAATTCTACGTTATTGAGATACATAGCTGTAAGTGCGTAACCTTATTATTTTCTAAAGGAGATAAATCGTATGCAAAAATTTCAGCTTGATCCTAGATTAGGTGTTGAAGAAATTACGTGTACAAACTTTTTACCAAGCAGACAGACAGATTGAGTTGATATAAGATTTGTACAAATTCTGACCACAATTAGAGAGCTTAAGAAAATAATAAATACTAATTGACCTACCCATGCCCTCACAACCAATGTATTAAGCTTTTTGATAGTTTTTTTTGTAATTACAAAATCATTAACATTGTGTTATGTAATATAAGCAGTTAAACATTCTTACGCTGTGAAATCAAGAATAGCCCTTATGTAAATTAATAGGCCAGAGTGTTTACCGATTGGTAAAATGCTTGGCTTTGAAGGGGTAAGAACTTGCATCTCGTTGAAGACTTAATCTTAGTTTAGACAAAAAAAAGCCGGTCAGTCTTTGTCCTAGCTTTACATCATTTGTTTCATAGACCGCAAAGAGAAGTTTATATTTTGTTCTAGACTAGGTGGTAATCGTAAAGTTGTATCAGAATAGACTTCCATGCTGAATGTTCTATTTCTTAAGACAGATTCTGTTGGTACATTTATCTCTCGTCTTGTTCAATACATCACGAAATTTAATCTTTTCTTTTATTTGACCACGAAATGACAAAAAAAAAAAAGAACAAAATACTTAGAACTTTCTTAAGGCTATGAAATTTTTTTCCACTCTTCTCCCTGTGCTATTGTATGAATAGAGAGAAGAAAAAAACACACTATCACATTACTTAGATTACATTTTCGGACAGAGGCCCTTCCCTTTCCTTGACCAAAATGACCAACTCCCGAGACATTCTGTAAGAAGAATAAAGAGTTTAATTACCGTACGATCAATGGGAAGTAGTTTACTCATCACCACCCCTCCTCCTCCTCCTCCCAATGTGCCAGGGGCTTCCTCGGGCTCCCCATTCCAGCCAGATCAATCTTACAATGTGAAAGATTCTTTCAAGGGAAAAAAAAGACAAATTGTTTCTCGTAAAGATGCTGCTATTTTGGTAGATTGTTCTAATGTATGTGGGAGGGGGAATAGTCATCAATATTTGTGTGAATAGAGATATATCCATCATCCGGACTTGAATGATATTTCGGAAATTATTTTAAAATCGATTTTATTTAATTTCTCTAAAACTGAATGCATAAATAATTATCTTTAACAAAACAAAACAAAACAAAAAAACAATCAATCCTGATAGCTTCTATAACATAGTATTATAGTAAAACTGTTTGTTTACACTGTTAAATAGTTAAATAGTAATTCAATCGATCAACCACAAATGTGATGGTCTGTACGTGATGTGAATACATTTCATCTGCTGACGTAGAAAACTTCGTATGGACCTAGACAAACCAAAAGCAACATCTCGGCCATAAAAGGATAATAGATATATTCACAGGGTCAAAACAATACAGTAGAAGTAGGCACCTACTTGAAAGGCAGCGTTTTTTCTTGAATGTAAGATTTGACAAAACGCTTCATGTTACGTATCATCTCGTCACATTGTGTTGTACCTATTGAATTTTTACGCTCACCAACCACATGCAAAAAGATATAGTACCAAAACACATGAGACCAGCATATCATAAGTTTAGAAGCTGAGCTTTTGTATATTTGTTTTGTTTTCTTTTTTTTGGGGGGGGGGGGGGGTAAGTTGAATTTTATAGAGACTTATATATAGACTCCTCTGCCAAGAAACTGCCGATAGACGTTTCAAATAACAATACGAAAAGGAAAACTGGCTGGTTCCTTAATGTTACCTGTACCTGCGTTGTATTAGGACAGAGATATCTCTCCAGACTAGGGCTCTACAGTCTCATGAAAAAGTGTTCTCAACGATGAATCATAGTCATTGTACAACTGATAGAAGATAACAAACAAAATTGCCATGACTTGCACGATTGAAGGAAATGTTCAAAGATATGTCGAAACAGAAGTAAAAGACTAGGCAAAGAGTATTAGTATTGCAACTTGAAATAGCAAGACCTACATTAGTCATTTGTCATTATAGAACATTATTAAGTCTCTTAACACGCTGACCTTAAACAAATTTACGTATATTAGTGACATAACATTATAAATATAATTACATATTAGGTAAATAACGCTAATTTAAACTTGCATATGGGCCTGATTTTTTGCGGGAATCTGTAAATTGAAATCAGCTAAACGTCTCATGAGATATGAGTGAAATAACTAGAAAATAAGGCTCTAATGCATTGTGGGAAGTCCGATCATTGAGTTTTGATATCATTTTATTTCTTATCACAATAAAATTATTTTCATTCAAATGACCCTAGGACACTTCACTTCTCGGACTGCACGTGATAGCTAAGCAAAAATAGACCTGGAGATAATAATTTCCTATCAAAATTATGTGCTTTATATTGAAGCTAGGATGAGAGCCAAGAGGAATACATGCTTAATGTTGGAATAGTTTCAAGTTTTTAGAAAAGAAAAATGTCAGTTTCCTGAGATGTTATGATTTCAACAGAAAATCAAAGAGTTAAGTTTATCTTCTGATGTCTACAAATTAGTGAACTACAGTTTAGATTTTTTTTTACTTACCTCGACATTAAAACATTGCACATCATTTTTTATTTTATTACTTTTACATTTAGAATAAGTGTTTTTACTATATGTCAAGTTAGTGCTAGATGATGTATAACATTAATTTTATATAAATGTGTTTGAGGTTGTTTCATTTTTAGAGATATGACTAAATCTTTGTAAATATGTACGTCTGTCTGAGGGTTTGACGAGTCGTTTTTATAGGCGTTTCTGTTGTTTTTTTAAAAATAAAGTTGATCTTCTTTAGGGGATATTTATTAGGTTAATCTTTTATTTAGAACTTTTGGATTCAGGTATAGGCTACACAAGTTGTAGCTGGTCCAGTGAATTTGTTATGTATGTGTATGATGTTAAGCTGATGTATTTTTTGTTCATGACAAAGCTTATATTCACTCTGTCTGTCAGGTACACATTTTGAACATGTTATTTCTACCACTTCCTATTCTCAATTGAATTTAAAACTTTGCACAATTAACTAAAACATGAATCAATTATGAAAAAAAAATTAGTTAATTAAATACTGGTACCTATTTAATTCTGTTTAATATGAATAAGGGAAAAAATCTTACTGGACTGAATGCCTGTAAACGTTGAGTAATTTCCCTTAGATAGGCTTTTTGTTTAATTGTCTTTTTTTAACTTTTCTAGTTTCACTGTGTATATATTTCTATATTGTAGGCTATATCAGTGTTTCCTTTGAGTATACAAAGAATTGGCATTGGCACAAACATAAAACATCTGGACTTATAACATATATAACTTAAGGCCTTTTCCTAAATAAACATAGTGAAGTATGCTGCCAGTATCAAAAGTTCAATTAAACAACTAACCACAACCAGTTAGAGTCCATTGATTTTACATAATACTATTATACATTTCACTTATTTCAGAAATATTGCTAATGAGATCAATAATTGCTTATACAACTTTCCATATGTGGTCATTATTTGGTGTCATCACGAACAATATGTAAATGCTTGAAGAAGCCAGGCATAGAGTTTTTAGATACATTGGTCAAGAAATGTACTTCAAAACACAAATACTAAACAGAATCAAGAAAGGGAGGAAAGAAAGAACAAAAGGACAAAGGAGAAATGTTGTTTCAAAAATCAGGTTAAAGGAGCAGACTATAAACTTTGATTTCTTTTAGAAAACCTTACGAACAAAATCCTTCAAGAGCTTTCTGACATGAGGCATGCAATCAGAAATAAATAAAGAGAGTGGGAGAGTGAAATAAAGAGCGTGGAAAGCACAGAAAGAGAGAGAGAGAGAGAAACAGATAAGAGGAATAAAGAGAAAAACAAATTGACAGTATTATTGAAACATTCACTTTTTTTTTTTCCTTCTAAACACACACCTGAATCAACGACTCGACTTAATAACCGATCTGATATGCGCGCCTACTATTTATCTTGTCGTTCAAGCCCATGTATCAGCGTATTTTGAGATAAGTCTAGCCAGCACTCAAACTCAGTCGTAGCTCGCGCTATCAGTGAGTAGTGAGAGTGAAGTCTCCGAGATACTCACGTACAAAACTACACACACACGCGCGCACCTATCATGTTACTAAATGATCTAATATTCTTATAGATAAAAAAGAAAATTTCTCAAGGTTGTAATGATCTGGTTCTACTAATTAAAAGAAGCCCATCTTGATGTATGTAAGTCTCTGACATAAGTAGATAATTTTTTATTAATTTTTGGAATACCTAAAGCTTGTTATTAAGCAATACGAGACCAGCAAAATAGTCACACTACAAGTTCTCTACAACATGAAGTAAACAGAGTTGAGAAATAGTATCAGATTTGAGTTCAGACTTAATAAGGCTTTACATTAACCCATGTTCAGTAAAAAAAAGTTCCCCTCGCAGATCATGCGATCTAAAGGGCAGATGAGGTCAAGGTCATCTGGAGGTGCGGCAGCCGACTGTTACAGCGTTTGACTTCCTGGTGAAGACTGGGAGGGGGGGGGGGTACTTTCGAGATCTTTAGGGCGCCTCCCAGTTGTGGAAACTTAAAGCGGTAGGTCGTTGTGCTAGCCACATGACACCCTCCTTAACCGTGGGCCATTAAAACAGTTGTCAAGTGGACGTATGAAAATCATGAAACTGAAGCTTGACATGGATTATGTGGATTATGAGGATGAGAGAGTATTAATCATGTAACAAGGCATATGTTTATCTCTTGATTTGGGTCCAGTACCAGTGTAGGTAGTACCCTGTTGGTGTGTGTGTGTCTGTGTAAATCTAGAAGCTGTTATTCAAACAAGGCGAGACATTGCAAAAAAAAAAAAATAGATTACAGACAAGTTTGTATTGATCATTGAAACGTTTGGCTAAAAGTTAATCGTGAGGATTTAAAAAAAAACATGCTCAGGGAAATAGATAGATAGATAGATATAGATAGATAGATAGATAGATAGATAGATATAGATATATATATATATAGATAGATAGATATATATATAGATAGATAGATAGATAGATAGATAGATAGATAGATATAGATAGATAGATAGATAGATAGATAGATAGATAGATAGATAGATAGATAGATAGATAGATAGATAGATAGATAGATAGATAGATAGATAGATGGATAGATAGATAGATAGATAGATAGATAGATAGATAGATAGATAGACGGGACAGAAAAGAATAGAATAAGACTCTTGACAACAACTTCTCTTTTAGTGAGTTATTTGCTCTTAACAAGATACGACACTAATTATTTATTTCACTCTATCGTCAAACAACGACTCATAAAAATATACAAAGTTAGAAACAGCTACGACCGGTCACTCACAACGACATAATGAAATTTCTCTTAACGGCATGATGGAGCAGTCTAAACCAGTTTCTCTGGAGATTAAGGCGGGGGAATGTGGGAATGTGATCACGTCATGTACAAAGTGGCTCAAAATCTTTAAATAGCTAGATCTAGCTTATAAGACAAAGAATCAGTTAGTGAAAAATATGTTGGACTAACGAAGGCAATGTCCTGTTTCGAATTAACATTGTAATGTTTAGTGATGATATATTCTAGTCAAACAAGGTTCAAACCACTTTAAGCCGACTTAACGTAAAAATATGTTTTTCTGGTTTATGTTGTTATAATATTTTATGAAATCAAACTATTTTAAAATACATTACCAGTATTTAGCGTCCTATATTTAACTCTAACCAAACCTTTAAAGAAAAGGACTATCGTTTTGTTTTAGAGGCACGATAATTACATAAACAGAAACCTTTGAAGTTTGGTCTTTCATTGATATTTCTAATTCTTAAACAGAAAGATGTTTTTAATGTTACCAGTCAGATTTATATGCAAGGAATATTAACTAGATCGTACGAGATCTAGTCTTACAGAAACGATTTTATATGTATAAAGTTTTAACTCATATCTATTAGGTATCCAAGTATCGATCTATTGTATTATCTACTATCAATCAATCAATCAATCTATCTATCCATCTATCTATCTAGCTATCTATCTAACCAAATCAATCTGTTCCTCTCTGAAATTTGGCAGATGTAGGTCTTTGCCAACCAATTTTTCTGTAAGTTTAAACTAAATAGCGTGCAGTTATCAGAGCAAACCTTACATTATTAAATTATTTATTTTTTTCCATCAAGAGCTGTGAACTGGTTTCTTACGAGCGTAAAAACTTTCAGATAACATCGTTACTGTTGACTTTGAAACTGCCAGATTTAAACCTTTGCTGGTCTGACATAAATGTCAAGTTCTGTTTTATTGCAAGGAACATTTTTTTTCTTGGCCGTTCTTCTCAGTTTGTTTTTGTCTTTAAAAACATCATATAAGAAATAAAGAGAAAAAAATGCTCTTAATAAAAATAATTAATAAAAATGTCGATGAATGTTTCATCTATTTAAAACAGGCAAAATTAGAACTGATAATAGTAGGCCCAAAATAATTAAAAAAAAATAAAAATAAATAAACAATCAACGGAATGTAAAGGAATAGCATATTTTAAACTTACAGTTGACAAAAAAAATCAATGCAATATTTTATTTGAAGCAAAAAGATATGTTTAATAATAATAATAATAATAAAATACCAAGCCGACGACTGTGTTTCAATAATATATTTGTTTCCATTTAGGCTACGGACACACAGGATGAAAACATGGGAGTTTTTAAGACTTGCTCTTTTATTTATTCATGTAAGCGCTGTTAATTCAAGCCAATATGTCTTGCTGATTCTAATTAGGAAACAGTCAAAAGACTTAGTATTTTTTGAACAGATAAATCTCCGCTTGTACAAATATACAATGATGGAGTGGGCCGGAAGATAAAAGTAACAATTCTGTACAGAAGTCTGTTCTTTTAACTTAGAATATGTATTTCAAACTATTCTCAACTGTTCCTTTCAATAGAAATACCGAACAAATCGTTAGGGTGGAAAAATAAAATTGGGGGGGGGGGGGGGCGATTATAAAGCAAACTAGGCCTTTTTTTTTTTAAAGTGAAAAGTCTAATAATAGTTATATTTTTTAAAAAAATCTGCAACGGATATCTCAACATCACAATACCACTATCACAATACCACTATCCCATAATATCAGGAAAACTAAAAAAAGAGAACCAAATAGAAAAAATAGAAAAACCTAAACTTAAAGATTAAGCGACTATGGAAAAATAACAAAATACCCTGTTGTTCTATCAACCGAGGGGATAGTAACAACTGACCACAAAGACATATTCGAAGCCCTAACGCATTTTTAAGAAAATCATCGTCACCTGTAGAAATGCCACATCATCCGAAAATTTCTCAGCCGACACTGTTACGGGAAGTACAATAAATTCTGTTTCAAGAAGCTCGAGACCCTAGCAGCGCAAGAGAAATGAAAATGAATTCCTTTCTAGAGAGTCATCAAAATAAGAAGACATTATTGTCTGTCGACGTCTTTGGTTGTTTGCTTTATAAAGTTCTCACTTGCCATGTAGAGCTTAGAGCAGCAGAGCTTAACCTGTGGGGCGCGAGTTGGGGGCTGAATGACGATTTCACAGCGTTTACCTGACACAAATATATTAAAATCTCTCTCCTGACGACTAAAACTTGACATTCAACAAAGTGTTTCCATTGGGAATAACTTGGTTTTGTAATTATTATTATAATTGTCACTTGAGGATAAATGTTGCATACAACTGAATCAGACCGATTTCAAACATTTTAATTGTTAAAGCATAAATAGGTTTCCAATACAGTCCATCATTTTGGTGTACTACGTCATTGCGAATTCATGGATATTGAATTATTAATTTTTTTGTGAAGATTTAGTCTAGTCGTGATGTCATTGGAAAGCACTTCCGTTTATAGTTAGTAATACGCCATTGCTTATGTAGTTCCTGTTATTGAAGATATTTTTGTATTATCACATTGAAGAACCTTTGAAAATGGATGTCAAAGAAAAGAACGTTAAGAAAAGAAAATATAATGATGATGTTGTGCGGTAACATTTTGCTCCAATAGTTAAAAAAGGAATGGAAAAATTCCATTGTGTCATTTGTAACGAAGGTTTATTAGCCGAAACTGTGAAGGCAAACAAACTGGCACGCGATTTCAGGATTTGTTTTCAAAGAGTTGTATTGGGTTTGATGCGCCAACAATGTTCTGAATGTTTCCGCTATTTCCCAATGAAGACAGGTGGCAGTCGAGAGGCAAAGTTCTCAAATGTGTTGTTGTTGTTTTTTGTATCTACGTAATCAATTCAAACATTGTTTTTTTTATTAGAAAGCGAAACCACAGAAGCACCTTATCAACGATACATATTTATAATTTTTAGCAATCAATAATTATAAAATTGAAAATGATAGATAGATAGATAGATAGATAGATAGATAGATAGATAGATAGATAGATAGATAGATAGATAGATAGATAGAGATATTGAAATAATACAAATCTACTTTGATTTTATATATGGCAATGCTTTCATAGTTTCTATTTCATTTTCCCGCCAACTTTTTACATTAAATATCGTCTGCTCTCTCTTTATTATTGATATTTGAAATGCTTTGTTGCACCAGAGTTTCAGATAAGGAACTCATCAAGTGTTCTTAATTCATGCTCAGTTTCTAGAACTGATCCAAAAGAATGACAGAAAGCATTGATGGCGCTGACTTCTACATCTACTAAGTAATTCCAACGCTCAGGAGGATACAATTTTCTGATTTTCCTAGAGGATGGCTACCTGGCAGTGTGGTTTGCACTCTCGAATGTCGTTTGGTTGTCTCCATGGGCCCAGATTCATACCCTGCCCGGTGCCACCCCCAGTCGTCTTGCGAGAGATTTGGACTAGGAAGTAGATTATTTTTAACTCTGGAGGAACATCCGAAACATTAGGCAAACATTTTGCAACAAACTTCAACACGGCTAGGCAGTTGTGGCTTCGAAGGACAGAGAGATAGGCCTAACCGTCGCCAAGATATTTCACTAGGCTGACAAACTCCCCAATGATCCTGGCACCAGTTAACCGCCTTCCCCTTGTCATTTAAAGTTGTTGCGCCACACATTTTAACCCAAACTAAACAAGCAGACAAGGATCAGGGCTGGGCTGTCAGAGGCTATTATAAAACCTATGCCACCTAGATGTCGGGTACTTATGTTAAATTATCTAGTGCAATGTGCCTTGCTAATGATAAGACTATCTTGAAATGGAGCTTAGTCATGTGTTAGTCTTCATCTGAAGTACCTCTGCGTTTCTTGACTGTACAATTGTATCAGTATTGGAGTAGTGCTGTCTTGGTTTTATTTCCTTATCACAGAAGATAGACAACACACACACACACACACAAACTAGACTTTCCTTGTGAGTTTAATTAAAAGAGCTCAGGACGCTCAGGAGTTTCTCTTTGTCTCTTGGTATTTTCTTTTGTTGTCGTTTTCTTATTGAGCTCCAATAATCTTTCTGTCTCTCTTTTGTAGCCTAGCACTGCTTTTGTTTCTTGATCAGACGTACACTCACACACACACACAACTTTTTTTCTCTTAATAAATAGTCGTTGTTTTCTTCACGTCCCCTTTCTCTATCCGCTACCTTTTTTAATTCACTCCTGCTCTCTCTCTCCATCGCTCTCTCTCCATCTCTCTCTCTCTTTCTCTCTCTCCCCACATTTTTCCCATTTTAAAATTGTATCAGACAGAACTATTTTTTTCAACTAAAATAATGTCCCAGATAACACAGGACTCATCATGACCTCGCCACATTATTAATTATTGCTAAAAAAAAATGAGTTTACCTATGAGGATGAAAATTCTAGAACTCCGATTGACAGATAGTCCATTAAATTAAGATCATCATTGATAGGAACCAAAACCACGCGTACACTGTGAGATGTTATACACGTGAAGGTCAGGGTGTCATAGCAGTTCAACTAAGGATGAAATTGTCTCAAAGTTAAGAATTATTTCAGTTTCAATGTTACACAAAAAAAAAAAAAAGATTGGGGGATCAACAGGATGTACCGAATAGCCTTTGTGTATTTCTTTCCGAAATCAAACCAATCAATAGCATCAAAAAACATGGTCCGCACTCCTTATGACCCCATTAGATCTATAGAATTTAAATCAATATATCAAATCAATATATCAATGTCACCATCAACCTCGATAAATCAGTGCGACTCGAACAATAACTCTAATTGTCAAAGCTTCTCGTGCTCTGCTGTTATTTAAAGTATGATAACACTAGTTGGCTTGTCACTTGATCTAATTCTGGGCTTCTGGAACATGGAATGTTACATTCAAACATAATCGACCAAAAGTCATTTATGAGCTGCCATATCAGTAGCATCGTTTCAAATGTTTACAGACAATTGTTTTTCGTACCATTAAGTAAGAAGGCGCAGTGGCTGCGTGGTAAAGAACTTAGCATTCGAACCGGGGATCCCGGGTTTGAATCCATATGAAGACTGGGATTTTTAATTTCGGGATTCTAATGATGCCTCTGAGTCCACACAGCTCTAATGGGTACCTGACATTAGTTTGGAAAAAGTAAAGGCAGTTGGTCGTTGTGCTGGCCACGTGACACCCTAGTTAACCATGTGCCACAGAAACATATTATCTTTACATCTGCCCTATACATCTTTTCACTTTTCTTTTCACTAAAAACATTTTTTTTCAAGACGGAAAATAAACTCATCAAGTCTTTGGACTGTCGTCTCGGTGGTCTCGGGTTTGAACCTTGCCCGCTGCCGTCCGGCGGGAGGATGGAACTAGGATGAAACACTCTTCGATTCTGATGGAACATGCGAAACATGTCAAACAGAACAAAAACAAAACAAACACGTGATTCTAGAAAGAAATATGCACAAAAACTGCACAAATACTGCACAAAAACTGCACAAATACTGCACAAATACTGCACAAAAACTGCACAAATACTGCACAAATACTGCACAAAAACTGCACAAATAGTGCAATGAAACCAAATTTTGAACAAAAATTCAATCTCTTCTCCTCTTTGCTTTACTTAGCCTTAGATCCTCCTGTTGCGTCTGGCGCAAAGGGAGAAATGTTCTCTCCACAGAGATCGGTAGCAGGCGACTTCCAAAGCCTCTTCCCAACTAGTGCCTCCGAATGTAAATCTTCACCGTGTTAGACGTGGACATGTCTTAACGTTTCTCTTTCAGGCCTCCATAGTTTGGTGGGTTTTTTTGGGGTCAACGTGGCCCACTCCCCCCGTGTGGAGAAAGATTTCTCTATTGGTGACAGGATTTTCTACATGTTAGGTCTTGGCTGCTTCTCTGCCATCGCTGCTAAGTCACATTTAGTCTCATTTCTGCATCTTCCCCAATTGACAAGAACTGCAAGAAAGGATTTCAGTTGGCACACAGATCCAGAATAAAGTTACAAGTTGTAGACGATTAAGATAGATATAGATAGATAAGACAAGATAAGATAGGATAAGATAAGGTGAGATAAGATAAGATAAGATAGGATAGAAAGGAAAGCAAAGATACTATATGTACGAAAACAAAAGAAAAAGAAAATGCAATGGCAGTGTGTGTGGCTATGTGTGTGTGAGTTGGTATGTATATAATTATGATCGCGTGTATGCATGTGTGTGTTTATGCCCATGGGCCCAGATTCATGTCACCATACAATTGGATCTTGAAATGTGCCATCCTTCAGTTTCGTGCTGCACATTGGTTCATTCCCATGTCACGTGACTGGTAAATGCATACTTTCTATCACCCAGGCCATGTCATTAGCCAAATCTATGAACTTGTCAAACGATGCAGGCACGTGATAAAATAACTTAGCGTGTATTGAATTGTGATTCCTGTTATAACATGCCAGATCCTAACGCTTTCTATGAGAATAGTTTATTGCAGCTTCTCATATCAGGTTTGTCAACGATATCAGTGTATTTAGTGCAATTTGTATCAGCGAAAACCCAGAGAGACTATCACCGCATGAAATGTTAAGGCAAAACAACAACAAAAATAATTTTTCAAAATGAATTAAAAAAAAAAACGACAGAATTATTCCAATATACAGCCAATCACTCCAGATTTAGTTCGGGAAAAGTAAATACGGTTGGGCGTTATGCTGGCCACATGATACCCTCGTTAACCGTGGGCCACAGAAACAGATGACCTTTACATCATCTGCCATATAGATAGCACTCTGAAAGTGGAACTTTTTTTTCAGATTTAGTACAATATAAGTCGATTAAAGATGATAGGTTATCGTATCTTATCTAATCTATCTATCTATCTAATCTATCTATCTATATATCTGTTTATTTATCTATCTATCTTTTTATTTATCTTATCTTATCTATCTATCTATATCTATTTTTATCGTCTATAACTTGTAACTTTATTCTGGATAGATAGATAGATAGATAGATAGATAGATAGATAGATAGATAGATAGATAGATAGATAGATAGATAGATAGATAGATAGATAGATAGATAGATAGATAGATAGACTGATTGATTGATTGATTGATTGACGACATGCCTTTATTATAAAGAACTGTGACGTACTGGTTCTGCACCTCAGCTGCTGTGTTAGGTGGGCAGAGGACTAGAAGAGAGGCCTTATCCTTCCTACCTTTAACATAATAAACAAAGAAAAGTTATTTTGAAACACTTATATTACAATGCACTAAAAAGTAAAAATTTAAAAAAAGGCCGTTGTGTGTACTTAGTTTGGCTAAGAATGAGTTAAGGTGAAACTCACATCGCTTTTCTTTATCTACGTGGTAGTTGTTTTTATTGTAAGCATTTTAGTATTTATTATTATTATTATTATCTATACGTCGCTTAACCATGCGGGACAAGACGCACACGCGCCGACTCTCTATCCCTCGATGAAAAAGTCATAGAAAAAGCTCTTTTTATTTCTGCGTCGGACTAGAGTTACCCCACGTAATTTTCGCGGCGACAGAGAAAAAAAAAGAGAGGGGAAACAAGTTATCTTCTCTGTATATATCCGTCGCTAAACTACCCACCGTCACTAAAAAGCGGCGAATGCTACGCCGCGGGTCGGCTCGTTATTATTATTATCATCATTATTATTATTATTATTATTATTATTATTGTTATTAAGCCAATTATTAATTATTTTGCTCTTTATTAGTTTAGCCTTTTTTAAAGATACTTTAGCGTATGCTTCAGACATTAGATCCTTGTAGTATTATATACTTTATAGAGTGCAACCATTGTTCACCGGCAAAAAACAAAAGGCAGGCGCCCCAAAGGCTGACCACGAGTACGGTGGCTTGATGCACAGCCAACGGAGGTCACGCTTGATGACGTAGGGGCAGATCTAAAATAGCTAATAGTCTGGGCATGGAGTCGTAAAGAACAGAACGTATCGGAAAGAGGATACCGCTAAAGCAGGATATATTACCTTATACGCTGTAACTGGTGTAAGTTGAAAGTTTTTACTAGTATATTTGTAGAAAGATAAATGATTTGTAAAAATGATAATTAAGACACTGTTAATTACAAAATCCATTACAAAGATTTCTTTATAACTGCATACAGTCATTGCTATAATCTTTGCATTATCATTTAATTAAAAATCATATCGCCTAATTCTATACACAAGGCCTATCTCACCTTAGCTTAGTAATTAATTACGACTAACTGATTCAATAACAGGAGTATAGTTTTTAGTGATTCATGTGTTACCATGGAATATGAGCTTGTATGTAGATTTTTATGACGATTGGATGAGTAGAAAGGGGTGAAAAATCGATTGCAAAATTGTAAACAATGTACAAGAAAGTTACAGAGTGAGTTGTTAAAAAAAGAATGAATTTTGGATCATTCCCACAATGAACCAAATGAAAGAGCGTACATAATAGACACATCAGGTTGTTCGCTGTCATGTCTGTATTAGAAGATCGTGTTTGTGACCTAAGTGATGGACGCAATCCTCCCCTCGCCTCCCCCCCCCCCTTTTTGTTATATGTCAGCATAGTGAAAACTTGATTAAACCTACGTTGTTATGTTGTAGGTACGACACCTCTGTGCACCTGTTGCGAAAGCGAAGGTGATAGTTTTTGTTGTCGTTGTCGATGAGATTTATAACAAAGTTGCACTCGCTTGGTGTGGTTAAACTGCGCAGCGCAGTGCTAGTGTGGTAACGCTAATAGAGAAAGGATAGACGCTTGGTGTGGTTAAGCTGCGCAGCGTAGTGCTAGTGTGGTAACGCTACTAAAGGATAGACGCTTGGTGTGGTTAAACTGCGCAGCGCAGTGCTAGTGTGGTAACGCTACTAGAGAAAGGATAGCTAAAGCTGACAGATGGGAGTCTGGTCAACATTCCTGGTGAAAACTTCTTTTCTTGTATGTTTTAAAGATTATACTTGCTGTCTTCTTGTTTGGATGCGTGCTGTTTAAGTCCCATGGCTCAACATGTCATAATATTTTGATATCACAACTATAGCTACTCGGAACTACTGGTCTTAAGTCATATGTCTTATGTATTACAAATCCTTGTGAATGTGCATATATGCACATATCTATAGTGCTACGATTTAGCAGTACTATAGTTACAAGGAAATGAAATTGCAAGTTACTTTTCATTTTTTTTTTATTCAGCACTATTATAAAATAGATACCGGTAGTTTAAAATGTTGTGTGGTAAACAGATATTGTTTGCTCAAGAATGTTTATATAACTGTTTACTGAGTAGCATCAAATAGAAGGCTTCTGAAAACATCGTGGTTTACTGCAGTCATTTCCCACGTTGTAGAGAAAACGTCTGACAGTGATTAGACAGCGAGACGTCTGCTACTTCATTAATCATATGAATATTTACAAAAGCTAGATAATAATTTTAACAATTGTGCGAACATCCAAAAGTGCGATGATAATGAGGGAGGTTAGAATGTGAACTGTAACAAAATGTGGTAGCAGACAAAATGGAAAACAACTAAATGAGGTGCTAGGTCCCACGTCTGTAATATCTCGGTCACATAACTTTAAAAAAAAGTAATCTTAACATTTATTTGGATTCAATTCTTTAACACTTAAATCTAGATTAATGATTTTTAGACACGTCCTCTCCTGGTCGTGTGGTATGCTCGAGTTCAAACCCTTTTCTCTACGATCTCTTGCCGTCATGCATGAAGTATGGTCTAAAACAATCTTTTTAAGTTCAAACCTGCTATCTTCTTGGTTTTTTTTTATTTGTGAAGGAAACTTTGAAACAATGCAAAAAACATAGACATTAGGTTTTAAACTGACTCCTCATTTATAATCAAGGCAAAACAATATCATATATCTTATATTCCTAGTCTACCTGGCAACACTGTGTCACAGCTGTCTTACTTTTGATTAACAAACAGTGGCCAGATTTAGTAGCATTCAAACCAAACAAGGAAAGTTTGGTGGAAAAAAAACGGAGGTGGGGGGGGGGGGGTGTATAAAGAACTGAATACTGATCTGAAATTAATAAAAAAATATTACGATGCAACAATATTTCTCATAAAATAACTAGAATTATAGAGTCTGCGCGAGTCTTAGCCTAATAGTTGTCAATCCTTTAATCCTTCTAAACACATTACATGTAGTTTTACATCAATTTTTCATTTGTTTTATTATAATTAGGGGCAAAATAAAAATAATAGAGCGGATATTCATAATTATTTTGTTTAGAAGATCTAAATATCTATATGAGATCTTTACCTTTAGAACATGTGCTAAATATCCATATCAAGTCTTCGGGAAAGTCAAAGTTATGTTGAAAGTTTATAAACTGTTGCAAACTTCGCAAACCTTTACAGTCTGCCACAGTACTGTGTTTTCGCGGTCCGCTCGCGTGACGATGGATGCGCGGCATGGTGGGAAGAAGAAAAAAAAAGCGAGGCGAGGCAAGTGCAAGAGCGGGTAACACAGAGTTGTCTTATCGATCATCCTCAAAATTTTCCTAGTTATGTCCCCTTGTCACACAATCTGCGGTATAGCTAGCTTCACACCTGTTAGGGTAAAAGGATGGATCAGCTTTTTTCCGATAACTGTAATTCATTGATGTAATATGCACATTGGTTAGCATTTCTTTAATTTTTTCTTATTGTCTGCTTTTATACGCTATGTCATTTGTGTTGCCTCAAGTATGAAGAGAAATTATTTTAGTGTTCTCATCAACAGGCACAGACAGAATCTGGCAGGTATGAATGGTCTCTCCACGAGCGAGTGCAGGGGGCGTTTGACCGGGTGAAGTGAACTTTTTTTTATTGCTTCATGTAACACAACTTAATTGTGTGTGTGGGGGGGGGGCAGTGAATGAAGATAATCACAACGAGTGAGATTCGTAACTTTAAATTCGAAGGCACTGAGAGTGAACACAAGTATTTTTACAATGACGCCACTGATCCAAGATTCAAGACCCAAGAACGATATCTAAATGATAAAAAAAAAATTACAAATTAAAAAAAAAATAATAAAAAAATAAAAAATTACAAAGAGAGTTTGTATTACACAAACTCAGAGGCGGATCCCTGTCGGATCTGCCTATTCGCAAAGAATATTCAAGAGGTTATTTAATTTTGATGGTCAAAAGTCATAGTGTTCCAAAGATTCATTTGCCGTTGTAAGAAATGTTGTTTTTTTTTGTTTTACATGTTTCGGGTGTTCACTTCTAAGTTTAAAATAATTAACTTCTCGCTGGACGATGGAGGATGGCAACAAACAGGGTATGAACCCTGCCTGGTAGTTCAGTCTGCGTGCTGGACTGTCGTTCGGATTTATCGATGGTCCCTGGTTCAAACCCTGCATGCCTCCCTTCCCCCGTCGTCCTACGGGAGGTTTGTAATTAAAAAAAAAACAAAAAAAAAAAGAAAAGAACAGATATATCGTGCTTTTACTTGGATGTCTCAGCACAGTTAGGCCTATCAACAGAGATATAGGCATTTTTTAAATGAATGAGGATGTAGATCTACCTAAATTAAACTTCTGATTTAGCACTCTTAAGATCTATATCTACTAGATCTAGATCTAAAATATAAACTTGGAATAATGTAGCTGAAATTTAGATAAGATTTCTGTAAAAAAAATATCCTAGATAATCTATCAATAGACTGAATGCAACATTAAATTTAAAAATAGTATATTAGTTTTAGTATATTATAACATTGCAATATTGATCAAAACGTTTGGAAATCAAAATCTACACTTTAAGTCTAGAAATTGAAATTCTACATCTTAATCTAGTCTATATTAGTCTAAACTAGATCTAGAAATTCTAGATCTAGACTCTAAAATTATTTTAATTAGAATATAAATCCAGATCTAGATATACTGTAATAAAAATCTAGATCTAATTTTAAAAATCTAGATTAGATCTAACAAGATATCATTCCTTTTTTAAAAGCGAGTCACATATCGAGGCTTAATAAACATTACTATACCAAGTTCTTTTAGCATTTCATTTGAAGAATTAATTCCATATGACGTCAAAGGGAGAAAAAAAAACACTACGTCACACGGCCTAGACTAAAAAATCGCCTTCATCAATACGAGCCATTTATCGAGTGTTCATAGACATTGGTGCACCGAGTGCGTTCTTTTAGCATTCCATTTAAAGAATTCATTCCATGTGACGTCAAAGGAAAAAAAACACTACGTCAGACGGCCTAGCTAGACTAAAAATCGCCTTCATAAATACGAGCCATTTATCGAGTGTTCATAGACATTGGTGCACCGAGTGCGTTCTTTTAGCATTACATTTAAAGAGTCCATTCATATGACGTCAAAGAAAAAAAATTCCATTACCTCACAATAGGCTAGTACCGGTACCATAAAAAAATGTCTATATTTACACGAGATATTTAACGAGGGTTCATAGACATTGAGTTCTAATAGAATTTATTTAAAGAGGATCAAAGCCGCATTGTTTTTGCGTTTTGTCTGTTATTCGGTCTGTCCGTCATCTTAATAGAAAAAAAACAGCAACTAAAAGCTATTAAAAATTGTTTAACCTTTATTTTACGTTTCAAAACATCGCAATAATTTTAGGTATGAACACAATTGATTTGAGTTTATATAATAGATTGTTCCGGATGTTTGTATAAATAGTAAAAGAAAACAAGAATTCCAGATAAATGTAATACCGATAATTAAATTTGTTGGATGGTCTCGTATTAAAATTAGAAGAACTACAACCTTGTGGAGAGATATTCATACCATACTTTGGTGTTTGGATGTTGTTTTCCTTAAAAATCGGAACGATAATTAGATTTTTTTATGTTTTAGGTAGAAAATTAATTGTACTGTAAGAGAGAATGAGTTAAAATATTTTTCATAAAAATCCGGAAAAACATTTTTTCGTAAATGAGAAGATTATTTGTTTATAAATTAGAAGAGGGAGTTCAAACAGTTATTTGGCGTTAGTAGATTTTTAAATAAATTCGGATTTGTAAGAAAATGTAAGTAATGTAAGTCGATTTCTTTTCAAAACAAAATCCGAAACATTCTTTATCGATTCCTAAACTTTTGTTATGTTTCAGCAAGAAAATTAAATGTCTAAAAAGTGATTTTCAGTAATCAATCTAGTAAATTACTTTTTTTAAAGCCCTGAACAGGCTATTGTCGATATTTTTAACATTTGTTTAAGATGAAAATACGGAACAATTTGATATCGATAATCAAATTATAGTGACGCATTGTCAAATAATATACGTGTAATATTAGTCAATTATGCGATTTCAAACAATCATTTGACATAATTCATTTTTTATAAAACAATATCCGGAAGATTTTTAACTAAATGAAATAAAAGTCAGTATAGAGATTTTGATTTATCATTAATATGCTATTTACATAAAAAAACGGAACAACATATTATTGATAATGTGTTTTCGCAACTTGTAAGCATGGAAATTGAATGTAATATAAGTTAGAAGAGCAAACAAACATTTGTTGGCGTTGATTAGTATTGCACGAAAAAATCCGGAACAATCAATTTTAGATACTTAAAAACTATTGAGATGTTACGGGAGGAACATTAAAGGGTAAATTAGATTTTCAATAGCTTTTAGAGTTGTTTTTTTATCTAATCGTGACGGACAGACCTACCGACAGACAAAACGCACAAAAATAAACCTTTTTTGTTCTGATTAGGGCACTAAACAAAAAATAAATAAAATCTGATTTTTTTAAAAAGTTTAAGAAATTAGTTTTGCATCATGTGGAGGCCGGGCTTTATGCTACAACACGAAAGTCGCTGCATAAAAAGTCCATTTTAAAAAATGTGCGTGATATTTACATACAAAGTGCATTCTTAGCCTTTATAAAGAAACATAAATGTTTTGTTTTAATTTTAGCTAGTTGACCAGAAAAAAACACCTTTAATTAATATTTATATTTGTTGTTAACATTTCTAGTACATTTTATAAAAATATTTGACTTAGTGATACTGAAAATAAGCAAGAATTGCCAATCTTTGTTAGCATATTGTAACATTGCCTCCCTTACATTTACGTTATTGTTTTAGAATTGGTGTATTTTTATAAAAAAAATCGCTTGCATAATTAATTTTATAAATTAAACGGTTTGATTTTAGAAAACCAAAAGTAGCCTTTGCACCTAAACTTTTCAAGCCGCATTTAATGGTGAAATAATATTTTTCATATCTTTTCTAGTTTTTGAGATCTGAGTGTGACAGACGGACAGACGGACATTTCGCACAAACCTAATAGCGGCTTTTTCCCCTTACGGGGGCCGCTAAAAATAACAACACTTGACTCTTTAGTCTATAGTCTATACCTTAAATACACCAACAGTTTTGGATTTTTGTTCGACGCATCAGATTTTCAAAATGGAAGCATATTCATAACAAGCTTTTTGGTGTATCTGGTGTACAGAATACAGTAGCATTGATAGACCAAGTATTTATTTTTTTTAATCATATATAAGAAACTTTTGGGTGGAACTTTTAAGCGCTGTAGACTTTCCAAAATACTTGTTTTAGATGTTTCGGATGTTCCTTCAGAGTTGAAGATAGTTTACTTCCTAGTCCAAACCTCCTGCAGGACGACGGGGATGCGAGCAGGCGGGATTTGAACCCTGGACCATCGATAAATCCGAACGACAGTCCAGCGAGCAAACCGCACGACTAGGCAGTCATCCAGCTATTTCTCTTGTAGAAAAAAGTAATCTTTATTTCGATAGCAACAGTGACCTTTCAATCTGGCGTCCTTGACATTGTTTATTTTGTCTATTTCAGAAGTTCTACCAATCTTCCTCCTTTCATCTCCATTAGTTCGCCATTCACTTGAACAAGATTACACGGCAGTGGCGTAATATTTAATACTAGTCGACCGGCGGCGTACCATACGCCGCTATTTTGCAGTGCCGGCCTTAGGCCACTGCAACCTATGCGACCGCTGTGGGCCCCGCACTTTCATAGGACTAGCGCTAATTCTAGGAGTATACATTATTAAATTAAACCATGTTAAAATTATAACGGATTTCCCGCGGCCTCATGTCGATTTACCAGGAGCTCCTAGAAATCTCCTGAAATTGCAAAATATACGAAAAGTCATTGAAATATCTGGAAATTATTTAAAATATTTTGAAAACTCATACAAATCTTTTGAAATTTATAGAAAAAAAATGACATTTTGGGGTGTCATTCAATATGGAAAACGCCAATCATACGCGCGTTAAAAAAAAGGGCATTATGCAATACCCGTAATTGTGGAATCTAGTGAAGAAGCTTCTCTCACCTCAAACTAATGAAGAATTACTTGAGGTCAACAATTCTCGTAGGTAGATTGAAACATTTGGTAATTCTTGCTATTGAGCGTGATCTATGTAGGAAACAGAATTCTTATGATATACTGTATGACTTCTCTACACTCAAGGCTCGTGTAGTAATTCTGTCCGTAGTAAAGAATGATTAAAATGCAATAACGAATTTATTTTCTAATACAAACTCTTAATTTTCACTTATTACCCGTATACCTAAGGCCCTGCTATTTAGTGACGGGTGAATACAGAGTAGATTACGTGTTCTCTTTCCATGACTTCTTGGTCACAATAGTTAAGACCGGCCCTGCTATTTAGTGACAGGTAAATACTACTTGTTCTCCCCCCTCTTTTTTTCCGCCTCTAAAATTACGTGGGGTAACTCTAGTCCGTCCGACTTGCAGAAATAAAAGTGATCTTTCCATTACTAGGTGTCCAAGCTCTATATAGATAGATAGATAGATAGATAGATAGATAGATAGATAGATAGATAGATAGATAGATAGATAGATAGATAGATAGATAGATAGATAGATAGATAGATAGATAGATAGATAGATAGATTTACTTTTCAAAAAATTGAAGACATTAATTTGAGGCCTCCATCTGGAGGGGACTTTCGAATATGTTTCAGTGTTTCTAGTTGGTTACAGTAATGACTTCTAAGAAACGTCCTACACGTAAAGACTAATCAACTGCGTATATGAACTAAATTGATTATTTAATAAAGTGCAATGAATTGTATACAATGAGAATTATTTATAGTTCGGTAATATATTTCCATATGCATACTTATTAATATAAACATATTAATTATAATAATAATAATATAAATTTTAATATGTCTCCGCATATTGCTGACAGTATAATCACGGTGGCAACTATTTCGCCCCGAACAGGTCTATTTAATTTAGAAGTTGTGAGGATTGTAATTCTTCATAATTTCTAGTTCTTACAACTTCTGATAGTCGTGATGAAAATATTGAAACCTGCATTTGAATTGCATGGGCTGCCTATGAGTTTGTGTGAAAACACTAGCTCTTTTTATAATCTCTGTTTGTATGGGGGTTTTTTTAGGGGGGGGGGGGGGGTTAAGGAACGTCTGCAATTAATAATAGTTACGAAGATAAGATGTTAATGTAAAAAAGTGAAAGTAAATATCGTGACCAAAGATAGCTACAATCTAGACTTGTTCCCTTTTTTTTTCTTGTATTCTCTTGCGTTCCATGTCTTGATCATTGAAGTCATTGGATTAAGTATATTCAACTTGTAACAGCAGTTAGTGGTAGATTTTTAAAAAATGAAATATCTCCTAGTGATTGTTTTGATTCTAAGTCTCGCAGTTTTTGGTAGGTAGAGTCTTTCTGTTGAATCGAGAAACTATTTCAAAATATTTTTTTATATTTAGTTTTATTTACATCAAAAATGTGTATATAATTTAGTTAGAAAGGAAATTAAGCTAACAACAACTAAATATTAAGAGAATTATTGATTTATTATGATCACATACAAACACACACACACAAACAAATGCACACACGCATACGGGTACGTTGAGGTTTCGAAATATCAAAAGAGTTTGTTTCGTTTAGCCTTCGAACTGAAGGACCCGACTCAGAACAATAGAGGACACTAACAATTTTGGAATAATGGTTTCTATTTAAATAAACTAGTAATTTTTTTAAAAGTGTGTCGTTGAAAATAAGGTCAAGGTTATTGTTCTGGCAATAGTGACGTGTCTGAAAGTAACAAAGCACAAAAATCTAAAATGTGAACTTTGCTTGGCGACACTTATTGGTACAATCTCACGAAAGTACAATAGTCTCTTTGTGTTCGTTCCAATTTATATAAATTTTCCTATATATATAAAATTATGTTTCATCATCAAGTCTTTAATATAGAAACACCTCTGTAATTTCTGAAGCCAACAGAGAACCTCTAGAAACTTGTAAGATATATAGGTTATTTTTTATAAAGACTGTCTATTAGCGGCCCCCGAAAGGGGAAAGACGCTATTAGTTTTGTGCGAAATGTCTGTCCGTCCGTCCCGTTAAGATCTCGTAAACTAGAAAAGATATTGAAAATCCGACATCACAATATTTTAGACCATTCAAAGTTCTGATGCAACGGCTACTTTTTTTTTCAGAAAGCGAAAAATCTAATTTTTAAAATTAGTTATGCAAGCAGTTTTTTAAAGAGAAAATGCTAATTAGTATGCATTATAAGTTAGGCGTAAATTAAAACGAATATTAATCTTGTAAACGTCATTTTCGTGAACTTTTTTTTATTGCGAAAATTTTTTTTTTTTTTTTTTTTTTGAGCATTTGAAAAAGAGATTGAGCCTTTTCAAAACAATTACATCAATTATAAGACTTTATTAAGGCCAGGAGAGGCGCGGTAGCTGAGCGGTAAAGCGCTTGGCTTCCGAACCGGGAGCCCCGGGTTCGAATCCTAGCGAAGACTGGTATTTTCAACTTCGGAATCCTTAGGCGCCTCTGAGTCCAACCAGTTCCAATGGGTACCTGATATTAGTTTGGGAAAATTAAAGGCGGTTGGTCGTTGTGCTAGCTACATGACACCCTCGTTAGGCTACAAAAACAGATGAACTTTACATCATCTGCCCTATAGACCACAAGGTCTGAAAGGGAAACTAGTTAGGCCAGGTTCACATCTAACTTTGCATTCACTTGCACCTATCCTTTGATCTGCTGTACTGTTGGGGCACTACACAAGATCTGTTAACCTTCTTTCTCCATTCTAATCTCTCATTTGTCTTTGATATAATTTCATTTGGATGTTCTTTCTGAAAATATTGAAGCCTGTCTGGGTGGACCACTTCGGGGGCCGATTTTGAGTTTGTGTTTCCACACAAACTGTCTTTGTAATCTTGTATTAGTTGTGTTTTCACAATCTCCTAAGGACATTGTATTTCGTTGTCATTTTGATTTAGTTTCTTTTTTTAAAGGAACGAGTAAATATGTTGATGTCATTATACTTATTTTGTCCCTTTTATTTCCATGTAATCTCAGTATGTGTTATCCCCCTTTAATTTATCTTACTTTATGGAGATTTCAATCCTGAGATACAGAAAACGTCAGAGTTAAAATGTATGGATAAAAAACTATTTGTTACTTGACTTGGTGAATGCCTTGGTTTATTTTAATTAGCTTATTTCAAGACGTCCCGTGAATAGTAAACAAAACATCTTGCTGGTTTTTTTTTTTAGTATTTTAATTAGTTTAATAATTCTCTTTAAGACTGCTATGTCTATGTTTTAGGTCAATGTTTCCTAAACTGTGTTCCGCCAGGCCTGAATAATGTTCCAAGAACTACTGGAATAATCTTTTAGTAGGCCACCGCGTGAATTAATCTTTCTAGAAAATAAGCAAATTGTTCCGCTAAATACTCATGATGTGCGAAGTGTTCCGTTTAGGAAAAAAGTTTGGGAAACACTGTTTTAGGAAATCGATAAAATAGGCCTATAAATGCATCAACCTCATATCTCAGATATAAGAGATTACTTTACATAAGTCCAAGATAGGCTTATATCTCGCTAGTAAATGCATCAACCTCATATCTCAGATATAAGAGATTACTTAACAAAAGTCCTAGATAGGCTTATATCTCGCTAATAAATGCATCAACCTCATATCTCAGATATAAGAGATTACTTAACAAAAGTCCAAGATAGGCTTATATCCCGCTAATACATGCAAAATAGATGACGTTGAGTAGAGCAAGGGGAAGGGGGAAGTGTGGGGGAAATCTAGACGTCTAGTGGCTGTCTTTGATTGGAGTAAATTCTCTAGCACAATAGTTAGGCTATAGATACAACTGAAAGCTAAACAGCGATCATCCTTGATTCACGATGAACGTATAAATAAGAGAGTAAAAAATGACTTAGTATCTGCATCTATTTATTCCAATGACAAATAAAGATGTCTGTATTTTTACTTTCCTCAACTGTTAGGTAAGGCTGCTGTCATAGACACGTCAACAACCACACAGGTAGGAATAGACCATTCTTCTAGTAGTTCATAGTTCATCTTCTCACCTTGTGAGACAATAACAAATCTTTATCTGAGGTCAAGACACTAGGCACAATTTGGTTTTGATCTAACATTACGATTAATGATAAAAACAAATAGTTTCATGTTTTTGTTGAATGATACAAAGAGTATAAATAATGCTGAGCTTTACATCTAAAATGAGTTCCATCGATAGCCCAGGAGTAGATATATAAGTGTAAAATGTCTCCAGGCTGGTTGATGTGGAGCTCGATGTCTCTATTGTGTTCCTCATGCAGCTGATCAAACGAAATTTGACCTAATTCCCATTCTCGCTTTTCTCGTAACGATATTCGACCAATTGTTCGTACACGCCTTTTTCATGTTTCTTTACGGCTCATTGACTTCTCCATTATTATTGTAATGTATGAGGTCAATGAGACATTTTCCTTTCTCTGTGTCTTTCTTGTCTTCCCCTTCACCCTGAATCAAGTTCATACAAGTCCACATTCTTTTACCTTACTCGCATAAAGATTAAAACAATACGATGAACGATTGTACAGAATGAATATCGAAACTTTCTTGACTCTTTAAAATTCATTATTAATATGAATCCCAGTTTTATCCCAACCAAACCTAATTTACACAATAATATAGATTTGTGTAATGTACACCTGGTCACTTATTTCTCTTCTTTGTTATCGTGTTAAAGAGTTGAGTTAAAGGTCGAGCACATCGGGGAATCTCCCCCATATTCCTCTACAGCCGTGCAGCTGTCCACCATAAACAAAACGGCCCAAATCTCCAAGCTTAGCAGAATAGACAAACTAGCTTCCCTCTCTCTCTTTTCTCTCTCTCTCTCTCTCTCTCTCTCTCTCTCTCTCTCTCACTCTCGATATATATATATATATATATATATATTATATATATACCCCCTCATTCTCTTTTCTCTTTCTCCCCCTTATTGTGTCTTTTCAGAGCAGTACGACACAGATCACTTGCCCACGTTTGCCTTGCCCCTGGACAGGGTTCTGTACTCAGACTGAGCCCACCTACTACTACTACCATGGCATCAAGTGCCGAGGCTGTGACAAGTGCATTGATTGATGACATTGTTTGCAGCCAGTCGAACGTTCTATGAGGTGCTCGCCAAATCTTTACAGAACATATATTCTATACCATGTTCAGCTGGTTTCGTTTCCATTCAATTCTTTAGTAATATGCTTTTAGCAAACTCGAGGGCGAGTTGATATCGTGAGAAATAAATACTTCAGAATCTAATGAATGCTTATAATATTTGTTTTATTGATTATTGTCTTATTTTAATAGAATGATTACAGCATTCCTACCGGCGATGCCAGTTATAATGTTTTAAATAGTTCTCACATATTATACAAGCAAAATATTTTTTTTAAACAAGGCTTTTATAAAGGAAATAACTGCATATTTATAGCCATATGTCTCAATACTTTAACGTTTATTTCTATTTTTCTGTATCAAACAAAATTAATTAATTAATAAAAACTAATTTATAATTGAATTGGTTTATCTTTTTCTAGTGATTCATGTCTTGTTAAGAATAATATATGATTGTGCAAAGTTTCAACTTGATACGAGAATGGGAAGAGAGAAATGACGTGAAAAAAAAATTGTGTTAGTCAGTTAATACAAATGTTGTACAAGCAAAATATAAAGATAGTTTTAAAAAAAAAGCAAAGATAACCTGTAAGGAAAAACTCTACACTTACAACTATATATTAATAATGTAGAAGTTATTTCCCTTTTTAAATATTAAAAACAATTAATTACCAATAATTAATTGAATCTTTGATTATTTTTTATTGATTCATGTTTTGTTAGGTACAATAAACGATCGTTTAAAGTTTCAACTTGTTCAGAGAATGGGTGTCGGAAAAATAACGATTACACCTATCTTGGGGGACAAAACCCGACATATTTATCCATATAGTTGAATTGCCATTAATAAATAGACTAATTGGTTAATTTCTTAAATTGTCTTTTTTTTTACTTCTCAAATGAATAAATGTGCAAAGTTTCAACTGATCCGAGAAATGGTTGTGGGAGAAATAACGTGTTCAAAAACAGACAGACAGATTTGATATAAGCATTGGAAAAAAATATTAAAAAAAATATCCAAGAAGCATAGTTCACCGAGGCACAAAAGTGGGAGATAAGACTGAGAAACTTAGTAAAACCATGATCTCTAATGCTCTCCCTTTCCTAACCCAAAACGAGGACTCAGTTGTGACATTTAAAGGACTTCCCTCCACTTACCTACTTCTCGCAAGCTAATAAAAGTTATAAGTAAATAAAAACAGAAATCAGGGCCGATTTAAGTATGGGGAGGACTCAAGTTAAGATTTATTTTGGAGGCCCCTACAATTTTCAAAAGCTTTAATAAAGATCCATTTATGAATGCAATATCTATATCTAAAAGCATATTACATTCTTGAAGAAAATTGTTAATTTTAATATCAATTTCGTTTTAGAAAAATATGCATATTTTTGTTTTACAAAAGTGTCATTTTTTGAGTTTGTAGATGGTATGCCCCTTGGTTGAGACACTGTCGTAGATCCAGAGTTCCAAGCATGCTACAAGCGTACACTTCTTAGTCATATTTTTGACAGCCGTAAAAAATAGAAAAAAAATGTAAAAAAAAAAACAGCTTAAAAGATTCTGGCCCTAGAAATTCGAATATATTTTTATATCTTTTGTGGAGACCCCCTTTTTGTGGAGTTTCCGGGGCCTGCTCTTCCTTAAATCCAGCCCTGCCAGTAACACCTGAATGACATTACAATAAAGACAGATCTATTGTTTGTCAATCTTACCTGGGACCATAGTGATAGAACTGCCTTATAAATCCATTATGTTCATGGAAAACAAATATGTCTTATATCCAGTATGTTCATTGAATATGAAGGGAAAATAACGTTTTATAAAGCTTGGATCAGAGACTGAGTTCAACCTCCAACAAAACAATGAATGAAACGTAGAGTGGCACTTCCGTCAAACAAAACTAAATTGCAAATGTTTATACAACAAAAGTATTTGGTGTACCCGGCACAGAAACAACATTCATTAAGTCTGTTCAGTCATGGGCGTAGCTGGCAAGTTTATACAGGAAATAGTGCGGGAAGGAGGGTTGCTGGCAATTTAAAACAGAAAAGAGACAAGAGTCCGTTGGTGAAGATGTGACACAATTAAGAAAAGAGAAAGTGCAGCAGCTGATGGCCCAACTTAGAATGTACCCGCAGGAGATGACAATCTTTGAACAGGACAGAACTGCAACCGAGATTAAATGTAAACTATTTTCCATATAATCCTTTCAAACTACATCGATTAGGTTCATGCTTAAGTTCACTTCTAGATACATCTCTATACACATTTATGTTTGTCAAACAGACGTGTCTTCACCACAGAGAACTTTTTTTTTTCGCTTGACAAGAAGTTGAAAGAATTGAAAGACTCGGATCAGCAAAAGATAAACATAATGTCATTGAAAAGACGTTTTAACTCATTCTAACCCAGCTTGTGTTTTAGGTATAGCCTATATCTACCTGTTACTGCGCTGATCGTATACCTACATTGTCCCATTATCTTTACCAGTCTATATCCGAGTATCATGTGACACTCTGGCAAGCTAAAGACATCCCGGTGGGCTAAAGACACCTTAGCGAGCCATGCGACTTCCAGCCACATCCTGGTGTGACTTGTCAAACTATACAGACCCACGGAATGATCTATTCAGCCAATTCAAAATGATTTGACGAAGATATTTTTAACAATGCAATGCCTTATAAACAATTGAGGCCTAAATCTTTCTAAATTTAGTACCTGGACAATAAAAACCTTTTCAAATGATCAATCAATGAAATGAAATATAAAACTTGTAGAGCAAGAAGTAGGAGATAAGAAAAAGAAACAGTGCTAAATAAATTAGAATTCATTTTAATGAATTATTTTTTAATTATTATTTACCATTTATAATTTAAGCTTAACTTAAAATTTAGAATACCCAGATATGTTTTCATGAATCAGTTTCAGTTTTGTATAGGCCTACACAAGAAAAATAGTATTAATTACACATAGATCGATATGAATAAAGCTTGCATAAGAGCCATTCAAACACACAGATACTGCTTTAATTTGTGTCCTGTTCAAGTGAATAAGAAGCTATAGAAGTTTCGTGTGAATTAGAAGCTATAAACGTTTCATGTAAATTAGAAACTATACAAGTTTCATATGACTTAGAAGCTATAGAAGTTTCAAATGAAATAGAAGCTATAGAAATGACAAAAGGCATCAAATGCAACTCGAACACATATACAAATCTTGTAAATCAAACATAGGCCTACACAGCCTACATGTTTACCTTTTCTTTTTAAAAATATGGTAAATTCCGGTCTGCCTAACTAAATAGCCTCCCGTGTTTGTTACTATTAATAGTGAATAGTTGTAAAAATAATGGTGTAGCCTAATTTTATTTAAAATCCTTCTTGCACAGTTGATTTTAAAAATTACATTTTTCACTATCAGAAAAGAAAAAAAGTAGCCGTTGCATCAGAAATTTGAATGGTCTAAAATATTATGATGTCGGATTTTCAATATCTTTTTTAGTTTACGAGATCTAAACGTGACGGACGGACGGAAGACAGACCTTAAAACTAATAGCGGGGGCCGCTAAAAATGGAAATCAGATAATTAGTTCAAATGTTATAAATTTTTTCGGTTTATTATTTTGATCGCTTCTTTACCTTTGTAAGTAGTTCCCTTTTCAGACCTTGTGGTCTATAGGTCATCTGGTTATGTGGCCTATGGTTAACGAGGGTGTCATGTGGCCAGCACAACAATCAATCGCCTTTACCTTTCCCCAACTAATGTCAAGTACCTATTAGAACTGGGTGGACTCAGAGGCGCCCAAAGATCCCGAAATTAAAAATCCCAGTATTCACAAGGATTCGAACCCCGAACTCCCGGTTCGGAAGCCAAGCTCAGCCACCGCGCCTCCTTTGTCTTTTTATTTTACTTTTTTTTCATCTCACTTTTGCTTATTCTCTCTTGTCTTATATTGTTCCTGTGAATCTGGTATGTTGTTTAGATAATTACTGAATATACCAAAACACTTAGTCAATTTTTTTCTTTCTTTTGAACTATAACACAAAAAGCTTATTGAGCAATACAGAAAGTATATAGGCTACTGCGAACACCACTTATGACTATCTCATTATTTGCTAGTCAGAATTAAAGTCATCAGTTGAATCACTAAATAAATTGACATTACAGGAAGTTCAAAACGAAGTCATGCCTAGAAGCCCATTCAAACTATGTCACATCATCATAGTCTCAGAGACAAATCAATTTACAACACTTTTTTTTTTATACCGATACTGTGAATGTTGGAGACGTTACTAACTCTAAATGTTATAAGCACCAAATCCAAGGTTTATGACTTACCCAAAAAGCAAAGAGACATAATCAAAAGATAATCTAAGCTTAAGTCAGGGTTGAAATTTTGTAATATTTTATACATTCGAAATCTCAGGGTAAAATATGTTTAAAAAACAAATAAATCCTTTGTTAGGAGCTTAGCACTGAGTAATGAGTATTCTGAATCAGAATAATAAAACTTCACATTGACGACACCATTATGCAAATAATTCAAAACCTCTAAATAAGGTATTGGCGGACTATAGTGAAGCAAGAAATAGTACGAAAGTAGATGCAATCCCGAAACGCAATTTCGATATTTTTTACCCTGTTCAGTGCCATTGAAGAAGTTACAGTAAAAGACGTTCTGGAAGACTATAATAATAATAATAATAATAATAATAATGGCAATGTTTTTGATTCCAAGGACTAAGGATGCGCCTGTCTCAATAAATAAATGTGAAAAAATGTAGAAACCTGCTATATTTGGATGACATCTTGGTGACCTGTCAGGAACCGTAGAAATTACCAACGGACTTGGTGGCATGGTGTGTTTGTAAGAAGTTCAGGCGCCCAGACAGGATTTGTGAAGATTATGATACCAACATATTAAAAATGTGCACGAGAATAGAAATGGAAACGATCATGAGAGATAGTAACTGGTACTAATTGAGGCATCTCTACGACGTCTCTTTACAGTTCAGAGAAACCTAAAGAATTTAAAGAAACACTGCTTCCTTCGTAAAACGTGCTGAAGTCCCAGAACGAAGCCTAATTTATTGCCATGGTGATGCATCGTTACGATGTCAGTCAGCTTTTGAGTTAATAATTAATATCACGATGTCCCGAATTCCTACCTGCCTTTCCTGTAGGAGTTAGGACGTAAAATAACGATAATAATCTTCTTTTCCGAAACTTATAAAAACAAAAAAATCAATTATCCATAACATAATTTGAAAACTATGAATTTAGAGTGTTATGATTTTGTTATTCAAAATAACATAGTTTTTGATGTTCGCCTCTATGGTCTTCAACTAATTACTAAAACCTCCTTACCTAAGACAAAACGTCTACTCTTTAGTTTTGGGCACTAAGGGAAACTATTCAATTAAAAAAAAACTTCACCCGTAAACGCAGTAAGCCGGAAGTAGAGAGTGTTCTTTCTTTTTTGAATTGAAAATCTTAAGCGAACAGGTAAACAAAATCTGAAAATAATATCTGTAATCATCCATCCAATCTAATATTATTTCAGAGTGTACAAAAAATAATTACAATGATTTAATGTCTAAGAAGTTATTTTAAAATAATTCAGATTTATTCTAAAGTTATAATGTGTTTAAATTAACAATTAGACTTTAGTATCACTTAGAACCCGTTATCGATAACGAGCAACGGAATGTCGTTTCATTGAAGAAATAAAGATTAATAGACTCTATGTCTTGGGCTATGAAATGTTATTTATATCGTGGTCTATAGAATCTAAATTAAATCTAATCTTTTTAATCGATATCTGTCGACTATCGAGATGTATGTTACTAATATAGAGTTATAGGTCTAGACCTAGCAGACTTTAACTTGTAATTTAATAGGGAAGTTACTATTTTTTTCAGAAAAATTATTTTTAAGAATCTTGTCTGATATGTTGTAGATTTGAAAGAGCCTTCTAAATTTATATGAATTATGTATGTATGATTCCTGGTTGAAAGAAAATAAATTTTTTATGTGTGCTTGTCCTTATCATAGCAACCAAAGGGCATGATGTGAGGAGATTTGAATGTGTTGAATAAATATGCTTGCCATTTCTTATATATTAATCAAGTAGTCCAAAAACATGTTTCAAATGAAAGTTTATTGTTATCAAAATATCTGAACACTAAGCTGCATATTATATACTCATTAGATCTAAATCTACATCTATTTCAAAATGCGTAACTGCAGAAATAAATCATTTGTCTTTTTTAAAAAAAATTTTTTAAACTGCTAATAATTCAACCTATCAGAAAATTATTTGATGTCACATGACCAATCACTATTGTCTTGGCATGTAAACAAGATGGCTAAAATTACAATGGTTAACAATGGCCTCCAGCATTGGATTCAACTGCTAAATATTAAAAATTAATAGCATTCAAAGTGCACAGTATTATGTGAAAAGTAAAGCACTGAAAATTAGCCAGAAAAATGCTCTACAATACTGGAGAGTCAAAAGGCATGGGAATGTTGAGCTTTTTAAACTATACACAAGGGAAATCGAACCTTTATTTAAGTCTAATAAAACGAAACCTTCTACTCCACGTGGGAAAGCATAATTTCATTCCCGGAGGCCATTTTTAATGGTCAATCAAAAACTATAACTCTTTTACAGAGAAGTATTCAATTAATAGGTTTAAAAAAGTGCACCGTTAAGGTATGTAAAAAAAAAATGTCAGAAAAAAGTCGAAAGTTTTTTGTCTCTGTAAAAGTTGTTGGCCGGTTTGGAGATTTATCGGCCACTTCAAAGGAAATAGACTTCTTCAATATATTAAACATGTTATTATTAAGACATTTCATCCTTTAATTTAATTATTCTGTACATTAGCGCAACGACACTAGCCATATTATCACTTTTCCTACGCTCCACTCTTTCATTCTCGGCTTGTAACTGACGTCACACCATGACCACTACTTTGGGCCTAGCCTAGCTGGTCGCGCTAGGGGAAAATATCCTCTGTTGCGAGGGAGAAGAGGAGGAGTATTCTCTCTAGTCTACCTACGGAGCACTTTTTTCCCCCGTAGCACAGCTCCACTAGCGCAGTGCGTGCCTGTCTCACCTTAGCCTTTTTGGTACCAGTCAGATAATTGCAAGTCTCCTGCTCTCTCTCTCTCACCTGCTTTTTTTTTTTTTTAGAGCGTGTAATGGTATGCTTAAGAGACATGGAAAAAAGGGGGGGGGGAGAGGCTTCATGTAGTATACTCTCTTTTGATTTTGACAATCTCTTAGAATGTTGATGTTTCACACAGTGGCCTTTTAGCGCACCTGGTTGATCAATAATTGTAGGCTCGAGGTCTACAATGATATTGCTATTGACTTTTTTTTTCAGCTGCCCATTGATGCCAATTTATTATTGTATAAAGATGTGCACTTAAGTGCTATAACATTTGTACATATTTGTTGCATATTAAATGGTTTAAAATAAATGGTTATACGTTTTGCATACACCACATTAACTTTTTTTTTAATATATATGATTTTTTTTTGTGAAACATGTAATAGGTACTTTGATAAAAATTTTAGATTCAATATATTGTAATGAAACTAATATAGTTAGTTAGAGCTTTTGGAACCGAGTTTATTGATGCATCCTTTATGTTTCTAAGTTGATTATAACAGAAGTTATAGCAATTTTAGTGACAAAAATTTTGCCGATATATTATTTTTTTAAAATTGTGACCGAAAAAGGAAAATTTCACATTAAAAATGCTGTAACTTATTTACTATTTGAGTTATTTGCATGTAATTTTCACCAGAAATACATGATTATGCCCTGATATTTATTTTAATTTCAAACAAGTGGTAGACTGTGACATAATGTTCTTATTCGTTTTTAAATTGAGGTTACTTGTAAAAAAAGAAACGATCGACAAGTAGTACTTATTTACATTTAGAAGACTCTAACTTTTAAACCTTAAGAGATAATGGAATACAATTTTAAACAGAGATGCTTCATTATCTGTTGATACTTATTTTACTTTTAAATTATAGATAGAAGTCCAAGAAAATATTTTACACTTCATGATGTGACACAACATGTAAAAAAAATGACAGAAAAAGTACTTTTTTTTCCGTTAATATGCTGTATTTTTTTAACTTTCAGAGCTATATAGATAAAATTTTCAACACAAATGCATGAAATTAATTGTGCTGTTCCTTTTATTATTTTGAAATCTGAGATTGAAGTTAACACAAAACCTTTTTTTGTTATAGATCTGTGGCGACAGTAAGTAAATGTAATACGTCACCAGGTCAAAAATGAATTTTTTTTTGCTTGCACCCAATGATGGTGTCACAATATGTAGAAGTATTTATAATATCCCTGTCTGTTGCTGTCACATTAGTGTGTATGACAATCATGTCACACCGCAGCCTCCTTTAGTTATGCCCATGGCCAATGATGTTCTCTGTGGAGAAAAAAAATAAAGCTCTTAGTCATGATTGAAGCTTCATTTAACACCATATCAACATAAATAACTTTAATTTTAAAAGAATATTTTTAGGACTTGATCCTGTATAAAAATCTATGTTATGTCTCTGTATAAGTATCTAGCCAAGAAATCTTATCTAGAATTTACTTATTTAGATTTGATCGATCAGTGATCTCTCATTGATTTGATTTAACTCTAGATCTATAATCTAGTAATGAATACTGTTTGCCTATAATCTATATTTACTTAGTATTATATATTAAAAGTGAAATAATTTAATTGAAATTCATAGATCTATATAGATTGTGGAAAACAATTACGATAATGCAACTAGATCAAGATTTATAATTATTTTTTTAATTATCGGCCATTATCGCGACAAATATTATTATTATTTTTTAAAAAATCCTTTCAAAACTTGAGTGGTGAGTAAATATCATTATAAAGATATTATTTATGAAGGATTACGATGGATTTCAAAAGGGAATGTGAAATACAAAAAGGATGCAGCCATTGATAAACATAGGATCTATCACTTCCTGTCTAGTAATGGCGGCCGGTTTCACTTTAAAATTAGACCTAGCCCAGTCCGTTGGCATTTGCCACTAAAGAGTGGCACTTATTGCAATAAACTTTATTAAACTAATTAGATTTAATATTAAACTAACCCAAATAACTAAATTTAAATGTAGAATGAGCTTAATAAAAAAGAATTTGGTGGTCAACTTAAGAGTATGCTCAACACGATGGATCTCCATGAAAACAATAGAATAATGGCGATGTAGATCTAAAGAATAAATGAATATCCTGTCCTTGCGCGATAAAAAAAGCTTTGATTATCCTTTTGAGCATGGATTTTGAAAACAATATCAGAATGGAACACAATGCCCATTGTCCTGGGCTTATTTATACTGACACCAGTAGACTACCAGTTCCGGAAACCAAAAAAAATCTAGCGCAACTGGAAAATCAAAGTACCTACCTACCTACATGTAACAAACACACACAAGAACACATACTTAACTTAAATATACATTTTGTACTATATTATTTTAACAAACAACAAAATTATTCTTGTAAATGTTTAAAAAAAAAACAATTTGTTTATTTCCCCATATTTACTGTGTCAAGTTATTTCCCTTTGATGACTAACATCATATGACGATATATTTTCCTATTTTAGAAAAGGTAAAACTTGTTGGCCACCCCCTATTTACATGTTTAAGTGGGAAAGGAGAGTCTGGGTTGTAGAATTTATCTGTTTCTAGTGTCTATTTAGAAGCATTATATCTGGGTTTTAATTGGCTAATGCATCTAGGGGCTTAAAAATTGTCTTAGCTCCAGACCCTATCTCGTTCTTCCCCTTGAGAGAAAAAAAAGCTAAGTTTTACAGTAGTCTACTTTGACCCCAGATAAAATTACTTTCTCTCAATATAAAAGGGAGCTGTACGTGTCGGAAGTGTGACAAAATAGTCCATGCGCAATATTTATGCGGAAGTTGGGTAGTAAACATTCAAATAAAGAAGATTTAATAATAAACATAGAGGTGACCGATATGCGAGGCGAAACCCGGGTGTCCGACACCCATCCTTTACTCTAGATTCTAGATCTAGTTATTAAATTGGATTCTTAAGCCTTTTCGTGATATTTGTTTTTTATGGCTCCTATCCGTTGTCATCTAGTGAATTTCAATATCTAGAATAGTGCCACTAGAAAATTTAAGAATTTTTAGCACTTAGATTTATTTTGATGTTGTAACTTATATTTTTCTATTACTAGAATGGGCATTCGCTACAAGCTTGCTGTAGGCCTGGACAAAGGTCATAAAGTCACAAAAATTGAAGGTGGAAGAAAGACAAGACCTACTCGTAGAAAGGGGGTGAGAAATTATATTAGTATGTCCCAAAGCAATCTAGCTCCAGACCATTGGAGTTTTTTATTTCAGCATTCATTTCTTAATATAAGCAAAATTGTTTTTATCTATTGGCTCAGGCCTGAACAAATTATAATTATTTATCTACATTATTTTCAATAGGAATAACAACAACTCTACTTGTTTATGTTTATGGAGTTTCGCTTAGTAAAAGGCGATTTCTAAACCTTTCTTTTATTGAAGTGTTAAAATCTTATTGCCGGAGATCTACACCAGATTTATTTAGGGCAGCCACTGCTAGAAGAGCATTCTTATTTAATTTAAAATTACTTAACTCTAGATCAGGTTTTAAGTAAAATGACAAAAATGAATTACAAAATGTCAATTAAATTTCACTTAGTTTATACTGTTTTTGGTTTGTGTAAACAACAAATCTATTTTAAAATAAATGTGTATGTTCATTTTATATTCTAGAAAGCAACAAAGCATGCTAAATTTGTAAGAGACCTTGTTAGAGAAATTGCTGGATTTTCTCCATATGAAAGAAGATGCCAGGAGTTGCTGAAAATCTCCAAAGATAAAAGAGCACTCAAGTTTTGTAAAAAGAGGGTTAGTTAAAATTTATTTCTTTTGTATTTAAAATTAAAGCATTTCATATGGCAACCGACAATCCAACATATATCATACTAATGTAAAAAAAATATTAAAAAATTGTTATTGGCATAGGCACTTCAATGATGAAAGGTATTTAAATAATTACATTTTAGTTTACTATTGTTACTTTGTCTCCTAATTTGAATGTTAAACTGGATCTAAATTTAGTGATACTATTTGCAAAATAATAGTTATTAATTCAAACTATTGAACAATCCACCAGTGTCTATATAGGCTACCCTTTCGCACCCCCTTCCTTCCACTCATTCTAGCTCTAATCCATAAGAATTTTTTAAACGAACAGGCTCATAGCCCCGTTGTATAATCTGCCATCCTGGAAAATAAAATAGCTTTTTTGTAATCTAAAGGTGTTAAATGCAAGGTTCGTGCGGCCTCCTGATTTTTCATGAGCTCCTGGAAATCTCCTGAAATTGCAAAATATACAAAAAAGTCCTGGAAATCTCCTGAAAGTCATAAGAATCTCCTGAAAAATAGACTAAATTCTTTTTTTGGGTGTTATTCAATATGAAAAAATGCCGATCCTACGGGCGAATAAGTAGAAAAAAAACGGCATTGTCTGCTTTCATTTAATAAAAATGTAATAATATGTCGATTAAAAACTAAAACGGAAGTTCTATTACTTTGTTTACTTTAATAGTCACTGGCTTATATAGATCTATGTATTCTAAGTCTATCTCGATCTCTTAAAAAAAAATCAAAAAGTGAAACAAATCTAGATCTAGACTAGTCAACTTAGATCTTGATCTAAAATTAAAATGAAATTGCTAGATCTATTTTATATAGTCTAGATCTAAATCTAGAAAGACTTGATATTAAACTACCAAAATTAGAATGAAATTGCTAGATAATATCTATAGTATAGACAGTCTATACCACTTATACTACTATTCTATAGACTATGAATAGAGTAGACTATTTTATATAGATCTAAATTTAGAAAGACTTGATTTAATATCATTTAAAATTTAGATATATGATTATTGATTAATTTAAATTGATATTAAAATTTTAATTTAAAATTAAGACTAGACCTAGGCTAGTAGAATGTCTAACTTAAACTAAAGTTAAGAGTTAGACTTAGACTTGGTCGTGGAATGTCCAGACTTAGATTGTTAGATGTATATAGGCTCATTATAGAGACAGTACTCTACTAATCTAGTGTCTCTAGATCTAGATTTTAATCTAGATCTAGTTAACTAGTAAGTACAGTCTTAGACTTAGTCAAGTTAGTATTTAAATTTAAGACTGTAACTGTTACAGTGTCACTAGCAGTGACTAGCTAGCTATACAGCTATAATATCTATATTGACTATATCTATATATATACGTTTTAGTTACTTAGTGAGTTATAAAATTTTATTTTATAGATAATGATATTAGATTAAATCAATTTATAAAATAAATAAATAAAAAACTAAAGTTTCCTTATCAGACCTTACGATCTATGGGGCAGATCATGTTATGGTCATCTGTTTCTATGGCCAATGGTTAACATGCAGGGTGTTATGTCCCAAAATTCAAAATCCCAGTCTTCACCTAGAACCCAGGACCCCAGATTCCAAAGCCGAGTGCTTAACCACTAAGCCATAGCGACCCTAATTTAGATTTTAGTTAGATAATGTAGATCTAGATGTCTAGCTAAACTATACCTCTGAGTACTCTCAACTCTATAGATTGAGTTGAATTGATATTGATAGTGTGTTATACATTGCAATTTGTTTTTAGAGATTTTTATTAATTCCTAATGCTGACTAAGAAAGCAATATATATATAGAGAGAGAGTGTGTAACCAATCAGTTACTTTTGAATTTTTAAGCATTTCTAATTTCAGTCAAACCGGAAATAGGAGCTATAAGGTTAAATCAGTACCGCTTTAGTTGCTTAAGGGGCTTATTATGATATAGCTGATTGAATAATGTCTATATTTATCTACTATCTATATACCGTGAAACGGGGTGACTTTGCACACTTTTCAACTTCCAACTTAATTTTCCCATATTTAAAGTACACTTAAACTACTATAAACTTGTTTTCCTACAGAGTGGATGCCTGTACTTTAATAAAAACATTCAATAAAGTCAGTACATTATAGGAAAAATACTTTTTTGGGGGCCCAAATGCCATTTTTTCAAAAATGGAAAAATGGGGGGACTTTGCCTTTCAACTTTATATTCTTAATAAATGTATTTTAAAAGTAAATAGAACAGAAAACCTTTTTTCTAAGATTAAGACAACATTTTTGAATAAAGAGGCAATAAAAGGCATCACAAAATTTTAGCCTTTTAATCCATGGCTTCCTCCTAAAGTAAACAGTTAAAATCAATGACATTTATCGACAAATTCTTTGTTCGTGGTTGAGGTTTCCACTCATCTGACCCAGAATTTATTTCCCCATTGCTGGAATATAAGTGCTTCAATGGTAGTGGCATTATTTTCATACACTTGGAACATAGCTGATGTTGAGAATGTTGGCTGTGAAGGATGTTGCCTCCTTGCGCCAATCTCACTGAATAGCCCAAACAGAAGTATTTTTTCTTTTCAGTCTTCTCTCATTGTCAGCTGAATTTCTGCTCATCCCTGTTTGTGTTTTCACTCTTCCATAGCTATAATAAAGTTTCTACATCATTATCTTTATGTTAATGTCAGCTCAGCTTCATTTTGGACACAGTTGGCATGACTATCTGGAAGAAAAAATGCAACACATATAAGGGGGTGACTTTGCCTCTACCTTAAGCATAAAACCTGTTAAGAAATTATTTAATTATAACTTTCCCCTCATAATTGTAAACCAAATTACAACTTAAAAAAATGCACAAGTTCATTTTATTAGCTAACATTCTATTAGATCTAAACTAAAGTTGTAACTCACCTAAAACAGCTGAAATTAGTGAAATTACAGAAGAGACGAAGTATCATTTCTAAACACTAACCTATATTCTTTTATATTTAAATGAAAATTCATGAGAAACAACTAAGGAAAAACGTTTTTTAAAGCCTTTCACATTTTTAGTATTGAATAGGCAAAGTCACCCCATTTCACGGTATATTAAAATTCTATTTCAAGTTCTTAGTGTATGTACGATATAGTTACTTATTTTTTTCCCTCTACTGAAATGGGTTTTTTAATTCTAAAAAGCTCCTAAAATTAGTTTAGAAAACTTATCTGCAAATGGACATCTGTATTGGACCTAATAAAATTTGTCTTTACCAGTAGTTGTGAAATGAATTGAGATATTTAAATTGTTTTCTATTCTTAGTTGGGCACTCATGTGAGAGGCAAAAAGAAGAGAGAAGAAATGCAAGTCATCTTACAGAGAATGAGGAAGGCTCAACAGCAGGCTGCTAAATAATTTGTCAATAAATTATATTAAAAAATATTGCTTTGTTATTTTGTTTATTAATAATAATAATAATCTTTATTATCCGTATGGAAATTTGTCTTTAAATTTGTGCATTACACCAAACAAGAAAAAACATTATAACTATAAGAAACCAAAGTGTACATTGACACCAGACTCACTAATGATTTACATGTGACAAAGTTTATACCAGATTGTCATTATTTAATGAACTAAGTACCATGATTCAAGTGTTAAGATTGACTTTTAACAGAATTAACACAAATTAAAATTTGTAATCGAACTAAAAAAAAAATCCATGTTCTGTAAAAATAGATTGTGTGCTGAAAAATATATATTTCCACTGTGATGTGGATATGAATCTGGAAATTATTAATCTTGTTCAAGAATTGCTCTTAAGTTGATCAAACTGTTTCTCAAATTGTATGTAAAAATATATTTTCTATTCTGCCACCTTAACGGGGGGGGGGGGGGGGCTTAAGGAATATAATTATAGTTCAACTTATGCTATAAGCAAGTATTTTTACAGAAATCTCAATATATTAATAATTGTTCATTTAAACTAGTCCATTGAAATTGATTTTCAATAGTAAATAGCACCTCTCGAACCATACACGTTCATTTCAGTCAATAAAAGAGGCAGTACTCACCAACACCTATGGAAGGGTCACGTGAGGTGTAGCTGGGGCATCATTAGTACTAATAAAGAAATGCTGGCCCATTCTATTTGTTATCCAGCCAGCTTTTTTTTTTGGACTACCCTTTCTTTGTGATCCCTCCTCTGTACCTTGTGGAATGACCTTTGATAGTGAGTTACGTCTTACAATACTAAAATATTTTATTATTCATTATATTGACAAATTTTGTGTGGAAAAATAAGGTACACGACAGAGATGTACTTAACACGAAGATGATCTTGAAAAATATCACACCTATTACAGATGTCCGTGCACTATATACCGGTATACCTAGAAAGTCCTTAGCATAATACTATAGACCAGCGCTACCTCTTTATTATAAGAGTTAATATGGCCCTCGACTAATTTTTTAAAATAATGAGTAGTGTGAAAGAAAACACATCAATATTGGCCCTTTTGACATTCTTACTACAAGAAAAAAAGATGTAGACGCCAGGAGAATTTCTAAAGCCGGAATGCGCTGTGTTCCTGTCCCAAAATTTAACCCTTTGAGGACTTAATCGGGAACCTGCTGCATCTTCAATTTTAAAGCCAGAAAGAACTTTTTACATTACTTTAAAATTATATAGGCAACACATTATTTTTGCTTCTGTTTCTTATGCACCTTATGTGGAAATACCTTAACATTTTCTTTGGTTTCGCCCAATTACTGATACAACTGGAGAAAGACTTAATGACTTCCTAATAAACAAAAATGGAAAGTTAAAAAAGGAAATAAAACATGTTAAAGGGCATGAGGGATACGATGATGATGATGCGAATATGAAAGAAAAAAAAAAGAATGGTCTACAAAAAATGGTATTAAATCAGAGCGCTTTTGGTACAGCGTCCAGTCTTAATTTAAAAAAAAAAGGGGGGGGGTTGGAGAGGGGCGGCATTTTAAAATTTCACACGCATGCGGCCACAACCCTTGCTGCGTCCTTTATTACTATAGTCAGAATATGTTAAAGCCTTATCTGAATAGAGGGTATTTAAATGTTCAACATAAGTTAAAACGTCCACCTGACAATTAGACTTCTAAATTTAAAAATGGGGAAAATTCACCATGTCCAATGTTTTGATTCATTTTGTAAAATTCTCCAGAAACGCTGAGAATATAGGTATGTACTTCATTTGTATCAAATTTATGTTTGAAACTTTCTGTTGTTCAATGTCATAACTAATTCTACTCTTATGCCTTTGAACTGCATTGTTGCTTATAGGAATTCTGTTTTCTGATTCCAAATGCAGGTTTGTGTAAAATAGTTTTCAAAACTTCTGCAATGGCTAGCAAAATGGATTTTTGGCCAAAGTGTGATGTTTTTATTTTCCCATAAGTAAAGATATTGTAAGAGATGCAAACATCTTACTTTGTGATGTTGAACTGTCCACTGTGTTGGAAAGTATTTCAAATTTTAATTATATAAGGGTGTCATCATCTTAAATGATCCTCTAGCTTAGATGGTTTGATAGTGTACCTTTTGAAAAAAAATTCATTGCATTAAAGCTACATAACGGTATGAACTTGTTTGTTCCACAAGGAATGAAGCCAAGTTTCAAATATTCAGTGTACTCTCTGTATTTCTTTTTTAATTCAGCCATTTTTGTTTGTTAGTTTTATAATTAAGCTATTTAAATAAAGATGTTACATTTGTAAAAAATTCATTCAATAAGGATTAACAAAGGCACAAAGCATGTATATGTGTGAGATGGGAAATGAAATTTAAAGTATAGACCTGCTGCAATGATAGTAAACCTCCATTTACATCTCATAGATCCCTGATAAATTTTTTCACTTAAGTAGACCCCGGTGAGCTATAAAGACCCCTTTGGGAATCATTGTAGTAAACTGACAAACAGATTAAGTAAATAACTGAAGCAAATGTTTATAAAAGCCAGCACATAGTATTTATTGCTAGTATTTGTAACAAAGTTTCATTTCACATGTATGATTTTTTTTTTTACCGATTTCTGAAAAAAAAAACTAGACAGCTGCTTATTTAGACCTTTTATATTTTTTTCATAAAAATTTAATTATTTTGTTTTTAATGCAAATATTAAGAACAAAACTGAAATGAGATTATAACACAAGTTCTAATTTATGTTCCTTAACAATAATGGTGCAGACTTATGAAACTAATCCTGAATATATCTTCAGTGATGACAAAAAATGTCAACACTGTATAACCAATAAAAAAAAAATTGAATCTAACCATTTATAGATCAACTTTAATTAAGCATTATAAATTATTGGAGACATCTTGTTTTCTTTTTAATACCGGTAATACAAAATGTAAAGTATGGAATGTAGAAAATCATTTAAAAAAACAAGTATAAAGCTGACAAATTGCTTGAACAATATTCTTTGTATAATCTTAACAGATAGTTCAGTTTGTGTTGCTGATCAAGTGTGGTCCATATATTGTGGTTACTTTTTTTTTACTGGTACATTTCCACCAAGCTAAGAATAAAGAAAGTTTTTACATTTAGATCTAGGTTTAGAACTCAGGATAGATAATTAGGAACATCACAGCACTCACCACTTTCATGCTTTACTACTTCATCCAGTCCATTCATTCTTTGCATACAGATCAGATAATTACAATACAATTGACATAGCCACATGGCACTAGAAATCATTATTCAATATAGAATATATTGACATCAAATAAAAAACGAACAGTTTGAATTCCGTTATTTTTCTAAAGCAGTAGTTGTTTTTCTATTTTTATTTATAACTTTGATGCCAATGGTTTCAATGACTTTATTTCTTTAAAAAAAATATTTTTTCTTGCAATGAAGAATTATAATTAATATTTTCTAAAAAATTGATTTAAAATTATTCAAAGTGCAGTAGTTAATGCATTACAAGTGGCTACTTAATAAAACAGTGCTGCAAAAACTATTGCTGTTTTTCCTTAATGGTATTTCCATGTCCAAGACACATATTATTAGCAAAGTCATGTTTAAAAAAATTGTACATTTTACTTTGTGGGTTTATTTTTGAAAATTTGGATAGGTTACATTTTTTTCTAAGAACATCAAATGTGATTTATATTTAACATATTTTAGCAGTAAAATACTATTAGTAGTTGGCAAATTTTACTTTTATTTTACAATGTATTTGTTTTACTTTTGACACAGAGAAAAGCTTATAACTTTGAGGTTAGCAAAAAATTTGGTTTCAAATAATTTTGTACTGTTATTACTAAAATTTAGGTAGACACTTAAAAACTTTGTATTTTATATTGCCCAAAACATTTGCTCAAATTAACTAGTTGAAATAGTGATATTCTTTCTCCTTATATATATAACATATCATTTACAAAATTAATACCTGCAGTTTTTTAGATTTATTGATTTCATTTGTCATTAGCATCTCCTTTGGAGATGATGTCAATTACAATCACATTTAAACCTGGATCAGACTTCAACACATTGTACTAGGAACTGTTGTTCATATGTTGGGTTTTTTATTAAATACAAAAAAAAAAAAAAGTGCTTTTTGAGCACAAGTGCAGTGGGGAAAAAATGAGCAATATCAAAGTGGTATTGTCACAACTATGTGATAAGAGACAAGTTTTAAATACAAATTAGTTTTTAAAAAAAAAGTGTTTTGTGATATTGACATAAGAAATACATCTCTTTAAAAAAAAGTTTTTTTTTATATTTATTACAAATACATTAGGTTTTTTTCCAACTGGAAAACTATGTACAATATCTATGATCTAGTTTCATTTTAAATATATCCATTATTGAAGAAATATTTTGAGACGACTGCAAAGTTTTAAATACTGAGATTTAGGAAAACATTATTCTTTTTTTAAATAATAGGTAACAATGTGAACTAAAAATGTGAACACATAAATAACAACTGATAAGACATTGAAATAGCACTTGTGAAGTTGAAAAGTATGGCAGTGAATTATGCAGGTAAACTTGAAACATGTATTCAAATGGCACAAAGATCAAATAAATGTGTCAACAAAATGTGCATGTATTTATACAAATGGTTTCAAGGACAAGTTTGACATTTACATGAAAAGAACAAAGAAGTCTGGAAAAAATTTTTCTAAAAGGCACATTGGATGGAAATGTTTGCAATATCATGCTAGGATCTTTTCTTTTTAGCAGATGGAGTATTCGCTGGGATGTCAGGTCTCAGCTCTCTGTATTGAATCTGAAAAAAAAAAACAAACATTAAAATAATTTACTTTCTGCTATTATTCAAGTTTTATTAGAAACATTTTTACAATGCGATAAAAGAAGAACAAACCTATTATTTTATATAATATTAGACATTTAAAAGATGAGTTTTTTTTTTTTTAATTTCATGAGATTTACAATGCAGCAATTTATCTTATGTGCATTATCAATATTTCTTTAAAATGTTTTCTAATATCTCACCAATTCATTATCTGAAGGAACCCTTGATAAGAAATCCAACAATTCATTATTGGAGATTGCATTTGGTTTCCTCAATTTCTTTGTGAATTTATTGATACCTGGAAGTAACAAGTTTTCATTCTCTTTTTAACTGAACACAAGAAAGTTTAAATAAACATCTATATATATAATTCTCTTCTTCCCTCAACAGTTTGGATGAGCAAAAAGTAAAGGAAAGATCACTCTCTTATTTCTGCAGAGTCACCCCACGAAATAACAAGAGGCGGGGGGAGAACACGTGGGTATTCACACGTCGCTACGGATGGCTGCACGCTGGACTGTCAAACCCTGTCCGCTCCCATTCCCCTTCGTCTTGCAGGAAGTTTGGACTAAAAAGTAAACTATCTTCAACTCTGAAGGAACATCCGAAACATGTAAAACATTTTGCAAACAAACATGTTACAAACACTAAATAGCAAGGCAGGACTTACGCATTGTGAGGCCCTATTCGAAACGGATTTTGCGGGGCCAATTTTGGGTAGGAAGCAGACAATAAGTGAAATTTAAGAGTTTGTATTAGAAAAAAAATTCGTCTATGCATTTTATTCATTCTTTACTATGTACAGAATTACTTTACGAGCCTTGCGTATAGCAAAGTCATACAGTATATCATAATAATTCTGTTTCCTACATAGATCCTGCTCAATAACAAGAATTACCAAATGTTTCAATCTATCTTTGAGAATTGTTGACCTCCTGGTAAATTGACATGAGGATGCGGGAAATCTGTTTTAAATAAAAAAATGGTTTAATTTAATAATTTATACACCTTGAATTAGCGCGGTGTCTATGAAAGTGCGGATCCTTTGAAAGTGGTGGCCCACTGTGTTTGCATAGGTTGCAGTGGTCTAAGACCGGCTATGCGAAATAGCGGCGTATGCTATGCCGCCGGTCGACTAGTATATATAAATAATAATAATCATCATTATTATGAATAAGGAAATTTGTCTTACAATTTGTGCATTACACAAAAACATTATAACTATAGAAAACCAAAATATGCATTCACACCAGACTCATTTAAAATTTACATGCAAAAGTTTAATTCAGATAATTTTTATGTAATGATTTAGGCTAATTACAACAGGAATATAAGAATTCAAGAGTGTAATAACTATAAACTAGTCTTAAGCTAACCCAATTTTATCTCTTTATATTGGGGAGGTACCACACCTCTTATATAACTCCACTCTGCAAATTTTATAAATAACTATATACAAAATATAGGCCTAAAATTAGGCTAAAAATGCATAAAGAGCCTGTTTTGTAAAAAAAATGATAAAGATAATCTTTTGTTTATAACTCAGGAGAAAAGATTTATTGCTCTACTCTGGGCAGCTAATATGCATGCAGTTATTGTTCTTGCAATGAAATAATGGCACAAGAAATGTTTTCAGCAAAACAAATCCATAATTAGTGTGGTATTACATTAAAACTTTTTTTGAGTATGGTACTTCTCGAATTAGTAGAAAATATGCTCGTCTCGTCTCTGCCTGTTGTTCCATTAGGGGCATAGGCCACCAATCAGCTACCTGTGGAAAAGTCTCTCCTACTGTCCCCTCATCTTACCATCTACTTGGCATCTGCTTCCATATTGCAGCACCATGTATCTATAGGCTGTCCCCTCTTCCTCTTTCCTTTGGGGGGTTCCAGGCTTGATTGTTATGTTGGATGCAGGCTTGTAAAGGCTGCAACCTATCCATCTCCAGCATTTCTGAAGGATTATATCTACTCCATTGGACTGCTGCTTTATTCTTTTCCACAGTTCCTCATTTGAGATCATGTCTGGCCGGAAGATCATAAGAATCTTCCTTTTTTTAGGATCTAAGTCTATGTAAGTAAGTAAGACAGTGGTTCTCCAGGTTCTGCTCCATAAAGTAGTATTGGCTTAACATAGTGTTGAAGACATCTGCATCTGATCCTCCATGGTTGTCCAGGATATACTGCCAAAATAGGTAAAGCTTTTCACCTCTTCCAGTCTTGGACTGTAATAGGTGTGTTGTTGGATGCCTTAAAATGTTTATGGGTAACACCTTTCCTGAAATGGACAGCAGCTTTACCCCTCAGTAGTTGAAGCAGGGGGAGTTTGATGAGGTAGCCTTCCATCCATTCTGGTGGCACTTCTTTTTCCAAAGCATAAGAGAGGTTAGGATAGCTTCACACAGGTCTTAATATCTGCCTTTAGTGCTTCAACTGGGATGCTATCAGTTCCTGCAAATTAGCCATTCTTCAATTGCTAGATTGCACTGTAGATCTCTTGGGGGGGGGGGGGGGGGCACTGCACTTGATAGGCAGCTGGTGGCTTTGCAGGAGTAGGTCAGTTCAGAAGCTCCTGGAAATGATCAATCCACCTCTTCTTCTGTCCTTCTTCATTGGATATCACTTCTTTATTCTTGTCCTTTACTGGTCTCTCTGGCTTGACAAATTTTCCTGATATGTTTTGATGATAGAGTACAAGTCTTTAGAGCTGTTCTGAAAGGGTGCTGTTTCTGCTTCTGTCACCAGTGCTTCTATGTAGTTCTGCCGATCTGTTCTGACAATATGCTTGATATTTCTATCAGCTTCTGTATATTCTGGAAAGCTTGCTACTAAGGGCAAAGCTGTGTTGATGGAATGGAATCCAACAAGTACAAAGAACATGGTTAAATAAATGCTATAAAAATGTGCTACATGATGACATAATGTACTTAAAAGCAATGATGATTGGTTTTGTCCATCTTGGTCAAATAGCTTATTCAGTCTGGCTGATCAGAAATATCATGCATTAATTTCAAAGTGAAAAATTTTTTTAATTTTTAAAACATTTTTAATTTGTTAATTATTTATTTTCCAAATACACAACACTGTATTTATTTTTTAAGGACACATAAATACACATATTTAAGCAGTAGTTATATGAAAAATAAAATAAAATATTCAGTAAAATTTCAAAAGTATTATATAGAAAATTTCAATTTTTAGTTTCAAGAAAAATAATTCTATGAAAAAGACTGTCATGGGAATAGATATTCTACTGAACTCAATTTATTCTAAAGTAATTAAAAAAAAAAACTCACCCCATGCTAATAACAGATATCTTAATGGAATGTAGTATAGAATTATGATTCCTACACTAAGGGCTATAATAGCTAATGAAGACAACCATGGTACACTCCAGTTGAAAGTACTGAAAGAATAAAATGCAAAATAAAATGTTACAGTAATTCAAATAACTCATCAATTATTTTCTAATGTAGTGTACCTTTCTGATTACATTTTTGTAATTGGTTTAAAAAACTACTCCTTTGTTCTGTCATCTTGAAAGTCCAGGGTTCGAACCCTGCCCACCATGATGTTGTCTAGTGGGAAGTTTGGGCTGTGGTGTAATAATCTTCAAATCTGAAGGATCGTCAGAAAAACATAAAAACAAAACAAAGACTTTTGAACTGTGAGACACAATGGTTTGTTGATGGACTTTTGTCTCTGTTCATGTGCCTTCAAAGATTTCTCTCCATTTTATAGCAACTGCGTTGGAGAGTCAAAAGGTCAAATTAGGCACAATGGTGACATATCAGCTCAATGCTCTATAGAAAATGGCTTAAAACAGGAGTGTTTACCTGTTTCATTACTTTGTTATCTATTTTAAAGTAATACTGAGTCAATATGAGGCATAAATTTGATGTCTAAGTCAAGTTACCCACCAACAGCAAAATATTCAACTTGTATCTATGCCTACTCTCCCATACTAAACTTAAATAGATGATCATTACAGCTTAGAACTTCACAACGTGGATGATTGTAACCTACTTGCTCACAATGAAAAGGAGCTTCATCTACCTGTCTACCAATTTTCTAATGCTGCTGCTTTGTTTGATCTAACCATCTTCCTCAGAAAACAGTAGTCAAAGAAGCTTCTCAATCAAATTTACTGTTAAAGGCCAGCCCTTTAAAAAAATAAATCCCTGTCTATCAAAAGAGCTGGCTATCACAACACTTTTGTATGATTTTAATACCTCAGTGCTAAATAGGATTGAAGCATCTTTTCTTTTTTTCTTATAAATTATAAATACAGACATTACTTCAAAAGAAGAGATAATTACACCCTAAGTGTATCTCTGTGTCAAACTAGTCATGCATATTAATCAGTTATTTAAAATCTACCAAGTTGTTTGTTTTCCTGGCTGTTTTAGACAACCCATTCCATGCTCTAATAGCACTAGGAAAGAAGAAGTACTTGCACAGGTTTGTCCTAGCATATGGAAAAAGAAATATGCTTTTATTTTGTGTATTTTATCAGGTTTTTTTTTTTTTTAAAATTTTACTTATCTTAATTCACTAAATATAAACAAGCTATATTGGTTCAGGAGCACATGATTGTTGTCAATCTAATAAGGCTCTAGGAAAGATTTCACCAAAGGTGCCAGTGTTATAAAAAGACCAGACTACACAAGAAATAACCATGTTCTGTAGAATGCTAGTGTGGACAGAGAAGAGACACTAACTTATTGTTCCATAGTTGCACTAAGTGTGCCATCTATCCAGTATATATATTAGGAATTTTTTTTTGTAAAATTAAAAGGAGTACACCCCCTCTCCCCATGGAGGGGGGGGGGGGAGGAATGCTTTAAAAACCAAACTCAACAATTTACAATCACGGTATAAAACAGCTAGCAGCAAATTACTTCAGAAATAGAGAGCTGAAGAATTATTATAAGGCAGAATGACACTCATAAAAGACCCAAGGAAAAGCTCCCTTGAAATGATTTCACAACAGCTTAATCTCCACACTAAATGAAAATGCCTTATAAATAATAATGATAAAAAGACATTGTCTTGGAGTCTAAAGGGTTAAGTAGTAATTTAGGATGACAATGCAAACCTAGTTGTTTCCTACATATTTTTTCACATCTCATGTTGCCAAAATTGTTGTACGGTATATCACCATGGTACCCAGCAAGATAAATTAATTTCAAATGTAATAACCAATAAAAAGTTTCAAAAATGTTTGTTTTGTAAAATGAGAAGTCTGAAGGACAGTCCATACCGCATGACCAAGCAGCCATGCAAACATACCAAGTCTTTCTTTGAAAGATTGAATATGAACTGAACATATATATATATATAGCTGTAATTTTTCTTAAAATTTACTAATTATAATAAGAGCCAAGTAAGAAGATAAGAGTGTCTGTATGAGCTTTTTTTTCTATATTTGTTTAAATAAAAATTGTTAATGTTTGGTAAACAAACACATGTATGAATAATGAGATGATATAATCAAATTTTACTTTTAATTTACCTTTTTTTGGCTTAGAAACTAATTTGCTCTCTTTTGAAAACTATTCATAAAATAAATAGAGAAAGTACTTGGAAATTAACACATTTACTCAAAAGGTATATATATATATATATATATATATATATATAGGAGCAGGTGGAGGTAGGGAATGCAGTTTGATTTGATCATTCTTATAGGCCTATATTTTATAATTTACAAGATAACCTTGTGCAGTAAAAACTAATTGTGGACAATAATACTCACTTTTTGACTCTTTCTCCTAGACAGGCTACTGTGTCAAGCCCTTGCTGTACTTGTAAACATATTTCTTGTATAGCATGATACCTGTCCACTATACTTTTTTTTTCTTCTTGCTGTAATATTGGAAAATTTGTATATACAGATATACTTATAAAAATAATAGGTCTACTATATTTTATTCTACCAAACACTGACCTTCAATAGAAACTCGAAGAATGGTAATAAACAGTAGAAATCATTTCAAATACTGAAATTTACAGGCAATCAAAGGATTTAAAAAACTTTCTTCAATTTCTATTTTTATTATAATGTCTGAAGTTATAAATGGCCTTATATATTTATAAAGTATATATAAGCCTAGAATAATTTTACAAAACAAATAAAAAAAAAGTGTTAAGTCTCCAGTTAGAAAGTACTACATCTAAAATGCAGAATAATATGTTTGAGTAAAATAGCACATATAATGTCATGGAATACAAGTAAAAAAAACAATATTACACAGTTAATCTGTCAATGGTAATATTATGAGCCTAAATTGATAATCCAAAGTACTATAAATGAAAATTAAAAAAGCCTTACTATTAGTTTTGTTATGGAGATAATTAAAATTAAGAGTTAATTTTTAGTCAGACCAAAAAATGTTGATAAAAATTGATACAAAATTGATAAATTGATACAAATTTTACTTATATTACTAGACTTTTATGAAGTTTCTAGAAATTATTACTTTTTATTTATTATTGTACAAATAAATATATGTGAAATTTTTAAAATAATTTAATATTCCGGTAGATTTATAACAGTATGTTAATTTCAAAGTATCTGAGCATAACAGTACAATTTTAAAAATCTATTAAAAGTAACAAGTATGAAAATATTGTTAATAAACTGACAAAGATAAAAGATTTTAGTGACAGAGAGACTATTTCAGAGCATAGGCCCTGTTTTTGAAAACTGATTAGAAGAGGTGGCTGCTAGCTTCATTTCTATACAATGGATTTTTACCAAAATGAAAACAACAAAGCTAACCTGTACATATAATATTTTTAAATCAAGAATTTTGAAGTAAAAATTAAGATTTGAATAAAAACTTGTGAGCCATCCAACTCATCAATGTAACATACAATTTAAGGGACTTTAGTTACCACTCTGTAAGGAAATGAAACGGTGAGAACAGAAAACTATTGACCTTTACCAGTAAACAGGATAAAACTAATTTTTCTTCACTCTATTAGACCTAGTTTTAAAGAGCAGAGGGAATATTTATTCTACTTTTGTAAAAAAACATCTGGGAAACTGCAGAAAACAAAATGAGTTTTTTAAAAAAATGAGATAATTTCATATTTTATTAATGGTTAGGAGGATATATATTTGAATTCATTCTTTAGTCAACCATGATTAAATTTTCCTTATACTCTAGAAATGAGATGACCTTTATATCATCTGTACTATAGACCATGCACATAGTTTGTAAGGGGAACTTCACTTCACTAGCAATGATAGGTGATTTTACTTTTTAATGTGTAGGCTCATAGCAAATAGAATAGCATATACTGTCCATTAACATATTTCTTAATTTGGTCTTTGCTGGATAAACACTAGTTGGAAAGAGTGCAAGTTTTTGTATTCAGTGTCCAATTAGTTAGCTGCATGTCAATAATCAGTATTGATTCTTTATTATTTTACTTTGTAAAGCAGATATAGAAATGTAAGAAACAAACACTACAAAAGAAATAAAAAAATGTACTTATAGAAAATAAACAGGTCTATAGATTATACAGTTTGTAGTTAATGTCAACTTTAAAGTAAATTTTTTTTTTTTACGTGTTTATACATTTTTTTTATCTGTATGGGAAAAAAAGCTATTTATTCTTGTCAAGAAATATGCTACTTAAAAGAAGATAGTGTATTTAATAGATACAATTTTTAGGATTAGAATCTAAATATAAAAGCTATTAACAATTTGATCAAATAAAAAATTATGAGCAAAAACAAAGTTACCTTCTTTTGCTAGAATAAAAATACATTAATTGTAGTACATTAATACATCTTGAAATCTAAAGATTTCTATACTTTTTAAAACTAATTTCTATATACTTGTGTCCCCTTTGGTATGAGAATACAAAAAGACATAACTGAAAGACTTGAACTAAATGTACATTGAAAAGCTAATACCAGTTAAATGGTTGTAATGTTCTAGCAGAAGCATAAGCTTCAGTCATAATGATACAAGTCATGAGATTAAAATCTACTTGCCTCTATCAAAGGCCATTACAAAGGATTAGTCTGGGATTTAATGCTGAAAAATTTGAAACATTTATTTGCTTACACACTATAAAAGAAGCAGGCTATCTGCAACTGATTAAACCAGCCCATGCAGCCGGCTTTTTAAAGGGAGGATTTGACATAACAGTCATCTTCGTGTTCATAGGATATGAGAAATGTTCTCATCTTTGATCACAAAGGAGGAGCTATATATATATATGTATATAAATTTCAAAAAAAAAAAATGGCTGAGTTGCTTAAAACGCTTAGCTACCTATAGAGCTCAAGTTCTAATCCCCTAGCAGAGTTTTGCAACAGAAACCTTCTCCCATGCAAATAACTCTCCTCCACACCACAGGTCCACAAAAGAAATTGGACCATAGTGCACTGAACATGCTATAAGCATGAAAGTTGCATTACAAAAAAACAATTAAAAAAAATATTTAAGTTATTAAGACATTAAATTTCTAGATTTTTGAGGCACTAATAGACGCTATTATTTTTCTATTGTGTTTGTAAATTTGTGTTTATTAAAATTTAAAAATAAATTATATACGAACAATAATATTTCATTAACAAAGTGTTCTTTTTTGTTAAATTATAGCCATACATATATAAATGCATTTCTTCATAACAAATGCAATAGTACAATTACTCTTTAAACAGTGTGAAAGTCTACATCACAATATATGATAATGAAGTTGATGTTCATGTTTGTCCTTAAATTTAGATTTCATACAGTTAAAAAGCACTTTATTAGATATAATGAATAAAAGGATTTTATTATAACCATTTATGTCAAATTAACATTGTTTCTATACATTTCAGTTAATTCAGCCTGGTCGTGTGGTATGCGCTCTAGATTGTCAATCAGAGGTCTCCATGGTCCCTGCCTGATGCCATCCCCTACTGTCCTGCAGGAGTTTTGGGCTAAGATGTAATTATCTTCAAATCTCATGGAACACCCAAAGCATGTAAAACAACAAAACATCATGCTTATTTTATGAAACCCAATAAATATACAGAGCATTATAATTACAATAAGACTTGTACATGCTGAAAATACTAGCCTATTTTACCATTAATAAAAATCTGTGGGACTAATATAATAAATAAAAATATAAAGAGATGAGTTAAATGTATACACAATCTAGATTTCTTAAAATTTTCTTAAATATTTATACAGTGACAAACCGTTACTTGGCCACATAAGCTGTATTTAGTATAAGGAGTGAGTATATTTAGATCAGTCAAATGAAAACAAAACAAAACAATAAAAAATTTTGTTGACAAATGTACTAAATGGTTGGGAATATTCAGTAGATATTATTCATTAGCTGTAAAAAAAAAAAAGATATATTTTGTACTATTGCACTACCAAAATACTTGTTAGTGAAAAACTGTTTTCATAAAAGCCAATAACAATTTTGAAAGAAGAGCCCTTTCAAAAATGCCAAACTAATCATGCACAAATCTTTAGTAACAAAAATTCTTACTCTGTCTTTTTCTTCATCATCATCTTCCTCCTCATCAGCAGGATAATCCTGTCAATTAGAGATAAGTTGAACATTCTATGAGCTTCTTTTTTTAAATTTTAATTAAAAGGTTAAGTTTTCTATTGCTAAATAGTTATTTGTTATTACAGTAAAAAAAACAAAACCATACATCCTCAACAGGTTCTTTCCTAAAAGAGCCAACAATTTGAGCAACAATGAGATTCTTCAGAAAAATGAGAAGCAGTGAGATGGGAAGCATGTACAGTTCGAAATTCCAGACTATCACAAGATAAACCTGAAACAAATGGAATCTGGTTACTAACATGGTATTCTAAAGAAAAAAAGATTCAATAAATTTGTTTTGAATAGTTATGTTATATAAACTGACTGAGACACAACTTAGTGAACAATCACATTGAATGTATTCTAAATTTTATTGTCTATTCCCAAAAAAAAACATAAATGGAAAATTAAAAAAAAAGCTGTATACATATTTCTTCCTATTGTATGACAAATCAACTACTAGATAGTAATTTATTTGTTTAGTAAAATAAAAAAAAATTACATTTAATTAAAGAACCAATTGAGTTTTGGTGTTATTTTAATATCATTATGTTTTTTTTTTCATTAACTAGTAAAACAGCCAATTTGTTAGCATTTATTACAGTTGTATTATCTGCACATATTTAATGAAGTTATGGTTATTTTGCCCATTAGAACATTCATGCCATGGCAAGCCCATTAATCCTTCTCAAGACTAACTATGATGATTAGTAAGTAACATTTAAGAATAAAAAAAATAAATCAACGCAGTACCAGCAAGAAAGTCTGGAAATATTTTCCTTAACAAGGTTAATATGTAACTTTATTATAAAAAAAAATAATTTCAAAAGCCAGACTTACAATGAAAGCAATTATTGTACGAGGTGGATATTGCCAATCAAAACAACTCTGAATAAATCTCCCAGTCTCCATGAATACACCAATGAGCTGAGAAACTCTATTAATGTTTTGTTTCATAATCTAGAAAAAAAAGATAAAACTAGAACATTTGAAAACTTCTGAAACATGAAAAATACTTTCAGCCTAAATGTAACTCACTGAGATTTTAAACTTGGATTCAGGGAGCATCAGCTTCTCTTCTCTAGGGTTTATTGTTCGAATAGCTGCCTTCACCTGTGCAAATTGTAGAAATAATGCTTTTACTTTTTGAAAAGAATGTTTTAATTTTATAATAATTCACTGTACCAGCAGTCTGCTTTAAACAGAAAAAAAAAAAAAATCTGATTTTTTGTCCTCAAATAATCAGGTCTAATGTGTAAGTTTAAAAATAAAATTTCGTTGCCACCAGTTTTATCAACTTAAATAATGAAATTTCAGACTTACATGATTATATATAAAATCCATTTCTAAGAGTATTGCTCCTTTAGTTTTATGTATTATTTTACGATCTTTTAAGGCGTACCAGCGCCTTTCTCCATTTCTAATCTGTATGTACAAAATAGAATCATTTAAATAAATAAATAAATAACAGTCTATAAAATGCTTAATTTTGAAATTAATGTTATTGAGTAAATTACCTTTAAAAGAGGTATTGCAACTTTCCCTAAGAATTCTATTTTTTTATTGCGATCTTCATCATAAACAGTTATTTCCAACACAGAATGTATATCTCTGACATGACTGAAACAGTTCAATGTGAAATTCTTTTAATGAAAAAATGTTACAATGACATCAATAAATTAAATTTTGAAGATTGTTTCATAAAATCTTTTTTTTTTCCACATATTCATAACTTTTTATTCTTATTACTTTAATTTCCTAAAGTTAAAGTGCAAAGTGAAAGTTCAGTTCATGTAATTAACTTGAGAAAAAAAAACAAAAAAACTTTTGAGACTCATTTTGATTTGTTATCCAAGCATTGCTTACATGCTTTTCCAAATGATACAATTTCTATGTTCAAAAAATTCTATAAACATACAATGTAAAGACTTTGGACCATTCAGGATTCAATGTCTTGTACTCAGTCTGTGTCTGGACTCTATCATTCACCAGTTCTAGCACACAAAATGGATCGCTCAGTCCTCCAAAATCTGCTGCCTGAAGACCATGAGCTCGAAAAACTAATAAAACATAAGTAGTGAGACATACAGACTGTTATCAACAATGAATGTTGTATGTAGACAAAGTTTGTTTTAAATAATTTAAAAAAAAAATAACATTGTATACCAGTGCTTAATATTTCGAATAACAGATTGAAGCTAAGGTATAAATAAACTTGTTGTCATAAAGTCATGTTCACAATTTTATCACATTGTATTAGCCTGTAGTGATGACAAAAATTTAGACAATGTACAAAATTTATCTATGACTACTTTTGCATTTACTTTTGGAAGAAATGAAAAGATGGTAAGGATACATTATAAAAATAAAAAACAACATGCTTAATAAGATATAGTTCTATTCATTTGTGGCTGAGTCTACATTTTGTGTAGTTCAAGACAATATTAATGTATTTTACTGTTTTATATTTCATATGTTTTAATATAACAAAAGAATTATAATTTTCAAATAACTGAATAATTCTGTGCAGAATGTTTAGTATTATTAAATTATTAATGGAGAGCTTGGATATTGTGAATTTTATCTTTTAATGTGGTTGTGTATTTCAATTTGAACTAGAGGACTCTAATTCATAATCTAATAATATACACATCACATATTTATAATAAACAGGTTGTTAATTATAGTTTATATTAAAACAAATGTTTTCTTTTCTTCAGAAATTATGATAAAACTTTTAAACATTCATAGTCATTTAGTTGGTTATGAATACATTTTTTGCATGGTCATGATTCTCCTCTTTGTGTTAAGATTGATCTAGGTCTCTATGTTACAAAGCCTATTGTTCAGTTAAATTTGCAATAGATTTGCTCTACTGGTCTTCAGTTTGTTGTTGAAGATTGGCAAGTTTTAAAAAAAATCCTGTTTTCCATGAACCCTGGCTAACGATAATTGATTTGTACTTATAGTGGTCCAAAGTAAAGGACCAATGTCTTAAGTTGTACTCATTAGTCCTATGAAGACAATGGTGATTATAGTTTTTGAGATGGACAGTGCTTCATCAAATGATTGAGCTAAGGTGAGGAAATGGCTGTGTTAAAATATATGAAAGGAAAATTAAGTTGTTCTTTCTTGTCTGATACATTTATCCAACACCTACCTTTAACCTCCAAGTGACCAATATCATTAATATTTCTAAATGAGTTGAGGAGACTCTGAAACAAAGAATGAAACATTTTTCTAATATTTAAGCAAAAAAACAAAGACAATAGCTAGGTTAACACATTCATTTTCTTACAATATTTAAATTAATTATAGCTCCAAATAATAATAATCAATTTGAGCAGTAACACTAAAAAATCAATAATCAGGCTGAACATTGTAATGATATTCGTTAAGAAAGGTTAAACAGCAGAAACAGCCATACAAACGATGAGAAGAAATAAGCAAGTTTCCACTCCTCTTAGAACTATAAGCATATCAGTTTAGTGTATACCTGAAGTGAACCAAGTGGGATCTGGCTTTCAAAACACTCAGTTTGGTGTATACCAGAAGTGAACCAAGTGGGATCTGGCTTTCAAAACAATCAGTTTGGTGTATACCAGAAATAAACCAAGTGGGATCTGGCTTTCAAAACAATAAGAATTTTAAGCTTAAGATTTCTGAAGCTATAAATGTCGTGCAAAACAATAAATGATATTTGAAAGATTAGAAAAGAAAAAGAAGCTAGAGATAAACAGACAAATAAAAAAAAAAAAGGATTGCTCCAGACAACAAGCTCAATGGAATGCAGCCTCTTGACAACCTCATACATCATAGGAACTAATTAGAACAGAGAGAAGTTGAGAACAGAGAGAAATTGAGAACAGAGAGAAATTGAGACTCCCCAAGGACTAGAGTTATGCATCTTTCTATCCCTCCTTTTATTGACTGGTCAAACACCAGAATGTTTATGACATTCATTTGACTTACATAATTATTGACAATAGAATCTTTATTTATTGCATTAGGAGTGTAGTTGGACAGATCTGAAGCCATTTCAACACCATAGGTCCCACTTATTGTAAGCAAGAGTTTGACAGTGCCTGCACCATCTTCTAGTGGTTGAACAATTGTGTGGGTTTTCTCTTTCTCTAACTTAGATAGATCTATAACAGCTCTGAAAAAGTAAGTCAATTTAAAATATTCAATCAAATTTAATAATGATGGAAAATTTTTAGAAAATAGAATTAATACATAAGTTTGATCTAATCGCTTCATCTGAACATTATTAGAAACTAGAAAATTGAAAGTATTTCATCAGTCTTTTATCTACCAGATACAATTTTAACTTTTTTTTTCACAATCTTTATTTGACAAATTAATTTAAAGATGTTTTACATTGTTAATATAGAGAAAGAACTAGTATACATCTGTGAAATATTTTTTTAAAGACATCAATGCAAGCTTCTGGCAACTGTGAAAACTACCTTTACCCTTTATGTCACTTACCTGCCCATGAAATCATCTTTTCCCCGAGTGTCGTGATCATAAACTGATATTTCAAGCTGTGAGGACTGCTCATCAAAAAGCCGAAGATCAAACTGTTCCAGCCAGCTTGGGTTCAAGGTCTTACTTTTGACCTGCCCATCAGACAAAAACAGATTAGTAAAATTCTTTTTAAAATATTTATTTTTAGATTTGTTTTTTTGTTTTGTTTTTTTGGTAAAACTCATTGTCACCCATTTCATTTTCTTTTTGTATTTTTCTAAATACAGACCAACTTTGTAGTTTACAGGCCTAAAAGGTGAAGTTGCCAATTATTAACCAAACAATAGCCTGCTATTGATAAATGATTTCAAAATGGCTTATTTAATTGAAAACTATTTTAAAGTATAAAAAATCCTTACACTGTCTCAAGTAAATGTTTTAAACTCACCTTGCTTCTGTATTTCTCAGTTCCTAGTTTGAACTTCACATAAGGATCACTCAGCCCATTATCATCCATGGCTACCAAGTTGGATCCTTCCACCAACACAATGTTGACTACACTGTTCCAAAGCTGCATTTTGATTTTCTTGGAGATGGTGGAAGCTGAGTCTGTTGACCTTGTAGACTTTCGAAACAACTGCAATACAAGAAAACAAGAACTTGGCTTATTAAGTGTTAGTAATTGAAGTTTCATTATGTGCATCCAGATAAATTGAATACATTCTGTACCTTTAGGAGTAAGTCCATAGAAATAAACTGTAAATTAAACTAAGGAAAAGTTTGTCAAAGAATTGTAATTATTCCCCACCAAAACATAATACAAATTAAAATAACATGGAACATAATTTTTGGTTGACTATTGATTTGAGAGGAATCAAAATCATGCCTCTCAATGAGGCAAACTGATGGCTTACTATTCTCTCCTCTAGAGGCAGACCAACAATAACCAGATAACCAGAAAGCTTTGCTAATGTGTTTGAGTTTGTTTAAGAAGCTTAACAGCAGGGTTTCTCAAACTGATCATAATTTGTGTAACAACCTTCCCCCCCATGAAAGGGGTAAAAGAAAGTCTTTTTTTTGTTTAAAGACAAAAAAATGTGCTATATTTGAATAGTAGGCCTAATTATAAGTCTATATTTGAGTATTAATGAAGGAAAAAAAAAGACCTAATTGCCAAAGTGACTTTTCATCGTTCTGTTGACCTTTTTAGTGGGAAAAAAAACCCAGGCCAGCTATAAGTTGAGTTACAGAACATATACGCCCTTCTATGCCCATAGCAGGACGAAAAGAATAATAATAAATGCGCACACAAACCAGACAAAGTATACTTTCAAACTATAGTCGAACAAAAAAGTATTAGTTGAAACATGCCAATAAATATAAATCAGTAAAACTAACGTTCGTATTTCTTGAAGCGGCTTTTCGGTGTATTTCATTTTTCGCGTAAACATATGTTTAGAATTCCATGCACATTTGATCAGATTATAGGCCCTACTTTGTGAGAAAAATGCTTCTAAGAAAGCCTTTGGAGAGTTCATTGCTCTTGTTGCCTTAAAACGCTCTTTTAACTTTAACATTATGCCCGAAAATGCGAAATAAACAAACTCGATGTTAAGAAGCTCTGAATATTTCTTTTAAACAGCCCTAAACAAACCAATGTTCAATTGTTCATGAAGTAGGTTGTCAAGAAACTTTTCAATATTCTATTTCATAGTGACTTTGTTTAAAGCAGAAGATATGAAAGAATGAATTCGACTGATGGAACATAGACTATTGCATTAAAAAAAAAGAACGAAAGCCCGCAGAGAGGAAGACATAGACACTCCCCACCCTCCAAAAAAAAAGAAGACATGTCCTCTTTTGGCCGGAAGTCTGGTAACCCTAGCTACACAACGTCCTGCTGGGATTATCTTACAACTATTAAACCCGTTACAAAGCGTACATGCTTTATTGCCTTGAATGTCTGTCGCATTTCAGTTTAATGACAGTATTTGAACTGCGTTGTAGACGAAAGGACCTAGCTGTGGGAGATTTCTGAGCTCGAGCGCCCCAGACCCTCCTAGCTGGCAAGAAGCCAGGGGGTACGTGAGCATCATCTTTTAGTTATGGAGGCATCACTCGTAAAAAGTTTGAGAAACATTGCTGTACAGTATTGATTTTTTGCCACAAGTTTTAAATAATGCATTTATCTATTTAACACGTATTAAACTAGTACTGTACACAACAAAACATTTGGTTAGACCGTCCTACACACCAACTAATTGATTTGAAATCGGCCCGAACATTATCATATGATTCGGCCCACAACTAGATTGCATATGATATGCATATACTGATCGCATGTATTCTAACGTGGGCTTGAATAACGTATTGTACTTCTACATGGAAATAGACTAAATAGAGACTATAGGAAATCTCAATTTAAAAAAAAATCTACAGTGCAATCGTAATTTTGTATAGTTTATTACAATATTTGGATACTTATTAGTGTGTTATGCGCTCGGAAATGTCTAGATGGTCACGGGTTTAGACCCACCGCCCTCCCCCCCTTCCCGTGACGTTCTGTGAGATAATAGGGCTATTTTGAAGTAACAACCAAAAAATGTCAAACAAAACAAAATAAAATTTGAAAGAAACATGAAAAAGTTCTTGCAACAGAGAAATGTTTCCAAATTCAAAGGACAAGAAAGGTCGCTCCTCAACAAACTGCTCGCTGACGTTTATGTTTGTGACCAAAACAATATTTTGTGAACGTCTTTATCCCCAGCCTTCAACATGAAATCCTGCTCCCAGCAAGTGTTCTTGTGTCATGATGCTTTCCAGTATATTCGTTATATGCACGCACAAACGTGCGGAAACCTTAGTTCACAAGTTACTTACGAATATTACAGCGTCATTCAAAGATATCCGAAGTTGAAGGCGTACATTCCAGGAATTAGAGCGTTTAGGTCTTACATCTTTGTGGGTATGAGTTTATGTTTAAAATTAGTCTCTAACGTGGCATAATCTCCAGGAGTATATGGAGTTGAGAATGTTTCTGTGTGAGAGTTATCTTGAGATTCAGCTACGTTTTTGAATTGCTTGTGTCAAACTGGCGAGAAAGTCATCATTTGCCAGACGATTTTTTTTTTCTGTACTTTCTTCTTTCGATTTCTATTTGGTTCCATGTTTAACTGTTTAAATAATAATTGTGATTTTTTTTAATGATTTCGTAACTGAGAAATCCTGGGATCTTGCGAAGAACCCAATTATATAGTGCACATTAGACAGGACAATTCATCTGGCCATCTGAGTCAATTTTGGTAACAGTGGATCTACAGACTGCTGTAATTATAACTAGATCATAGCATTAAGAAATAATTCCTTATTTTTAAGTTCAGTGCCTGTTTTAGATTCGCACGAATATGTTCGACTTCTTTAGGACAATATAAAAAAAATATAGGTCTTATGTTGTTTGTTAATCTCTTACTGTTAACAGTGGATCAAAGCTCGCAGAATCACAGTATAGGACTAGAAGCGAAATGAGCGAATCCATTAATCCATTATGTAAATCTCTTTGATAAAAGATAAGACGTGGCCAACCAAGTCAACGTTACTTATTGACATTTAATAGGGCCCAATCGGCAGCACTAAGGGCCCATTTAGGTACCGGTCCACCCGGTTGCCACTCCACCAATGCACACGCGCCTCCCACGAGTTTGTCCCTTTATTCAATTTAATGGATGCCTGGTCGTGTAGAATACGCTTCGGAATGTTTTCACGACAATCCTGGGTTTGAAAACTGTCACCCCCCCCCCCCCCCCCTCCTGTATGATCTGCTGAGATTTGGGATAGCACATAATGATCTTTATTTCTGAACACATGTTTAAAAACGGTCAAGCCATACGTCAATGGAATTTAATCAAAACAATTTTGTGTCAGGGAATGTTAGGGCTGAGAGACATAAAATACTGCCACAAACAGAATGGTTCTAATAATTTACTTTAAATATTCTTTTCATTGTAATTACTATGATTATTTTCATGTTAACAAGTTTCCATTCTAAGGCAGTAGGCAGAAAACAAGGGCTAAGATTTGTATCTTCACAATACTGAACAGTTTTATCTCCCATTACTCACAACGTGGAGCAGAAGCTCCTTTTTAAAAAAAAAAACATCCTTTTATATGTCGCGAGATATTGATTTTAACAGTCTTTGGCGAAATGACCCAGATTTAATTTAAAAGGCAAGAGGAGGGGGGGGGGGGAGGAGAAGGGAGAGGAGAGAGAGAGAGAGAGGGAGAGGAGAGAGATGTGACGAGCAAGATGCCCAGGGACTTCCCTAACAGCTTCTCGTCCTTACATCATTTCTTTCCCACAGCCCAGAACTGTTGGAGATATCCCTGTCTCATTACTCCGTAAGTTTTCCCTCCTCCTTGTCTCGTGCACATACTCTATGGTCAAGTCAATACCAATAGTTCGACCTGAGACTCTTACATTGAAACAGGTGTCCTGTACAAATAATTCAAGTCTGTAACGGACTTCGATTTAATTATTTACCCACGTGACTGTCCACGTGTACGTTTACATTTCAACAGCACGCGCTGAGCTCTTTAATAAATGACGCAAACTAATAGTGCGCAGATAGAACGAGTCCGTTTTCATTTAGCCGCGTCCATAGTTATTGGAGCAGAAACAAAAAAGGTTATTGTGGCAACGTAAAAACGTCAAAAGACTGAAAATAAACTGCATGAAGTCTAAGACTTGTATAGAAATCTCAGTGACCTACTTCTAAATAGAAGGAAGCTGAATGAAAAGTGTAGCAGAAAATTCGTTGTGCATTAAATTATAGATAAAGCCGCGTGGCTTTTGTTCTAGTCCATTTAGTGTCTTTGGAGAGGGAGTAAAGAAATGGGCAGATCCTTGCCAATGCTGTGTGTGCGTGTGGGGTGCACTTCGAATATTTAATTGGATAGTTTTTTTTTCCTCGTTTCTGACATTTGAAACACATCCAATGTCCTGGCATAAAAATCAATGTAAAGGCTACGAAAAAATTGATGGTATTGCATCAGATTTTAATCAGAGATTTCGAAAATATACAAAATTATTTTTAAAAACCTTGCACGTGTTCGTGGCAATCATATGTTTAAATGGACAAATTTTACTCCCTACCCCCCATTAAAAAATGACATTTAATAAAGAAGTACGATGCGGATTAATATTTCAAAAATGTCAGTTCCATTTCGATGTAGATCTTTCGATTCAGATCTCTGGATGTAGGCCTACAGTCTGAAGTAGCAAATGTCCACATTAACAATGAGTAACAACAAGTTCAAACACAAAGCCTCACGATACTTTTGTTGGACAAGTTTCGAAAGTTCCTCTAGAACTGAAGGCTATTACCGTACGTCATAGTGTTCAAATCTCCAGCAGGACCGCAGAACACTAGTGACAGTCCTAAGCGCAAAGTACAAGGCCAGGTAGTCATTTTTTTTCCAAGAAAAGAAAGAAGGTCGAATAAGTTGGAGGATGATGGTTACTTTCTATCACAAGACCAGCTGTAGCTAAAGCATGTGATTCAGATATGTAAGTGTAGAATTGATTTTGTTCATTCATTCCAGTTATCTTATCTTATACAATATAGAGGTTACTTTAAAAAAAAGATGATTACGTCCTACGCTTGTCCCTAGGGTTAATCTATCATGCATGTTAATCAATGACTTACACTCTACTAAGTCGTTGGTTTTCCTGGCTGATTCAGACAACCTATTCCATGCTCTAATAGAAAAGAAGGAGTAGGCCCTATTTGTACACATGTGGTGTAGAATAGGAACCAAGAAATGTGCTTTCTCCAGATACCAATGTCCGATGACTGACCATTAGAAAATGAAATGACCATTGTACAGATGTACATTATATTCGTTAGATGCAGTAATTTGAAGGTGTGTGACCGTATCATTTTTAAACATGGATTATGAATAACTAGGTCCTATACCTGCTTGAAGGATTATAGGTTATCATTTATTAGCATTACTTACATTTCAATTTAATAAACAAAAATATTTAATTTCGCCCCTCGTTAATCTTTTAAGTGTACTTGAAGTCTATCTATTAAATGGAGCAAAGCAAAATGGTATGATACGGCGAGAAATAAACAAAACTAATACAATTTTACATTTCAAGCAATGATAATACAACTGCAGCGTAAATGCACTATAGGCCCACAGAACGACACACCAGGCATGGTCAAGAGATCAATAGTGAATTTTGAGAATCGATTTTTATTGTTTTACATTTTTTTTTTTTTTTTTTTTACAAATTCTCCACTTTCAATTTACATTTTTGATAAAAAATGGTTTAAATATACCTAAGCTCCAGGACTTGCCCAAGCCAAAGTCGACAATTTATTAAAGATTTCTCAATAAATGTTAATCAGCTATTCATAGTTTTATAAACTATTTCAAAATTGTAAAGGAAATTATATATAGGGCCTAGTTGTTATTTATGAGAACAATGACATGACAAATACAATAGTTACTAAAATTGTAAGAAAATGAAAGCGGTGTTCAGTTAAATAGTTATTTGTGAAACTTATCATCTATCAAATGCCTCGCAAGTGAAACTGTAACAGTGCTATAAGCAAGGACAAGAGACTGCGCTAATTAAATACTCTCAGTGTATATTGAAGGTCTATGAACACAATTTAGACCTAGTCTATGTACAATGTAGACATAAAATTGTTACTCAATAAGAAATTTTGAGCCTTTCCATATATTGTCATCATATAAACGTTTCTACATTAGGCTATGCCATTTATAAATCTCAAGTGACTAAATCTCAGTCTCCCCAAGGTAACAGTAAGAAATAAAGTCCACCAGACATAGCCATGTGAAAGTTAGGAATCTAATTGAACTAGATCTAAAATCTAAACTCAGTCTAAACTACTACAAATTGATCAACACAAACATGGGTTAAATATATGTTTACAGTTTTGCAAAAAGCAGACATTTTGACAGACAAAAACATGTTACAAGGGCAGCATTGTTACTATAATAGAATTCATGGCATTCACATGATAATCAATAATTCATCATTATTTACTAACATTAGGGCATATCAAAGTTGACTAAAGGCAGTCTTACGTTATGCTTACATCCATGTATCTACAATAGTTCATTTGAGATTTAAACTTAACTTAGTTATTTTTAAAAGTTATTTGGATAATAGGTTCAATGATCTAATTGCATTTTAAAACAAGTGAATAAAACCAAATAATTAATTAAATAGTATCCTTTTTTAAAATAATCAAACAATAAATGTTTTAATTTTTCATTAGAAGATAAAGTCTTGCTTACAAAGGCTGAATTGATGACACACTACTATCATACTGCACACTATATTATTACTAAACAAAAACAAATAGGAAGAAAAGAGTTTAAAATGTTCTAGTTTCTTTAAATCTGAATGTTATGGAAAATTTTTATTTATGCAAGTTAAATTATATTACAAAAGGATCAAATTTTTTTAAATCTTAAAAAGGAACTAATTCTATTAAAATGTTGTATGTTTTTTTGTTTTTGTCTGTTTGTTAAAATGGCAATAAGGCTAAATTATAAATGTAAAACATTTAGTTAAATTTACATTATGGTAATAGTAACTGTAATATGGGTAAAAGTGACAATAATTGAGAATTTAAAAAACACACTGATAGGATAAAATTAAAGATTTAAAACAATAAAGAAATTAGTTTAAATATGAGTTTATATGAAAAACATGCAAGGTATAATTGAGGGGATATTACAGAAATTTTTTGTTTCACTGTAAAAAAGTTGTTTTTTTTTAAACATTATTCAAATTACAAAAGTAAAAAAAAAAAGTTACAAAATTAACAATAATTTAAAAAAACAAAAACTACTAATTTAAAATGGCACATATACATGTAATACAATCCAAAGTAAAGAACGAATCATTATTTGGTCGTGGATAATAAATAGGCATTTACATTAAAGCTTCTAAACTTTGAGCAGATTATTTAAATAGCTATAATATCTTATAAACAATATGTAGGATCAAAAACAAATATTTATGTATAAATTTTAATAGTGAATAGTCAAAATGTGCACTATAATAGAAGAAAAAAAAACATTAAAGAAAAAAAACTATTGAGTCCAAATAGATGACTCACCAAGGATTTTTTAGACCCCTGAAAAACATTATACAACAATGTAACGATACAACAGACTGTTGATACTGAAAATTGACATTGGCATAAATTCAGTATTACACAGAAAGCTAGAAACATTCACAGATGTGTTTTTGTGCTTGGGCTGCAGTGTTCACAATTTTTGGGTGAAGAAAATGAAAACCTCTAATCATTGTGCAAGAGATTCAATATGCAACACTCTTGTTGTAGTAGAGTTCTACAGCAAGATCTTTTAATATGTATTATCATATGCACCAAAGCAGAGATATACTTAAATCTGAACTTTTCAACCAACCACTTTAAAGTCTGATGCAATGTTTCTGTGTCTAGACTTTTATTACTTTGGTTTTAATTTTTAATAAATTGTACTTTGATGGAGAAGATAATGGGGATTAAGGGCAATGTTGGAATATTGAAAAAAAAAAAAAAGAAACACTAGTATTTTACATGGGCCAATACTATTTTATAATTCTAAGTTAAATAAACACTACTATGCCTTTGCAGGTTGTTGTTTTTTTGTGTAGTAATTCCTGTTCTGTCCTGAAGGGTCTCTAAGTTTAGTGATGTTACTATTGGTGTTACTCTTATCAAATGTGACTGTTAACATTGTGTTTATGTGTATGTGTTTGTTATTAGTATGTAGAGTTATTCCCCTTGGTAAGAAAGTTCATATCACAGTGTTGTGTGTAACCTCGTACTATGAGGGTGTGTAAATAAATAGACTGATGAATCTGGCGTTATAGTGTTGGCGTTGTTTATGGTTATTAAGTGTAGCGTTTTCTAGCTTAACAAGTGGTAGCAAAGCGTGTAAGTAAACATATTTACTTAGTTGATCCTATTTAAAGTGATAATGGCTACAAGAATTGAGATTCCAACCTTTCTGAAAGATATGTCTTATGAATTATACAAGAAAGAACTGCTAGCGTGGAATGAAATCACGGAGCTTAAGAAAGAGAAAAGAGCGATAGCCGTAGCCCTTTCATTACCACAAGGCAGTGAGTCAAGGATAAGAGAGAAGGTATTTGAGCAATTAGAGCTGTCGGAGCTCAAGTGTCAGGAAGGTTTCGAGAATCTAATGAAGTTTCTAGATACGAACTTGGCCAAAGACGACCTGGCAGACAGTATTGATAAATTTGATGATTTTGAAAACTTCAGGCAAAGGGAAAATCAATCCATACATGATTTTATCTCAGAGTTTGATACAAAGTATAGGAGATTAGAACAGAAACGAATGAAGATGTTACCTGAGATTCTGGCCTTCAAGCTGCTCAGAAAGGCAAGAATTACGCAAACTGAGAAGATGCTAGTTCTGACAGGTATGAACTTTGCTCATCGGGAGACGCTGTATGAAGAAGCGAAAGCATCTCTTAGAAAGTTCAAAGGAGAAGTTAATAAAGGGAAAGAGTTCGATGTTCGGTGTTTGTCTGAGAATGAGGAGGCTTTATGGGCGGCTGGCCACAAGAAACATGAACCGTTTAGCAGTTTAGGAAGCCTAGGTGAACATCAGTTGAACCACAACAGACTTGAAAACTTCAAGAAACATGAACCGTTTAGCAGTTTGGGAAGACGAGGTGAACAAGAGTTCAACAACAGCAGACGTGAAAACTTCAAGAGCTTTGAAAGACGAGATAAAGAGCAGTTGAAATCTACCAGCAAGCCGAAAGTGGAACATGATGAAAGTAGACTATGTAAAGGTGGGAGTCACTTAAGAGGTGAAGGTCAAGTCAGACACATTGCTCGATATCAGTTCTCTCAACCAAGAAAGAAAGATTTAAACCCATTAGGCCGTGATGGAAATGTTTTGAGATGCTTATCTTGTGGGTCATATAGACATCTTTTGTCTAAATGTCCAGACAGCTGGGAGAATCTGACAGACACGCTCAAAGTTTTAGAGGACGCAAAGGGAACTTGTCCGTTTACTGGAGACCTCAGAGAGAAAGATTTCACATCGAGGTTATGAGGGCAGTGCACGCTCCAGTATAGCCATGAATTATTTTTTATTGACAGTGGTGGAGAAATTCAAGGCTGACCTGCTTCTAGAATGTGCACGAATTTTTAAGCTACACATGTGTAGTAGAACTGATAGTATAGTTTGTACAATACTCCTTCAAGGTCACGGTCAAAGAGAGAGTTATAATCATACTGTAACTGACTGTGTGTGTGGAGACTACTTTCAGTTCCTGTGACTGAAAAAAACAAAGTGAACACACCTGTGTCGAAATATTAGGCAGAATATTTTGGCTTAGTGACCTTTGATCTAGCGACCAGAAGGAAACTGTGTGTTAGTCTGAGACAATTTGAAGCTATCTGCTCTAGCCACAAGTTTGCTGTGTCTAGAGACATTGTTTTCCTTGACAACTGGCATTACTTTCTCGTATCGCCTTTGAGTCACTCTTGATTCAGACGATGCGCATCAAGTTTGAAAACAGCACTGCAACAGAGCGGATTGTTAACAGTTCCTCTCCATCCCCCCCCCCTCCCCAGTCTTGTTACCCGACTACATTGATCAGACTGCAGAGCATTGTCAACATTTATTTACCCCACTATATTTTATCTTCTTTGTGTGAGAAGAACGTTCTTTGAAACCTGGGCGTATAAGACTGTGTGTATTACTGGTTACTGCCTACACCACCAACAGAAAGATGACGGTCTACACTTGCCACTGTTAACATCAACGTTGCCCTCAGTGAATACAGAACTAGTGAAGAAACAAGGTGACAGTCTGACAGTACAAGTCTTTTGGTGGGGCAGCTTACCACCATAACATCCTCAGAACAATTGACTCCATTCTTGGCGTCTTTTAAGCCTTACATTCTTAGGATGTATGGCTCCATACCTAATGTTTTACCCCCTCCCCCCTATCCTCAGGACATTTTATTCTATTCCAAGTCTTATCAACCAAATGTCGACAACCCATTTTGACTCCATTCTACGTGCATAGTTTGACAGTCAGATAGTCTTCAACTTACAGCCAATGTTCGACCAAATACGAAGGTACACGAATCGCAGTGATGAGCGACCAAGGCCCTGCAATACCAAACACCAAATACGAATGCTGATCAGTTGAGACGGCACATAAAGAAGACTGGCTGACATCTGGGGGTTTCTTATTAACAATTATCTGTATATTGCGCAACATTATGTACCGTATTATTTTGCTCTCATTGTTATGATACTTGTTCTTGGTTTTAGTTTCGCTTCACACTAGTACTTTGCAAACGTATCTCTGATACCTGTTTCTTTTGTTTTCATTGTGTTCACATTTTGATATATTTCTTTAATGAGCACACACTGTCAGAAGGCGTACTACAATTAAATTATTTCTCTCCAGAATACTCCTCTTACCATTTGACATATACTACTCAGATCTATCCATTTACATGTGCAGGTCTAACATCATGTCATTTTATTGTATGTCATTGATATTCGTAGCCTACACTATTACATTATGCATGCATAAAAATTAATATTTTGATTAGTTAATATTTTGCTGTACATGTGTTATTGAATGTAGGCCTAATGCTAAGACAACTCTGTACATACCAGACAGTGCTATATTTCTTTATTTAAAGTTGCCATTATTGTTTTTCTTTATTCTCTACACATTCTCCTTGATGTTTGAGAAGATTGAATTGCTATAGTAGACAAGGACACTTTCAAAGTTTTCTTCATTTAAAATTGTATTTCGAGGTAGTCAGAGGTACTATCATCTATTTTTGTTTCGTTATGTAGCCTATAGGCTCAGTTATACTTAGCTATCAAAAAAAAACAATGAAAAAGAGAAAGAGAGAAAGATTTGAATGAATGAAGAAAGGAATGAAAGAAAGAATGAAAGAAAAAAAAAAAGAAAATTGTAATTAATGTTAACATTGTGTTTATGTGTATGTGTTTGTTATTAGTATGTAGAGTTATTCCCCTTGGTAAGAAAGTTCATATCACAGTGTTGTGTGTAACCTCGTACTATGAGGGTGTGTAAATAAATAGACTGATGAATCTGGCGTTATAGTGTTGGCGTTGTTTATGGTTATTAAGTGTAGCGTTTTCTAGCTTAACAGTGACTATTTCACATCTGTTCTAGTCTTGTTGAGTAGAGGGTCCCATCAGAGGATATGTATTAATATTGGTATTTATCAAGGTTACAAAAGCATTCTAGTTTTATGCTCTTGTTTGATTTTTTTTTAATTTAATCAAATTAATTCTGTTTAATTTCTTTATTATTTCATCAACATGAGAGTCCATAATAATAACAACAATACAAAATAATTTAGGTTTATTACATTGTATTTTATAAAGAAGGGCTCTTATCTCCATGACAACAGTCATCGTTTAATAACTGATGGAGTAAACATCATCAAATAATAAATTGCTTTTTTTTTTTTTGCTTGTTTATAATGTTCATAATGAAATCAATAACAGGATTGAAACAAATAATCTCAGCCAACTTCAACTTTTAATATTAATGGGATTAAAAATGTTTATGTCATTATGTAAAACAAAACAAAAATGATGCTACATGTAATGTATACTTAATATTCTAATATCCAAATTGTAATAATAAATATACAATCTAAAGTTAGAAAAGATGTTTAAAATCAAAATGTTTTTCCCAGGATGAAATGTCTGTACAGAGTACAAGGAATACAAGACATACTAATACAGAAACATTGACACATGAAGGAAGTATTTTTGGAAACATGGAGCTGATACATTAAATCAACATGTTGCCCTCAAAAGTGGAGAGGGGAGATACTGTTTAAGGATTTGTATTTAATGCTTTGGATTACTAGTTGGTTCTGATTGAGACAATTATGCAAGTATAAGTATTGAACTTGAACTAAAAGCCTACTGACGATTGACAGCATTAGAAAAGAAACACATTTTACAAGTTAGAAATATAGAAATGAGATTTAAACAAGGAAAGACATACTGGAATGTCCAGCTTTTAGTTTTACTGTACCAAGTGCTGAAACATTAGAAACATGTAGCTCTAGTCTACCTAAAAGATCTAGTTAAACTATTTCCCCAAGAAATACATCTGTTTAGTGGTTCTAATTAAGTCAATTTTCAAAGGTGACAAGTAGTGCCCTACCTGTTCTTTGGGTTCCTGTGACTTGGGCACCAAGGAACATGCTAGCAGGAGGTAGCCCATGTACTCACTGTTCCCTCGCTCTGTCAGCAGCAGTTTTAAATCTGTTTCCCTGAAACAAGTCCAATGAAAACTGTTCAATTTGAGAATCACTGAAACTGCAAAAGTAAATAGGATTGTCCCAATCTGTTGTACAAAATATTTTATAACATAAAAAAATTATAAAAAAAACATGGCAAAGCTATCTCATCAGGATAATTTACTTTTATCCAAAACCTGAAGAATCAATCAATAAATCAAATTTTTTTTTTGTTGGTGAGAGTAAAAAAAAAATAATTAAAAAATCAAAAGGAAATGAACTGTATACAAAATAATAAACAGAAAAAGAAGTTTGTCATTATGGATGTGAAATCAATTAAAAAAAAAAAAAAAAAACAGTTGCATCCGTCCCTCTTTTTTGCCTCCCTTGGATTTATATACAATTAATCTACTTCATAATACTACACTTCTGTAAAATTCTTTTTATAGAATATGGACTTTTGTAATCCATTCTTTGATGATAAGTCTATAGATAATTAAGAGAGAGAAAATGATGAGCTAGAGGTGGGTTTTGATTATGATTATGAAATTTAAAAAAAAAAAAATAGCTATTGAATAACAAACACAAAGAAAAGGGAGATAATATTATTGACATGGGAATGAAATTTAAATAGGCTTAAAAAAACAGGGGAGACAATACTGTTAAGCATCAAAATGTTTGGTTAGATCGATAACGCTGAAAATGACTCCTCTATGCCTGTTGTTCTTTTTTTTTTTTTCGCATGAGAAGTTTTTCACTTTAAATTATTATTTATTTGAAAATGGAAACAAAATAAATGTTTCTTAGAATGAAAAATTATTAGATCAAGTAAACGGTGTACGTCAAACATAGATATCTCTGACATAGTGGTGCATTACAACCACTCTGTATATACAATATGACTCTTGGTATCATTGAGATATTTGTTCAGTGATATGGTTCGTAGCTGGTCAATAAGTAGCCAAACCTGATTATGGAATATGAGATGTTAACTATTATATGGTTTAGTGGGAAGAGGCTAAGTGCGCTTGAACTTGGCTTGTCTCGGCTACCAAGAAGGGGGCTCGAGGTTCGACACCCGACTCGGGCAGAGTTGCGTTTACTGAGCGCCTAAAGGCAGCACGGAAAACCAACTCCTAGATACCCCCCCCCCCCCCCCGCCGGTCCACAAATGAGATTGGACCAAAGCGCTCTGAGCATGCTATAATCATGAAAGTAGCGCTATATAAAAGCTATAATAATAATAATAATAATAATAATGGTTTCTCTCTAAGCATATATACTAAGACGCTTGCTGTTTACTATAAACATATACACAGAACAAAGTTTTGTAAGACAAATTTCCTACCCAAAACCAATCTATTTATTGAACAGCCGTGGACATGCAACACAGTTTATAATTTATGGAATTCTTAACTCAGAAATATACACGAAATTAAATTCCACTATAACATTTTTAATGACGCAAACAGGTTTCACATGATACATAGGCCTATGCCCTATGTGACCATCTCCTTCTTTTTGCATAGCCTCGAGGCCATTGTCAAGAGCAGGCCACCAAAGAAATCTTTTAAAAAGGTCCGATTGATAATGCGGATTGTCTCCTCTTGTCTAGTTGGTTCATCATTAGCTCTATAGCCGGGAGCGGTACTGGATGGAAACGGAGGTCATCTAGTAGCTACTAAACATGTTTAGTTTTCTTTCGGAAAAAACTCGCGCTCACATTCACACTTCAGTTTTTTAAGAGTTGCAAAATTCAATTTTGATTTTGATTAATTTGTCTTTTTTTTTTTTAATTTAGTGGTTCGACTTTTGACACCAAACTTTTGTCTTAGACATTCCGCCGATGAACAAAACCATTTTCTGTAATGAATATCTATCATGTTCTAACACACTTTAAAACAGTTCATCATTTTCAAGTTATTCAAAGAAAGCCATTGTGATTATTTTATGGACAAATAAGTAAATGAGGCGAAAAGAATTGGAGAACCACTGGGATACACATGTTGTAATGACCTGACCATCTGTGTAGAGAAATGGATGGACACATTATAAACATACAACATGTGGTGTGGCGAGATGGGAATCAGAGCCGCGCTGAGATCGAAGTAACTCATTAAGTTTTTAACGTATAACTTTGGAGGCAATGACACTATATGGTTATTTAGATAAGAGGAAGGAACCAATAGATGTATGCTTTTTACTCAGGTTTTTAAATCACTTAGCTACAGCAACTAAACAGCTACGAGATGATTCTTCTTCCTCGCTGTCATTACTATGTTGGAGAGTTCAGATGACTAGAACAATATATGAGATGAACTGCGCAGTGGTTTCCAAATCAATGAGCTCTCCATATAGTCTTCTTTCTATAGGGCTGTTTTAGGGGCATATCTTGTTCGGACCTCTTGGTAAAGAAAGCTACGAGATGAATCCTATGTTAACCTACACTTAGTACTTAACTATACTTTTACTTTTACGCCTACTGTGATACAATATATTCTCAGGTGAAAAGAAGAGAAAATAGGTCAGATACACAGAGAAAGAGAGATTAACAAAATGATGGAGAGAGAGAGAGAGATACTTTTTAAAATGTAGAAGATTGTGATTTAGAAGCAGTGTAGCTCAAACCTAGTAATATATATTACAAGTACCAATGGTCAAAGAATATTCCAAAGTGACTTACTTGTTGACCTCCAGTGTGGTGATGTCCAGATCCACGCCACCCATGGGGTCGTCATTCCAGGCACGATCATAATCAAATACCTGAGGAATAAACCATGCAGAAATAGCAGAGACCAGCGATAAATGGCTTTTATTATATGAACTAAACATTGATCTGTTGTTGTTGTTTTTTTAAGTATATAAACCATGGTAGGCAGAGTTTTTATAGAATGAAATCATGGCAGATTTAAGGAAATTACTTGGTCTGACGATGTACTGACGTGATCAAAAACAACACATCACACGGGTGTGAGTACATAAGGAGCAAAAGCAAAGTTTCTAAACACACATTTCTAAGTATCCAATGCAAGAGAGCTAGTGGTCAATGGTGAGGACAACGTGAAGGTCATAGGCAACAATGGACAAGAGTTAACTAGTTGTATAGTAGTGTAATAGTAATAGTTGTATGAAAAGTACAAAGACCGTTCGGCTTTATATATAAAAAAAATAGTCATGTTATTCATTAAAATCCCTTATTCATACTTATTTTTCAGCTCTTTAAAATAAATAAGGTTACTATATACACGAAAGAACTGCCTTTTCTTGATAATCCCCTCCCCTGCGTGTGATTCAGTGAAGTATTTGAAAAAGCTGACTTACTTTAATGTTGATAGGTTTCGTGATGTCCTCCACTGGTATAGAGAAGTGTTCATCCCACTTGGGGTTTAGATTTTTGAAGACAGTACGACTTTTGTAAAGAACCTTATTCCCTATCTTGAACTTCACGTACGGATCACTAGTTCCTGCAGAAGACACACTGATCAGAGTGACACAGCCAGAATGAGGCTAGGTTTTTTTTTTTTTTTTTTTGGAGGGGGTGTGTGATTATTCCTTACAGTCTGACGGAACCTGATGGACTATACAGGCTCAAAGGAAATAAGGTCCAAAATGCGAAATAAAATACGACACAACAAAAAACAATAGTCAGACCTAGTCGGTAGTTAAAATATTACGTTTTCAATTTAAAAGAACAATTGCAACTGTCAATCTTTATTCATTATGGATTACGGCTTAAGCTACTGGTTAGTACTAGTTGATAGAATAGTTGGTGTGCAGTTCGAGATTTATAACTAGAGTTACATTTGTAATATCGGGTTAGGCTTAGTTTCACTTTAGTATAAAAGGGTTAATTTTGAACAAATCTTTAGGGTATGAGTTACATTAAAGATTAGCTTTAAAGAGAGAATTGCTGATAAGTTAAGCTTAGCATTTATATATTTAGGAAGAATTTAGATATGCATTTATATACGAGATAAAGATATCTATATTTGTCTTGCAATTTAAGTCATCTACCAATATTCATAAATACTATTACTAAATTCAAACACTACAATATAAAATTCATCTGCATCATATAATACTACTGGCATTCATTGTGCAGTTGTAAATATGGTATTATAATACAAGGTTCTTAATTTTAGTAAATAATGATAGATTTAATTTATTAGCCATAAAGCTGAACAAAGATTCTGAAAAAAGGAAAAGGTTCTTAATTTTAGTAAATAATGATATATTTAATTTATTAGCCATAAAGCTGAACAAAGATTCTGGAAAAAGGTTGAATTTGACAAACTGTAGGCACGCCATTATACCCTTTTTTTTTTCCATTAAATACACTAACATAGGAAATAATAGGATGTCCTTACTGACCAGGCAGGGAACGAATGTGTGTGAGTGGATGGGTGGATGTGAGCATGTGATGATGTAGATTACTCAAGACCCAGAATTTAACACACAAAATCGAAGCTCCATCACATTTGTCTTACACAGACCCTTGCGGCTTAGTTTACCAAGTTATTTAGGTCTGTGGTCACATGGAATTAGGTCGACAGCCACCGAAAAGACCCATTTGAAAGAAATTTAAATGAACGGTGCAGTCGATTCATTAAACGAGCATGCATAAGATTAGGACGCAAGGCTTTAATTTTAACAATTAAAGGTGAACCCAGAGGATCAAGAACTGGGTACTAATACTAAAACTACCACTATTTTATCAGACATCAAACCTCAACTGTCGTTCGTTCTCTTCAATTTGTAATAGACTTTACATTTGTGTCTCTTTTAACCCAAACCTCAATAAGAAGCTGGAAATAACATCGAACTCCAGACAGCCATCAGATAACTTCATATCGTGTCACGGTGTCAGATAACTTTATATCATGTCGAAGTGTCAGATAAATTATATCTTGTCATCAGAGTCAGCTTCATTTCTTAATATCTTTGTCAGATATCATTTTTTCTCCTAAATTCAGGTAAAATAAAACACTCCACCAGGTCTCACATTTCGTCACATATTCTTGCAGTTCACTCTATGGCCTCTAGACGTTAGAACTTTTAACCCTTATCATCTTGTTTCGTTAAGAATAAAATTATCGCAGCTTTTAGCCAGCAAATTTGCGCTTGAACATACAAAAGTATGCCATTAAATATCAAAATGCACTGCAAAACCTTATCTTAGTTTTTACTGATAGCTTCCTGGTCGGAAAAAAAATTCTTGCACCACAGTTTAACATTTTCAAAAATAAATTAAAACAGAAAGGACAATTCCTCCTTAAGGAAGCTGATGACTATTTTTGCAAGAGCGAATTTTTTACAATGAATAGCTAATGATGATCGTTAAAAAAAGTAATTATTTTTATCCGCCTCAATCCCCCCTCCCCGAAAAGAATTCTGGTTATATAAAATTTTAATGATAGTCGTATTGATCCAGGCTTAGAAGACAGTGCGCAAAAAATATGTACTTTTTAAAATGTAACTCTTTAATGAATCCATGCGGGGATACTTGATGTATATGTGTTTAAAATAGAGTGTCTACACCTCCAGACTAAGTTTAATTTTACGAAAATTAGCCAAATTATAACGGTAAAACATCCAAACCACAGTTGCAATAAATAGGTTGATGTCTTTAACCGGATCTTTAACGTTCAACAGTTGGGTCTCAGCGTGCAATGTCTCGAGCTGCTTTTTTTTTTTTCTAAGCATGTGAAAACTGTTGAAATAGTGCTTAGTACAAACTGTATACCTCCAATGCGCATTCGTGTCAAAGGTCAGAGTTTCTAAGGCAGGTTGAAGAAAAAGATATCTTCTAGACACCAGATACAATCTTGACCACTCCAGATGTAAACAAGACCGGTTGGCCAACAAGAAGGAACCTTGTAAGAAATGCTAAAAAGTCACTGTGGCTTCTAGAAAAGTCTATTTAAAGGCCAGAAAAATGAGACCAGTATTTCTGTAGTAATTATTAGTGCGAATTCTGATTTCTTTGAACTTTTGGACTTACATAGATCAAAGCTTAAATCTCAAAAGAGCACAAGCTGTTGAGCTAACAGCTCACGACAGATAACACCTCAATTATAGGTTCTTTTCCTCAACATGTTGGCCTAATGATACACATTTCATCTTCATTTATTCATTACAGCTTACTCTTGTATTCATCATGTCTAAATCTGCTAAATAAATATTGAATGGAGAGCCTATTGGCTAGCAGACGAACGAGTCCACAGCTGAATGCCCCTATGCTGGCTAAGTTAAAATGTAAGCGCTCAACCGAAACACGTTTCCATTTAAACAGGTGGTTGAAAGTAAAAGTACCGTCAATCCCCGTAGCGGAACTTGCATTGATCAGAGTTCAAGCAGCTAATCATAGGATTGAACAATCACGAGGTTACTAGGGCTAACATCAAACGGAAGCTTCACACAATTCATAGTAGGAATACTTTTATTTTTACAAATAAAAAATTTATAGAGGTAATTAAACTGTAATAATAATGGCAATGATCCATAGATCGTAAAGTTGTATCTTCAAATAACTTCCAACCTACAGAGATGTCTGCATGCAGTACTCGGAACTATGTCTATCAATGATTTTGTTTGGGAAGAAATTTCGTCAAATAGGACAGTATGGTGGAAGCAGACAGTCGTCCTGATATGATTCTAGTGAGAAAATAAGGTTGCCTTAGACAGGAGAAAGAAAGCGTCCCAATCAGATAGATCCAAGACGGGTTCAACTCAATGCGTGACAAAATTTGCTGCTTAAAGGAGACAATTTACACGATTATAACTTTCATGAAAAGAAATTTTGACATAACCAGGGGTATGGAGTTAACTAACACATTACAAAAAAATTCTACTTGTAGGAAATGTTCAAAAGTCACAGTGGCTTTTTTTAAAAATGGCGCTGCACTGTGGCGACATACAACTTGTGCTTTCATTATTATTTCTTTCATCAGGCCCACCAGCTTTCATTGGGTTGACGTTTCTGAGCATTAAAAATAAAAATAAACTTTATAGAACCCTAAATGCTGCTGGTAAAATCATTGGCAAAAAAACAAACCCCATATGGGCAGTTGTTTGAGACAAAGATCTATAAAAAAGCTAACAAGATCCTCGAAATAAAGAATCACCCTTTGTGTCAGGATTTTGTGATTTTACCATCACAAAAGAGATACAACACACCGATAGCAAAGACAAACAGACACAAACACTCTTTTGTTCCCCTGGCAATCAAATCATTTAATAAGAACAATCTGGTATAAATTTTGTCACATGTAAACTATGAGTGAGTCTGGTGTGAATGTACACTTTGGGTTCTTCTAGTTATAATGTTTTGTGTTTGGTGTAATGCACAAATTGTAAGACAAATTTCCATACGGACAATAAAGATTATTATTATTATGTTAGAAACGAACAAGTTTTCATTCTCTGGCACTGCCAGGGTCGAGTTTCGCTAAAGAGAAACAAAATTCATCGTAGTCCCTTTAACAGTTTCCACTGAGGAATTTTCTGGTGATGTGGCAGGTCTGCAGCAGTACCGCCCTCTGACAGGCAACGAGGATGTTCCCAGGAATGTTAAGGGCCTTAAAGATGTCTGTGAGGTCAGTTGTTATTATCCCCTCGGTTGATATAACAATGGGGTATTTTGTTATTTTGGATAATTTCCATAAACGCTTAATCTCCAAGCCTAGGTTCCCATATTTTCTTTCTTTTTCTATCTCAGTTTTTCTTAAATTATGAGACAGTGGTACGGCGATATCAATAATAGTAGCGTTTTTTTCTTTTTTATCGATGAACAGCAGGTCCGGACGATTGAAATCTACCGTTTTGTCGGTCAGAATAGGCCTATCCCAGTACAGCAGATGTTCAGTTGACTCGAGAACCTCTCGTGGAGAGTATTTATAATAAGGAGGAGTGTCCTTACCGATCAAATTGTACGTCAAAGCCAGGTGTTGGTGTATTAACTTTGCAACTTGGTTATGGCGACCTAGGTAGGCTGATTCTGATAGGGCTGGACATGCTGCCATAATGTGTTCAATCGACTCGCCCACATTTCCACATTTTCGGCATTTGTCGACAACATTGAGCTTCAGGATATGCTTCTCGTAATTATTTGTCCTGATTACTCTGTCCTGTATTGCTGTAACAAAGCCTTCTGTTTCAGGGTAGAGATGACCTGCTTTGAGCCATGTTAAGGAAGCAGCCTTGTCGATGTTGTCCCCATGTAATAAAGCCGGAAATTTATTATTAATATTAATATTATATTATTATTATTATTATTATTATTACTAACCACAGTTTTTTTTTTGTTTTTGTTTTTTTTACAAATCATCGTCCAAACTTTCAAAATGAAAATGTGTATTTAAGTCAGCAAGCCACTAATTGTGTTCAGCCAAGTTAAGGCAAGTTTAAAAAACAAAACATGTGTGATCGACACAGTGCTCAGGCTACGCCTAACTGCTCATGCTATTGTGCATCATTGAACTACTCTTAGTGATTGATGAACAAATCAAAAGCAAACCATGTCTGATTGGAACTATTGATTCTGTTTATTGAAACAAATGAGAATGTTTATTATCATGAAAGAAAAATGAATATATAGCGTTGTGACGTGAACTAACAGTGTAAAGTCATATTCCAACGTGAACATTCAGATGTCACGTTGAGAATTGAATTAACTGTGGTGTAACGACTGTCACGTTCAGACTTTACAGCGAGCAGTCATGTCGAAACATGAAGTAACAAATGTAGTGTCACGTTCAGACTTTACAGCGAGCAGTCATGTTGAAACATGAAGTAACAAATGTAGTGTCACTTTCAGACTTTACAGCGAGCAGTCATGTCGAAACATGAAGTAACAAATGTAGTGTCACGATCAGAATTTACAGCGAGCAGTCATGTCGAAACATGACGTAACAAATGTAGTGTCACGTTTAGACTTAACAGCGAGCAGTCATGTCGAAACATGACGTAACAAATGAAGTGTCACGTTCAGACTTAACAGCGAGCAGTCATGTCGAAACATGACGTAACAAATGAAGTGTCACGTTCAGACTTTACAGCGAGCAGTCATGTCGAAACATGAAGTAACAAATGTAGTGTCACGTTCAGACTTTACAGCGAGCAGTCATGTCGAAACATGAAGTAACAAATGTAGTGTCACGTTCAGACTTTACAGCGAGCAGTCGTGTCGAAACATGAAGTAACAAATGAGTGTCATGTTCAGACTTTACAGCGAGCAGTCATGTCGAAACATGAAGTAACAAATGTAGTGTCACGTTCAGACTTTACAGCGAGCAGTCATGTCGAAACATGAAGTAACAAATGTAGTGTCACGTTCAGACTTTACAGCGAGCAGTCATGTCGAAACATGAAGTAACAAATGTAGTGTCACGTTCAGACTTTACAACGAGCAGTCATGTCGAAACATGAAGTAACAAATGTAGTGTCACGTTCAGAATTTACAGCGAGCAGTCATGTCGAAACATGAAGTAATAAATGTAGTGTCACGTTCAGGCTTTACAGCGAGCAGTCGTGTCGAAACATGAAGTAACAAATGTAGTGTCACGTTCAGACTTTACAGCGAGCAGTCATGTCGAAACATGAAGTAACAAATGTAGTGTCACGTTCAGACTTTACAGCGAGCAGTCATGTCGAAACATGAAGTAACAAATGTAGTGTCACGTTCAGACTTTACAGCGAGCAGTCATGTCGAAACATGAAGTAACAAATGTAGTGTCACTTTCAGACTTTACAGCGAGCAGTCATGTCGAAACATGAAGTAACAAATGTAGTGTCACGATCAGAATTTACAGCGAGCAGTCATGTCGAAACATGACGTAACAAATGTAGTGTCACGTTTAGACTTAACAGCGAGCAGTCATGTCGAAACATGACGTAACAAATGAAGTGTCACGTTCAGACTTAACAGCGAGCAGTCATGTCGAAACATGAAGTAACAAATGTAGTGTCACGTTCAGACTTTACAACGAGCAGTCATGTCGAAACATGAAGTAACAAATGTAGTGTCACGTTCAGAATTTACAGCGAGCAGTCATGTCGAAACATGAAGTAATAAATGTAGTGTCACGTTCAGGCTTTACAGCGAGCAGTCGTGTCGAAACATGAAGTAACAAATGTAGTGTCACGTTCAGAATTTACAGCGTGCAGTCGTGTCGAAACATGAAGTAATAAATGTAGTGTCACGTTCAGGCTTTACAGCGAGCAGTCGTGTCGAAACATGAAGTAACAAATGTAGTGTCACCTTCAGACTTTACAGCGAGCAGTCATGTCGAAACATGAAGTAACAAATGTAGTGTCACGTTCAGACTTTACAGCGAGCAGTCGTGTCGAAACATGAAGTAACAAATGAGTGTCATGTTCAGACTTTACAGCGAGCAGTCATGTCGAAACATGAAGTAACAAATGTAGTGTCACGTTCAGACTTTACAGCGAGCAGTCATGTCGAAACATGAAGTAACAAATGTAGTGTCACGTTCAGACTTTACAGCGAGCAGTCATGTCGAAACATGAAGTAACAAATGTAGTGTCACGTTCAGACTTTACAACGAGCAGTCATGTCGAAACATGAAGTAACAAATGTAGTGTCACGTTCAGGCTTTACAGCGAGCAGTCATGTCGAAACATAAAGTAACAAATGTAGTGTCACGTTCAGACTTAACAGCGAGCAGTCATGTCGAAACATGACGTAACAAATGAAGTGTCACGTTCAGACTTAACAGCGAGCAGTCATGTCGAAACATGACGTAACAAATGAAGTGTCACGTTCAGACTTTACAGCGAGCAGTCATGTCGAAACATGAAGTAACAAATGTAGTGTCACGTTCAGGCTTTACAGCGAGCAGTCGTGTCGAAACATGAAGTAACAAATGAGTGTCATGTTCAGACTTTACAGCGAGCAGTCATGTCGAAACATGAAGTAACAAATGTAGTGTCACGTTCAGACTTTACAGCGAGCAGTCATGTCGAAACATGAAGTAACAAATGTAGTGTCACGTTCAGACTTTACAGCGAGCAGTCAAGTCGAAAATTGAAGTAACAAATGTAGTGTCACGTTCAGACTTTACAGCGAGCAGTCATGTCGAAACATGAAGTAACATAGTAGTGTGACGTTCAAACATGAATTTTACTCTTTTGTTTGAAAGTATGTAGAACTGCAGTGCTCACATCTGGACAGTTCTGGTGAGAGAGTTTATTGGCTAAGAAATGAGTACCACTCTCCATTATAAACCGTTTGTTAGACACGTATTGGCTTAAAAGGAGGAACCAATTTTTTAAAACAAAGCGAACTTCTATCTCCACCTTAGACTTTGAGATGAATTGAGGATAGTTCAAACATTGTTTCATAGGAGTTGATGTATAGGACTTGACTTGGTATATATATATATATATGGAGAGAGGTTAAGGGACGGTTGATAGTCAAGACAAGTTGAGTGAGAGTTCGTTCGAAACGAAACGTCCAGGCACAAAGAACTTTGTACAGTACTTTCAACTCAATAGCTCTTCTATTGAAACGACTTGCACCTTTTCCTCCTATATTGTCCGTAATATGAGACATGGTCATGTACATGCAACGCATATCAGAGAACGCATATCAGAGAACGCATTTCAGAGAACGCATATCAGAGAACGCATATCAAAAAACACATATCAGAGAACGCATATCAGAGAACGCATATCAGATTACGCATATCAGATAACGCATATCATATAACGCATTTCAGAGAACGCATATCAGAGAACGCATATCAGAGAACACATATCAGAGAACGCATATCAGAGAACGCATATCAGATAACGCATATCATAGAACGCATTTCAGAGAACGCATTTCAGAGAACACATATGAAAAAAATAGCGTAAAAATAGTGTGTCGAAGACAAACATTCTCCGGATTCAATGCTGTTAAGAACCCCTGCTGATTGGAACCACAGTCGAGAAAATAATATATAGGTGTAGTATAATTAGTTATAATTTTAATCAATTCAACCCGATGCGTTCATAAGTAAAATGTACAAAGTAATAATTTAAATATGTTTTTGTTTTATGACTTTATGCATGAATCAAAGTCTGTTACTGTCCCTCTCCCCGACTGGAAGATGACAAAATAAAAAAAGGTCTAAAAGACCTAAAGGTCTATATCAGGCCTACACTATTACAGCCTACACTATTACAGCCTACACTATTACAGCCTACACTATTACAGCCTACTATTACAGCCTACTATTACAGCCTACACTATTACAGCCTACTATTACAGCCTACACTATTACAGCCTACACTATTACAGCCTACACTATTACAGCCTACACTATTACAGCCTACACTATTACAGCCTACACTATTACAGCCTACACTATTACAGCCTACACTATTACAGCCTACTATTACAGCCTACTATTACAGCCTACTATTACAGCCTACACTATTACAGCCTACACTATTACAGCCTACACTATTACAGCCTACTATTACAGCCTACACTATTACAGCCTACACTATTACAGCCTACACTATTACAGCCTACACTATTACAGCCTACACTATTACAGCCTACACTATTACAGCCTACACTATTACAGCCTACTATTACAGCCTACTATTACAGCCTACTATTACAGCCTACTATTACAGCCTACACTATTACAGCCTACTATTACAGCCTACTATTACAGCCTACTATTACAGCCTACTATTACAGCCTACACTATTACAGCCTACATTATTACAGCCTACACTATTACAGCCTACACTATTACAGCCTACACTATTACAGCCTACACTATTACAGCCTACACTATTACAGCCTACTATTACAGCCTACTATTACAGCCTACTATTACAGCCTACTATTACAGCCTACACTATTACAGCCTACTATTACAGCCTACTATTACAGCCTACTATTACAGCCTACTATTACAGCCTACACTATTACAGCCTACACTATTACAGCCTACACTATTACAGCCTACACTATTACAGCCTACTATTACAGCCTACACTATTACAGCCTACTAAAAAAAATCTCCAAAAGCACAAGTCGACCAACACCACTATATTAGTTGATAACATTTGTACCAAAATACCTCGTGAGCAGACTCATTAGTAATAGCTAGCGTGGCTTGAACGAGATTAACAGTGGGCTATCTCTGGAGTAACGATGTTTGGTCCTGGACTGGTCTAAGTGTAAACCTTGTTAATTATACCTTAATTAGACACAGCATAAGATATACAATCACTAATCATCTCAAAAATTTTTTGTCTGGTTGCAGGCAGAAGATTGCAATGGGTGTATCTCATCAATGGTCAAACAGTGCAATTTTTGTTGTGATTCTTGCTGCTGTTTTAGGTGAGACCCCAGAAGGTGAAAGGCAAGTTGAAATTTCTGTGGCGCCCTTGTTGCCAGCCTCAAAGTGAATGCAGTGAAATGATATATATGTTTTATCGACCGCCACATTTATACACCTCCAGCGCCACCCCAACTGCTAGCAGGGAGGAATGAATACCAATTATTTGTGATCCAGATAGAAGGCTAACTGAAGTCAGACAATTCGTTCACAAGATGATTGGTGTTATTTAGTGCTTTAGACTGATCGGTTTGACTCATAAATGGATGGTGTGAGGGATGGTGACATGTTATGGCTACAGAAAGGATCAATACATTTCCAAGTATACTATAGCGCACATATAATAAATCACACATCTATTTGAAACAAAAAGAAAAATGTTCTTATTGCTTTAGACTGACAAGAGATATTTTAAGTTCTTTGAATGTAGGATTCCAGTATCTATGATAATATCTCCATGGATGAAATTAAATATCTGTTGGCTCTGAATGTCACACATAAAAGATAATTATTTTATTTCGCTTTTAAAATTTGTGTTTAAAAAAAAAATAGATGTAAAAGTTAAATTAAAAAATGAAATCCTTTTAATCTGAGCGAATTTTGTATTTTATTAATCAAAGAACTATCGACATGAGAATGTAAAAAAAAAAATTAAACTAAGATTCAGGGACTCGATTTGTGCATTTTGAATATTGAATTTCGACCTTTTCTTTTTCTCCTCCCCAGAAACTCTATTATCTTGATGTACTTTGTACAAACAAAATGATTGACACTACCAAGAAATAGCTAATAATTGAGTACAAATAGATTTACTGAAAATTAAAAAGACATTGCATTAAGATTTCTAAACCAGTAGCAGTTGGTCGATGAAAACAGAAGGGGCGTCTATACAGTTGAGCAACCATTATCAAAGATTTCTGTGTGTTATTGAGTTTTACAGACATACTGGGTAGGGCATCTAAAAGCAATCTTTTTTTTTTCAGCCAGCTTATAAGCGGGCTTACCGGAAGCGCTATAAAAACATCTCAGACGTCTGTTGGCTTCACAAGGAGACCAAGGGTACACAACTCTACATCTCAGACGTCTGTTGGCTTCACAAGGAGACCAAGGGGACACAACTCTACATCTCAGACCTCTGTTGGCTTCACAAGGAGACCAAGGGTACACAACTCTACATCTCAGACGTCTGTTGGCTTCACAAGGAGACCAAGGGGACACAACTCTACATCTCAGACGTCTGTTGGCTTCACAAGGAGACCAAGGGTACACAACTCTACATCTCAGACGTCTGTTTAGTTGGCTTCACAAGGAGACCAAGGGGACACAACTCTACATTTGATTCGGGGAAAAAGTTTCAGTCGAAAAAAAGACGCAAGTCGACTGAACTACCAGGTTATCGACCCTTGGAAGACAACGACTAGGTCTACTTCAATGAAACAAAATAATGTAGGTCACATCGCAGTCTGTGTTGCCATGCAAAAGACACAAGTCTTCCTCAACTTTCAAACTTCCATACTTATTATCCAGGTTTACATTCTGTCAACGGTAGACAAAAAAAAAGTGAATATTTTTATTATTTAACAACATTATCATCATTAAGTTAGCGATCCCAGCCGTATGGTATCTTAGAAATGATTCAACTCACCACAGCTGTCTCTGATGACCAGGTCGCGTCCTTCCTTCAAGTGGATGTTGATATGAAAAAAGGAGCGAGACTGGGAGAGTTGCTGACTGACCGAGTGGACCGAAGGATCCTGGAGAAATACAAGTCATCGAATGTCAGAATCAATCTATGTCAAACTTAAAGGTATAACTAAGTTTACCTGTTCTTGAGTACACTCAGTCATTATAAATATATGAATAGCATTAGAGAAGGGATCATAGGATGAAGTAGGAATAAGATTTAAATAGAACAACTTCAGAAAGTTATCCAATAAGGAAAACGAAATTTAAAAAAGTCTACTACTATAAATATACAGTGCAGTATACAGTATGTGATTACAATGAATACATTACGTGTATTGTTTGTTAGACTATTGTAACTTAGATACAACAACTGCAAATTGGAACAAGGATTTTTTATTTTGATTTTTAAAGAAAGGCTGCCTTTTAACAGCTCCGATATATCTTGTGTGTGTGTGTGTATGTGTAATTTCGTGCGTGCGTGTTTGCAGGATAAAAAGCTAAATGTTTATTTGTATATTTTCATATTACAAAATAACCTGCTCTTAATCTGAAATAAATGAAAAACATTTTTTTAAAGTAAGGTCTCTCAATTCTAACTCAATAGTTAACGTAGGCGCTATTAATCTCAATGTAATATACAATTTTGTACTTTTGTATAAAAGTTTGGAAAGAAAATTTTATATAATAATAATAATTAAAAAAAACCAGCGTATGCAAGCTATTCATCCAGTTGGGTTACTCAACACTAATGAGCTATTTAGAGCAGATATTCTCAAATCAATTTCTTTCTTTTGATTTGATGGAAAGATAAAAACCGACATGAGGGAGGGAGAGCAAGAGGAGGAGAGAGTCAAACGTTGACATTGTTCTATACCAGGACCTTACAATAGATCTATACATTTGAGAGAGTCAAAATTAAATATCAATATCATACTACAGTGGATCCCTGGACACATTGGCATCATGGGAAATGAAAAGGCAGATAAGCTATCAAAGGCAGGTTCATCTATGGAACAACCAGAAAGACCTGTTAACTATCTCACCCTAAGGTCAATGTTAGTCAACAATCACAAAGAGGAGTGGCTCAACCAATGGGCATCAGGAAACACAGGCAGAGCCATGTACAAAGAAATGACTACGCCTAACAAACTGGACAGTATTAACTTCCTTCCCCGCAAAGAACAATCTACAATCTTCCAACTAAGAACAGGACACACACCACTATTAAATTACCACCTGAACAAAATAAGCTCCACACAACTCCCCCTTTGCAGACACTGCGCCCACCCCTTTGAAACCGTAAACCATATCCTCTTTGAATGCCCCTCCCTAATCCACCTTAGGCAGACCCTACTTCCACTACAGCCCCACATAACCAACACCCTGTACGGCAGTGCTGAACAACTGAAGAAAACAGCACACTTCATTTCCTTGGCACAGTCTGCAAAAGAGCTCACAGCTCAGCAGCAATAAAGCTGGCTAGAAGAAGAAGAAGAATATACAAGGACCTTACAATAGATCTAATACAAGGACCTTACAATAGATCTATACATTTGAGAGAGTCAAATGTTGACATTGTTCTATACAAGGACCTTACAATCATCATCATCATCATCAAACTCCATTAGAGTGCAAAAGCCCTGGACAGAAACCCTGCTGTCTTGCGTAGTGCATAAATGTCTCCATACAGGTCGAGAATTTTGGGTTTTCCAGTCGAGACGGAGATCAGCAAGTCTGGGGCAGTCAAACAGAATATGATGCACGGTTTCCTCTTCTTCCCCGCAGCGGGGGCACAGTGAATCAAAATTTGGCCATAGCCGTGAGAAATATGAGCCAACAGGACAATGCCCACCCCCCCAAACAAAGAGGTTTGATCTTCCAGGATAAAAAAAAAAAACTATATACGTATATCGACGCATTTTTTTTCTCCACTGCCTTCTGTAATCCAGGATGTACATCTACGAGGATATCCTTATGATGGCAATATGAACGAAATACTAAATACGTCATAGCCTCTTCACTTCAGCAATGGCGAGTTGGGTTTTAACTGCCCACAGCAGACGATCAAAAGCTCCTGACAACTGTCTGTGTCCTGCACAGTGCCCTGGTTGTGTTTAGCTACTGGATGTGACCAACAGAACGGAGCTGCATAAGATGAGAACGTCTTTAAGACTAGACACGCCCAAGTAGGCCTTCACTAAACCAGAAAGATATAGGAAACCATGCTGAACCAGACGTGACCTAGTATTGTGACCTCATTGTGACTTGTTCCGATCCAGGCGACTTCTTCGATATAGGTCACGGAAGTCTAGATCCAGGTCATTGTAGTGGTAAATTCTATACATATAGTACCTCTTTTAAGTACCTATAGTACCTCTTTTAAGTACCTATAGTACCTCTTTTAAGTACCTATAGTATCTCTTTTAAGTACTATAGGCAAAAAGTAACATGTTAACCCGTGGGTACTGGAAATAATTATTTTAGCACTCGAATTTATTTTTATTTTTTAGGAAAAATATCTTTATAATTATTATTATCATCATTATTATTATTACTTCAGTCGTAGAAGAACTATGGTTAATCTCGTGGAGCACTTTTTCGTGTGAGTGTTGAGCCCCATTCTAAAGTGTTTCGTTCAGAAAAAAAAAGATGGGGAAACACAGCTGTATGGATATGAAATGCAATGTAGAATTAACACAGGTGAAAACCGATCAAAAGGTTCTCTATATAAATAATTTTTTGTTTCCATGGAGATACAAAACATAAAATTGAGGCTATTGCTGAATTAAATTTCAACAACTTCACAAAAAAAGAAGGAAAGAAACATTCCAACATTTGTGTCACACACTGCAAGAAGATGAAATGAAGACAAACATTCAGTTGTTGAATAAATGAAACAGAAATAGAAAATATCAACTTTCTTTGATGTCTTGATAAAAATGTATAGAAGCAACACAAGACATTTATAATATTTTTTAGATCCATCTCATAGTGCCATTTATAAATTACCAACATTAGACACCAGTTAGGACCTTTGATTTGTTCCCAGGAATATATAGATATAAACCACAATAGAACAAAAATCGTTCTACCACTATTTTTTTAAAATAATTACTTTGGCTTCAATTCCCTTAAAACATCCATCTAAGTAGGCCTTAGTGTCTATCTTAGACTTAGCATGCCTTTTCTTGCTATCTATGTGCAGCAAGAACATTCATTTCTTATTGCATTCGATAAAAATTTAATTCAAAATTAAATATGTTACACATAACTAATGACAGGTTTGAATCTAAGTATTTCCGCATAGTATCATAGCCCTTTAAACTACATTTAAATAAAAATGTAAAGTACATATTTAATTCAAAACTATAGACGTCTTGAAAGAGGAATACCAGACAGGCAGACACACACCATACTACTCACATCACTGTCAAGTAGACTGCCCTCATAGGTATTGCCCTCGTCACTGTCAGTCTGCTGTGCGTCCACGAAGCTATCATAGGATGTGGTTGTTTGAATAGAGGAATAGCTCCTTGACGTATAAACACTCATTTTAAAACAATCCAATGCTCCATAGAGTCTGTCTAGTCCAGTGAACGCTACTACGAATCAGATCTCTGTATTTACTGTACACAAACCTGCTGTTTGTATCTAGCTGTAGCCACAGGTGTAGAATGTATTTAGGTCACGGGGTCACGTGGACCCTGCATTCACCACCTCAACCATAGCAGACTCAACGAAAGAAAGAGGAGGACACTAGAAAATAATGACAACCGGAGCTAAAGGATATCCTTACGCTCGTTGCAGCAGTTCTCAATGTGACCTATAAACTAAAAACTGGGACCATTTCAATCACAGGACTAAATAGTTGTAAAGTATTTTTTTAAATTCTTACTATAATTATCTATGTGTCAAAAGTTTATTGCTTTGTTTTGTTATTGCGACAAGAAACTTATATTTATGTAGAGCAGCTAGCGAAACATTTGAACTGGAAGTTTACCTATCTCTTATATTTCTAACACTTACCCTACAGAATCTCTTAGTAAAAAAAAAATTAAAATGTTTGACATGTTTTGGATGTTCCTTCAGAGTTATTTACTTCTAGTCCAAACCTCCCGCGGGGGGGGGGGGGGGGACAAACAAAGCCTAGAAATGTAAGCAAACATCTGGGAAAATTTAATGAATATTTGCTTTAGTAATCTGAAGACCCGGCCTTGAACCTCACCTACGAGTTAGAAGTCTAGACAAACATTCAGTTCGGCCTGTTCTGTTACGACAGGAGAGAGCGAGTTCTGTTACGACAGGAGAGATAGCGAGTTCTGTTACGACAGGAGAGATAGCGAGTTCTGTTACGACAGGAGAGATAGCGAGTTCTGTTACGACAGGAGAGATAGCGAGTTCTGTTATGAACCAGGGAATGATAGTGCTCAGCAAGGTTTGAGAAACTTTTCAAATCCTTCAGCAAATAACACGGCACGTTACGATCGCCTGGGGATCTCAACAAGCTCTCAGAGATACATTTACACGAAGAAGGGACAAAGGACCATCACAGAGTGTCATTCCCAATGTGGATGTCTGTGAGACTTCTTCGTAATTGTTGTGAGAGTTGAGTTTAAGACTATTGGAACTCTAGGTCTATGGAAGCTTGGCTTTAACTGCCTGACTGAAAAAAACTGTCTGGGAAAAGATCCAAGAAGATGTAAGATTTTAGATCCCTATTACCGAGGGCTCGTAGCCCAAAACGCTCGTTGGTATAAACATATGTATGGAATGTATGTTGCAACAGAAGATAAAGCGTGTAGGCATACAGTGTATAAGAACTTATACAGATTAAGTAAATGATCGCTTAATGAAAGATTTCATTGTAATCTATCTAGTTGTCTTGCTACAGACTGGCAAACTTAAATAACATTGACATAAAAGTCTAACACATATGTGTGTGTGTGAAGCAACTCAGTGTTTGAACATCTACTACTATTCTAAAAAGAAAAAAAAAGTCTAAATATTCCCTATGTCCACCAGCTAATACAAAGTTTAATACACTAATAAAAGTTCGCTTTCAGAAAATCAAACGTAGACGTTGCACCAACTTCGAGATCAGGCGATGGTTAAATCAGAATTTTAAATAGTATTTTTAGTTTATCAAGATCGAAACTTGACAGACTGAAAACAGTAAGCGTAAAAACAATAGTGGCTTTTACTTACGAAGCATTTGGTCCCACGATATAAAAGGAAATAAAATATATTTTACATTTAACTATATGAAGGGGTCCCCAGGGTAAAAAAAAAATTAAGAACCTCAGCACTGAAATATTTATTTTGAAGTGGTAGGTCTGCAGTACTCTGACTGGTCGGTACAATAATCTTCTCAGTTATATTCATAACCCTTATGAATGCCAAAGATGTTTGCCTCCATCATGGACATACGGTGGCAAGACGCTTTAATGGACAGTATAGAGGGACTTCTTATGGCCCGACAGTTACGCTGGGCAGGTCACGTATGGGGAACGAACTAATGCCAAGGCAGTCTTTTTTTAATGAGCTGAAAGGTGGTCGACGTAACAGAGGTGCCACACGGAAACGCTTTAAAGACGAGCTAAGGCGCCAACTTGCCTAGCAGACATAGAAGAGAGCACCTTGTTGCAAGCGGCGTCAGAACGAGACAGCCGGAGGGCACTAACAAAGGCCGCGGTACACACATTTGAGACAAAAAATCCACTGCTAGGACAGACGTAGACGGCGAAAAGAAAATCTAAATTGACCACCAGAGGATAATTGTTACCATGCGAAATACTGCACCTCATTAATCTCCGGACTCGAACCTATATCTTATATATGAATCCCAAAGAACAAAATCAAGTTTGAAAATAAAATGTTTCGTCTTCACCCATCTAGCTACGCCTCTTTTTGCTTCTTGCAGGTTCCGGTATCTCATCTCAATAGATACATTTGAAATAAAAAAAAATTCAATTTTTAATGTTATAATGAAGTACTGCTCTTTCAATTATAATAAAATTATCATAATTTAAGTGCTTTCTCTCAGCGATACCAGAAAGTTTTAGCTACGAGTTTAAACAAAAATCAATTGAACGTCACTTGGGTCAGTGCATTTATAGATCTGTAGTTAACAGCCTTGGGAAGGCAGGGGGAGAGGAAGAGGTGTAACATTAACTGTTGTGTGTAGTCTGTATGTGCTTTAAAATTTTTTTGCACTTGGACCTATCTAAATGGAATAACGATGTCCCACACTCATGTTTATTGACTTGATACCAAACTCTAGGATACTTCTGCAGATAAAAAAGTTCTGGATATTCAAAGTCTATATTCACAATCAACTTACATCGGCGCATCTGAACCAACTAAAAAGTTGACACAACTGATTCAAAAAGCTATTTTAAAAAACCTTCGGTGTGAGGGGCACTTATGGCGTTTTCCTAGACTCCCAAACTGACTCAAAAAAAAAAAAAAGGGTTGATGGGGTGAGAACAATTCATGTGAAAGTCAATAGTAGTAAAATTTGAGGAAAACTGCTTTAGTCTCAATGTCAAGTGCAATCTAAAAAAAAAAAATCAAAGAAATTTACAAAACAAAACAAAACAAACAAAACAAAACAAACAAAACAAAACAAACAAAACAAAACAAACAAAACAAAACAAACAAAACAAAACAAAACAAACAAAACAAACAAAACAAAACAAACAAAACAAAACAAACAAAACAAACAAAACAAAACAAACAAAACAAAACAAACAAAACAAACAAAACAAAACAAACAAACAAAACAAACAAAACAAAACAAACAAACAAAACAAACAAAACAAACAAAACAAAACAAACAAACAAAACAAACAAAACAAACAAAACAAACAAAACAAAACAAACAAACAAAACAAAACAAACAAACAAAACAAACAAAACAAACAAAACAAAACAAACAAAACAAACAAAACAAAACAAAACAAAACAAACAAAACAAAACAAACAAACAAACAAAACAAACAAACAAAACAAACAAAACAAACAAAACAAAACAAACAAACAAAACAAACAAACAAAACAAACAAAACAAACAAAACAAACAAAACAAACAAAACAAAACAAACAAACAAAACAAACAAAACAAAACAAAACAAACAAAACAAAACAAACAAACAAAACAAAACAAACAAACAAAACAAATAAAACAAACAAAACAAAACAAACAAACAAAACAAACAAAACAAACAAAACAAAACAAACAAACAAAACAAACAAAACAAACAAAACAAACAAAACAAAACAAAACAAACAAAACAAACAAACAAAACAAAACAAAACAAACAAAACAAACAAAACAAACAAAACAAAACAAACAAAACAAAACAAAACAAACAAAACAAAACAAACAAAACAAACAAAACAAAACAAACAAACAAAACAAAACAAAACAAAACATTGTGTGTGTGAAACATTTGTAAGTAAAAGAGTGAAAACAAAAATGTTAACTTTTCATTTTTCCCCCAGGGACCATGTCTAACAGTTTACCTCCCTTTTCCTAATTAACCTTACAAAGCGTAGCTTATTGTTTTTAATTAGTAGCTTCTCTATATCTTAACTTCAACTTCGCAGTTCAGTTAAAAATACTTAAAAAAAAAAAAGCTTTTAAAAAATAATTAATTATGAATTATGATTCATGTGCTGATAGGAACGATGAATAATTATGCGATGTTTCCACTTGAGCCGAGACTGGGAAGCGGGAGAAATGACGAGTAACAAACCTTTGATCAGACAGAGCGAGTGCATACAAGCTTTGTGAAAAAAAAAATTTTGATGGTAGCTCAGAACTTCTAATAACCTTCAACACACGAGAGTCACGTGGTCAAGTTTTTGACGTGACCTTTACGCTCTAGATCTCAATCCCAATCTCCAGTAAAACTTCTGCTCTTGTTTCGAGCAGATTGTCAAACTACTATTTAGCTAGGAGTTACGAATCAATTAGTTGCAGTGATTGATTTGAAGCTCGGAATTTTTAAAATGGTACATTTTACAAACTAAAAGAATAAAGCCCAATGGATGGTTTAATATACAAAATACTTTTTAAAAACTCTAAAGAATAAAAAGAAATCCTTAAACTAGGGCACTTGTGCAAGTCGATGGCCGATGCCAGTCAATGGCCGATGTTCTCCAAATGGTCGTGGGAGGACACCACAACAATAAAATTGAACATTCTCAAAAAACTACAGAACAGAATATGAAGCGTGCAGAATGATTGGCATAAACAAAAAAATAAATTTACATTTTTTAAAGTTCATTATTGAACTAACTAGCTACAAGAAACAGAAAATATGGCGTTTTTGACTGTTTTTTTTTTTTAATCAGCACAAATTACATTAGTTTCAATCTTATCTTCTGTGTTTCACTCGAGATCTCTAAATCAATCTTTACAAAGGAAATGTTTCTTTGAATTTCAACGGAAGCTATACAGGCAAATTGTTAACAAAGAACTGATCAACATGATTTGGAAGTCTCCTAAAAAGTGGCAATGAAGCAGAAATAATGTCCGTACTGTATGATCAAAAGACATTAGGAGAGCGAATCAAGTTTATGTATTTAACTGTGACGTAATTTGATCTCTTTTGGAAAATAGAAAAATTAAGCTATAAATATTGACCAATCAAACTGATTTTCTGTTTTCAGTTTACTGGCAGATTTTGTTTTCTGATGTCTCTCCCAGTAAATATGCCCCCTTCTAAATCTAGACGCTATCGATTTCTTTCTAAATTTGGGATGAAGCTGAAGGAACCCTCTGAGGGTAAATCGAGAAGTTTTATTTATTTTTGAACATTGTTTACTAGGAAATAAAGAGAAGAGAATACAAGGCAATATTTCGTGGGTTAAGAAATAAAGAGAAGTAATAAACAAAAAATACAAAATAAAATTTCAGAAAGGAAATATTTATTTATACAGCGTAATTGTTTGTGTATATATATATATATATATATATATGTCCTCCTCCCCCTATATTCTGATTCTTGCTATCTCAGACACACTCACACACACACAGACAGGGGACAGACAGAAATAGAGAAAGAAGCCATACCATTAACCAAGAAGAAATGGTGAAAACGAAAGAGAGACAGAGAGACATAAAGAGAAAGGCGTGTCTAGAGGACAACTTTTCTACTTCATCAAAGACTTGGCAAAGAATGTCAAACACATCTTTTGTGTGCTAAATATGATCTCAAGTATGAAAATTCAAGCGAGTTAGAGATTTTCTCTAAGGATACTGACTTTTTAAAAATTGTACAATTATAAATGTAGTAAAAAAAAACAAAAAAAACAATAGATATAGATCATAGCACACAAAAAAAGTCTGTCAGTAAAGTATACCTCAAGGGGTGGACAATTTTTGGAAATTAAGCAAGATTTATCCGAGTCTTTGAAGCGCCTTTGAGAAAGATTGCACACTGTTGAGAAAGAAATGCGCCCTTTAGTGTTGAAAAGCTTTTTTTTTTTAAATTAAATATTTTGTCTAGGTTGACCTTCATGGTTCTTAGCTATCTAATTGATTCCTTAAAATAAAAACGGGATTTTTTAAATTAATAAAAATCTTAACCATCTTGAATATAATGTAATTCTCTTTGTTCATAGCTTACTGTTAAAAAAATCAAAGTGAAAGGAATCGATAGAAGGTGTTATGCTTTGAGACATTCATATGATCATAAACACCGTGGCTCTTAAACAAATCCATGAGATTCAGATTAAAATTTTGATATTTACACTTTATGAGTCAATAGGATCTGTCTGTGAGAGTTCAACTTGGATCACTGGCAATTTGATGAAGCACTGGTCTCGTTATCAAACTTAGCAAGACACACTGCGTGGTTACAATGTTACAGACTAAGGAAAAGGGGGCAGTTCGCAGCTCACACTCGTCCCCTTTGAACAGCCCCAGTCACGCGAAGAACTTTGCTTTAGCGGGAGGGGGTTGAATAAAGGAAGTAAAGGTTGAGTGGACCTAACTACAGAGCACTGCTGACCAGCTGCCGCTCCTGGACTGTTATTTCAGAGCTCTGCTATCGGATTCTTTTTTGTCTAAGATGAAATTTCGAAAAGTGAATAATAGATTTCTTTGTAAGAGGATTGCGAGATGGGGAAGCTTTACTATAGCACAGCCCCACCACATTCAACATAAATGTATACAGCTAGCGGGAGGGGGGGGGGGGTAATACCATAAACTGCAATACAAATACAAATAAAGGACGGGGGGAGGGGGGGGTTTATACCGAGTAAATCAAGCTGTCAGCGGTCTGCCGTGTACGACTAAAACAACATTTGGTTTGGAGGACGTTATACCAGGCTGTCATTGTTCTTAGGCTGACACACGTCTGTCTGTCCGAGATTAACAACATACTCCATTCATTGGAAATCTCCTGACCAACTACTTGTCAACGTAAAGTGCTAGAATACGTGATCTTTATTATTCATTTGTTTATGCTAAAAAGCCCCCGCCTTTATTTTTTCTTCAGGAGAATAATATCACAATTGAAATATAGATTTCTAGATCTAGCTTAGAAATATTTCCACGGCAACTTATCAGAAGATCCCGGATTCGTGTTGATCGAAAAAAATATTACCACAACGTGATATAGACACGAAATAGACTTCTCTCTGCAATGAATTAAATACCTTTTTTTTCTAAGTGCAAACTGCGGAAATGAAACAGGAAAAGGACTCTTGTTAATTTCTGAATGCAACAAATACGAAAGTTGCTGATTTCAACAAGAACCACAATTTTTAAAAGTGGTTATCATTAACTTCTTACAACTGTGGATAACATCATTGGAGAATCGACATTTTTTTCTACTTATTTTTATCAACTGTAACACTGAAGGGGTCAAATAACTAAATCTAGTCTTGTATCGAAATCAAACTACGCTGTGGTCTGCAGATCTGGCAGAGTTTTTCTTTGAACATGTTATCTTGGGGGGTGGGGGGGGGGGGGGAATCACAGTCTCGACTGGACATCTTGATAAAGTAGGCAGGCTAGGAAGGCGTGGTCGACATTCTCTGATGTCATTCCCCAGTGTCATTTGTCGCTGGTTCCGATTTTTGTATTCAAAAACATCTTTTTTTTTTCATCCTTCTGAAGATCATGGAGGGTCGTACAGATGTAGTGAACATCACTTTTACCTGTAGTTTGAAGGAGAGTTCGACCATTTTCTTAATGTTACAGTTCTGAAAACATAAAATCAACTGATTTAGGTTACTGAACTTGACCTCGAATACGGATAGAATACTAGTAAGATTATTCTCCTGTTAGAGGAAAAAAATGACCGCCAGAAAATGCCGATTACAAAAATAAATAAATAAATAAAACCACAGATACACCAACCACATGAAAAGTTAATGTTCGAAGACTCGTACACTTTCTATGTCTCACATATACACCGACTTCGTATCTCTAGTATGTAGCGTAGTAAGTAAACACCTGCGTCTTCTTTTTCAAAAACCTTTAAAAATAACAATGAGGTGTCATTTAATCCATGCCTACCCTAAGAGGTGTCATTTGATCCGTGCCTACCTATGAAGTGTCATTTGATCCCTGTAACATAGTAATGCCCAAAGGACGTCCCTGGGAACATATCAGGCCCCTTGTCTGGCTAAAGTACACAATGAAGCCGTAGCGGCTCGGTTCCATAGGATTCGAGTATTTGTGGCCCGTGACTGGCTATCGAATATTTTAATGGCCTTCGTGTCGAAAACGTTGGGCACCCCTTGCTGTAGCATTGACAAGTGTCATTTAATATGTAGTACATATTCGCTTTTACGACTGAGTTTGTTTTTTTTTTTACACTTGCACGATTTTAATGTTCATTCCCCCCCCCCCCCCCCCCAAATGACGTTCAAATGTTTTATCTTGTAAAACGTTTTGGTTTGAGGTCATAGAATGATCCCCCACCATAAAAATAAATATCACGTCATGTTTACAAAGATTTGCTAAACACTCGTATAAAAACTCGTTCATTTCGAAAGTACATTTAACTCCAAGAGGTCTGCTCTCAAACTGGGGAGTAAAAATTACTCTATATTAGCTACACCAGCTTCTAAAGGTAGCCTTAAAGAAATATACCTGCTTTTTTTTTTTTTTTTTTTTTTGATGTTGCAGTGGTAAATATTTCTGCGTCAGGCATCAAAGTGAGATACCAAAGTGGCTGGAGCTACGGCCACAGAATAAAAACAGAATGTAGAATAATATTTAATATCGAGTACTTATAACTGATATAATAATCTAAACGCTGCGCTTAACTCTTAATACAAAGATAAAACCTCAATGCTTAAATATCTCAGTAATCAAGTTTTAAAGGTTTTCTTTTTGGTGTTTTCAGTATTAGCTAGTGTTTTGATTAAAACTGACCTTTTTGTCTCTTTTATCGAACTATGAAAACGATTTTAAAAGAGTTAACAAAAAAAAAATGTTTCATTAGAAAACGTTCAATATTTTGGCGAGAAATGTTACATTCACTGAAGCTCTAACTCAGGGGTTCTCAACCTGTGGGTCGCGACCCCCTTGGGGGTCGATTCACAATTTGCCAGGGGTCGCCTAAGACCATCGAAAATGTGGATTGTTATAGTCTACTCTTCTATTGCTGTATGTGTGTGTGGGGGGGGAGGGGGGTCGCGGCAGAGTGGGAGATTGTAAAAAGGGGTCGGCGAGCATAAAAGGTTAAGAACCGCTGCCTAACTAGAACAAAACTGTTTCTCATGTGGACATCAGCCACGTGCTATTCGATAAGGATCACCTCCCATGTCCCTATTTATGTTGATCAATATTATTCTGTGGATATTGATAAAACTGATGAGCTATTAAAATAGGATTATTCAATGTAAGTAAATATGTACTGTGAGCATTGACGTATATATAATTAATTCATAGACCTAAGCAGAAAATTAGCTTGCAGTTCTTTTTTTTTTTTTCAATCATCATATTTAAGGGTTGCAGCTAGTACACAATTCTTGATCGCCTTAAAGTTTCCAATGCGCACGAGTGAGCCATAGTGAACACTAATCATATCTACTTAGAAGCCTACGTCAATTTAGTTAGATACAAAAGCTTGTTCATTAAACGTGGACATAGTCATCTAATGGTATACTTTACAATGGCACTGAACTACATAAAGAGGAAACAATCCGACTGAACGGGAGCAAACACCTATATACAGGTACCAGGCACATGGACCGACACCTTAAACAACTATACACTGGTACCAGGCACATGGACCGACACCTTAAACAACTATACACTGGTACCAGGCACATGGACCGACACCTTAAACAACTATACACTGGTACCAGGCACATGGACCGACACCTTAAACAACTATACACTGGTACCAGGCACATGGACCGACACCTTAAACAACTATACACTGGTACCAGGCACATGGACCGACACCTTAAATAACTATACACTGGTACCAGGCACATGGACCGACATCTTAAACAACTATACACTGGTACCAGGCACATGGACCGACATCTTAAACAACTATACACTGGTACCAGGCACATGGACCGACATCTTAAACAACTATACACTGGTACCAGGCACATGGACCGACATCTTAAACAACTATACACTGGTACCAGGCACATGGACCGACATCTTAAACAACTATACACTGGTACCAGGCACATGGACCGACATCTTAAACAACGATTTTCAATAGCGAAGAGAAAAAAAAAATGTAAATTTAATTTTCAAACCACAGATTACTCTTATTATTTGTTGAGTGTCCAACAACGAAAAATGAAATCGGTTTGACATTTTAACAAATCTTGACAATAATTTTAAAATGATAATTTGCCCAACCTTTGAAAATATTTAATTCAACACACAGCTCCTTTTCTACTAATACCAAACACAATTAATACCGGTAATAATAATAAAATTGGAGCAACCACTAATTTGGACACATTTTCTCAAATCACAATGGGAGCTCTGCCACAAACTTTTATCATAATAACATAACACACAAATACCACTCATATATTCAACAATGCCGCTGAGTATCAATAGCGAATACTTATATAAAAAAATTAAGTGTCAAGTCTAACAAAGTATTTCCCAAACATCGTATATTAAGGGCCTAGACAGGGATGACAGCAGCAATACTTTCCAGTGAAAGTAAAACAGTGTTAGAGTTATGACATTTTATTTATGACATTTTATGTCAGCCAGGAATCAGGGAAAGGTCACCACAAGCCTATCGTTGGTGCACTTGGATGTTTTTGGGCTTTGCTCCTAATCAGGTCAACAAAAGCAGTTACATCGATACTGTATTAAATACATACGTTTGCTGTTTACATTCAGAATAAGTTGGTCTATAGAACTATGTGAAAACATTATGATCTATAAGACATTAATACATCTTGACAATCACAATTTTGTAGTGACATTATTGGTGCAGATTATTCAATTTTTTCTTACTCTCTCTATACAGTATTGATTGTTTCCCTTTCCTTTACAGACTATTCTTGACCACGTTGTAAACTTTGATGTTCTGCTTGCTTCCAATCCCCATGTTTGTCTGTCTTCTCACTTTTAACTTTCTTAGCCACTTACTATTATCCTGACTTTCTGTCAGTTTGTCATCTCTCTCTCTGTCTCTCTCTCTGTCTCTCTCTGTCTCTCTCTCTGTCTCTCTCTCTGTCTCTCTCTCAGCTTGTTTTGATCTCCTCCCTCCTCAGATTATACTTAGGTTTTACTCCTAATGATATTGTGAGCTCTTCATTGAAGTCTTTTAGGTCGAATGATTCAGTCATGATCACTTAGTTGAATGCCAATACTCCATTTACAGCCTCGCAGTTTTTTTTTTTGGACAGTCTCTATTAGCTCCCATCCCCCCTCCCCTTTCCCAACCAGCCGATATGCTCTCTGTGGTATTCACCATGAATAAATGATGCAGGACCAGAGAAGATTAGTTAGAATAAAAGGGTATGTTTATGACAGCTCGGGCCGATGTGTCAACGTCACACAAGGCCGGGACATTTTCATTGATCAAACCAATGTCAATGTAAACAATGGAAGTTGTTTCCTTGAATTGTAAGAGTAGGCACATAAATGTCTAGTAAATACAAGAAGGTTTACACAATTACAACACACAAGGCCATTGAATTATAGAATAAAATGAAAGCCTAAAAATAGATTTAACATTTAACAGCTTCAACTAAACAAAAATTTACAGCAATCTTGAACGGGTATATACACCACATGACTATAGTCTTTTATCCTAGTGGTTTCAAAGCTTGTCACAGTCATAGGTGTCAAAGGAGATAAGTTCTCATTGTCTAAATAAACGATATTCGTCTCAAATAATCTTAATCTAAGTCCTGGCCTGCTCGTGTGGCTTAGACATTAAGACAGGCGAAACTGCTCTTACTAACAGTTAAAGGGGAAAAGGCAGATATCTGGTTCCTATACAAGAGGGAGCTTCGGGAAAATAGAGCTTGTCAGCCTAGGTAGGCATTATATCAATGAGAGGGGTATTCCCCGCTGCCTTGCGGTACAATGGCTTTAAGAGAAAACCTTGAGGAAAAATCACTTAGGCTCCCAAGACAAGCAAACGATTCAGCAATAGTTATTATTATTCAGTATTACAGTCACTCGAAAAGAAAATAATTTTTCGAGGTCTTAAGTCAACGCTTAGCTATCAATCATTTCAATTGGGAATGTAACATTTTACCGCAGAGAAATAAACGAAATGTTTTCTTTTTTTTTTTTTTAAAGTTGAATACGCAATAACTAAGAAAAAACAATTTTAATAAAAAAATATTTTTAAAAAGTCAATCATTAAACAAAAACATTTGTTGGCTTGATTATTCTTACCTGCACTGCACAGGTGTGGACAGTGATGATAGGCGAGCTGTTAATGCTGGAGTTATCATCCGATTTGTTCAAACTCTCCTCATCCAGAACCAAGCTGTTCTTCTCGTCTATGTCAGACTCAGCCGAATCCCAGTCACTGTTCAGACTGATCGAAGCCTCCAACGAAGACATGGTGGACTGTCGCTGGACTCTCAGTGGCTCCGACCTAACGCGGTCCGGAGACTGCCCGGCAACATTTTTAGGACGAATGAGCGGTGAAGGTTCTTGGCTGGAGGAGGTTAAATCACTTGTTCCGTCCTCACAGTCAAAGAACTCGTAGTCCTCCTTGGCGTTGACGTCATAAGAGTGTCTTCTAGTCTGGCCTGATGACGATCGGCCATTGGCCCCGCAGGAAGAAGATTGAAGGCTGTGACGTTCCGACCTCGGATTTTTCCGAAGTGTCGCTTCCGGTGGAAGACTGATACTTGAGGATACAGAGAGAAGACTGTCTACGGACTTGCTTACCTAACACACATACGATTTGTGGAATCGTGAAATATAGAATAAAGCCTTTTCTTACTAAATATTTTTATTCATACACAAAAAATATATAAACGACTCTGAGAACTATCTTATTATGGGAATAACATACCGACATGTCTGAGACATAACTAATTTAGTAGCATAAGCTTTTAAAAGTACCGAGACTAAAAAGAATTCCTGTCCAAACTTCGATTTAAAATTTATTGGATTCCCAATAATCTATAACTATTAAAATTATGTCTTGATTCAAAAACTTTTCACATAGCAAAATCATTATTGTACCGCCATATCAACGCAGTTTCTCTCTAAGTATTTACTCATAGATCTCATTTCTTTCCCCAATCAATGATTCACAATTTCCGATTTCCTTGTCAGCCTTGACCTATATTTTTTGTGATTTCAAATTTAACATTCAATTTAGTTTTAGTATTATTAAGTTGCGACTAACTCTACTCTTGAAGTATGACTCTAAAAATCGTGAACATATTACAATAGCACGCTCACTTACCAAATCCGCTTGTTTTAATTCCGCGGCCCGGACTAGCAACGGACCCTGCTTCTTGCCAGCTTTATTTCTCTTTTGGCCCCTCTTCAGCAGAAAGGAAGGAATGTATCGCGGTTGTTTCGGTGCTTCCGCCATGACGTTCCAGTGCAGAATAGTCTGAGCATCCTATTGTCCCAAAATATGAAGCTCACGAACATTGACCTGAAGACTCGTATTTCTTTTCTTTTTCCTTTTGATCAGAAAGCACTTCGTGGAGGAAAAAAACTTTTTGTTTTAGCTAATGTGGGTATATCCAACAATTTTTTTTTTTGAAAATATTACACAATTGTATAGTCCAGACCATGTAATGACAAGAGCAAGGCTCGTGGAATGAAATTATTCATCTGGATATATCATCCATGATTGCGAACATTCAGGATGTTTTCCGAGATACTAGCCCGAGTGACACAATTAAGCACTCAGCCTTACAAAGATTGTAGACCTGGCTCGCAGCCCCTGGATCGATCCAACAGAAAAACCAACTCTTCCTCTTCCTCACAATACAAACATAATTTATAAGGCTTAGTTAATTGACAGTAATTGAGATAAATGGATATGTGAAGATGGTATGTTCTTTCAACTTCATATTCCTTTGTTGTTCTAAAGTTCCTTTATCTTTCCAAGGTTAGGTTGTTTGTTTTTTTTACATGCTTTGCATGACTTTTAGTGTCCGAGTAACAAAAGAGCCAAACACCACATAAGGACAGTATAGTATGATAGAAGATGAACTAGAGATGAGATTGCGAACTGAATGTTGTTTGTATTTGTCCAAGTCCACACAGAACGCTGGGAGAAGGACAAAAGAACGGCCAATGAAATAATAATTTGTACGTTTGTCAGACACAAACGAGACATTGTGCAAGGGCAATGGCCTGGGGCAACTTTCCTGTCCCTCTGGTGTAATTGCGTTTCTATTGATCAACAAACGGGAGGGAACTGTGTGGGAGGAAGGAGCGCATACATCGCGTTATGACTCAGAAATACGAATTGAGCAATGAGAGCTACAACCAGAACTGCATTTGAGTTTTGTAAACAATTTAAAGAAATACTATTTGTTATTTTCTTAAATTGATTGAAAGATGTCTAATTGGTTATGTGTTTTTTCCCACTTGATAGCTACAATGTAATGCTTTTATTAGCGGTAAGGTAAAGTACAAATAAATAAAAGTGTTAAAAGTGGTATCAAACGTATAGTGATGTATAACCCGAGCCTCAAACTCCATACCGTTGTAGTCAAATAAAGATGTTACAATTCACAAGAACTCTTTATCGAGACAATGTTACTCGGAACATTCAGCCACTAAGTACACATTTCTTTTGAGCATTCAAAACAAGGTTAGGACCAGAGTTTGTCGTGAAGAATTATTATTAATTATTGTACGACCTCAATAGTAAGACGAGTATGAGTTGGGTTTAATTGGGTTTTTCCTTAGTGACGCGACAGTACATGTAAAAGTTAAAACGGAACTAGGCTAGAGACTACTTGTAGTGACGACCTCGACTGTGCCCTCATTTTCTAGACTAAATTATTGTTGTTTCAAAAGGCTGGACTATTTCATTCTATACCGTTTGTTCTGTGGTGATTAATACTTCATGAGCTCGCAGATGACATTCACTAGACGCAAGAATCACCCAACACAGTGTAGTCTAGATATAAAAGAACGAAATGTTTCTATGATGTTGGGTGTCAGAAACATTGAAACAAAAACAAAAATAGATCTTCTTTAAAAAAAAAACAACACTTTTTCTTTAAGACATCGTACTGTTATTTTTGTTCCAAAGTTTTTTATTTATTATTTTCTTAATTTACTTTTAAGCAGACCAATGCAAAGTGATTATACAAAAAAAAGTGGTCAAATAATCAATTTTATGTGGCGTTACTACCCGGATAATGATAATAGATGTACTGAACATTGCTATCTAAATCTCCATTATCCTCACAAGAGTTGTTGGACTCTTGGGATGCATATAGATCTCTAGTTTTTCTCTGCAAAGATTATACTACATAACTTCCAGCTCTCTCTCCCATTATTAAATTTTGTATTTTAAATGAGTTGAGAGAGTAAAGTCCCCTTGTCACAGTCATAGTGTTAGATGTATATTGATTTCTATAGAAACATCATTTATAATGGATTAACTATCCCCACTTTTGAAAGAGGACGCTGGACTGACCTCGTGGCACGTGCTGTGTGAACTATGAATAACATGCTCGTTTCCAAAATGGCATTATGGCCAAAATATATTGGCACGATGGCGTCAAGCCAACAGGTGGGGGGGGGGGGGGGGGAGTTACAGGGTCATGGCTCGAAATGCTGAATAATGTTTGCCTGGAAAGGGGAGACGATTGTGGCTAGAGAGGACTGTGACTAGAGACCACTGTGACTAGAGACCACTGTGACTAGAATGATGACGAGACAGCTAGAGGATGAGTAGCCAATATCAATTTTAAGAAACAAACGAAAGCAATTCAAGACACGAATGCGATTGCTAGGTGTTTAAACAACTGAAGAATGAAAAGTTATGGACCTTCTTTTTAAATAAATGTTTTCTTTTTAAAGAAAAGTATAAGAGAGAAAACAATGTTAAATAAATTAATAATTTTTTTTTCGAAAAGCAAAAATGATGGCTAATAAATATTGACGCCATATGGAACAAGACATTCGACAATACAACACAGCCTATAACGAAACTTTAGAGTGCATATAACACAAAATGAATTAGACATGCCATGAGACATGTGAAGGCTATCCATTATGAAAATATTGCGACCCAGTTTAGCGTTAGGGCTATTTATTGATCTGTCTATCAGTCTGTATTCGATCTAGCTTGGTTTCAGCCTAGTTTAATCAGCCCAGCCAAGTGTGTCGATGGGCATGATAAGAGTGGGCAAAATACAACTCGGTCATTAATGCAGTGATAGGAATCTGAACACTTTTTTTTTACGCGCCAAACATATTTTAGCTTTAACAAATAAATGCGATTACATGTAATGGACTGTAATATTTAAGAATAAATTTATTGCCTTAAATATAAGCAAAGAATAAAAGCATTATCAGTTGGCCTCCTTCTGTCGTAGAACGACTATGGTTCATCTCGTACACTTGTTCATGTGGCTGTGGAGCCCTATTTTGAAGAGACACTCCCGTCCACAAATATCGCAGCTTAAAGTGGCTTTTGCTTCGGTGGTAGAGGTGCTGGCCATTTTTCGCATTGTACGTTTTTCTTTCAGAGCTGAGGCCCATGTTTTTTCGTTGTCCATAGCTTTCTTGGTCACTGTCTCTCACCAACTGGTGCGGTCTAGAGCTATGTCTTCCCAATGGTCAGTATTGATGTTCACTGATTTAAGGTCACGTTTTATTACATCTATGTAACGGAGGTGGGGGCATCATACATCAATCTTAATCGGAAATCTGTTGTTAGTCATTGTACATAGCGCTTTTTAAAATAATGTAAAACATCTAAACATCTGATATTGAAAAAGACACAAAAAGAGAGAGTTTAGTACAGAGAAGAGACGAGACGGACAGACATAAAGATCTACATAAAGAGAGATGGGGAGACAAAAAGATAGACAAAGAGTGAGAGAGAATACAGCGAAGGATTCCTCGTTGAAGAGAGATAATGCCGTGTGTATGTGGGAGAGACAGAGATACAGGCAAACATAGTAAGAGAGAGAGAGAGAGAGAGTTTGGAAACAAACCGCCAGCCTTGTAGAGTAGCAGCAGAGTGCAACACTTGATAAATAGTATTTTCAATAACAAGAAAGTGAAAATCCTACTGGACAAGAACATTTTAAAAGTCGTTTTAGAATGTACTTTCTAATCGTCACAGACCAGGGCCGGCATTAGGTTGATTTGACCGATTACTTTAAATTGGGCTCCGCGCCAGGCAGGGGCCCTGCAATTTACATTTAGCATGTCACTATCATTCATGGCTCTGGCCACAGGCTTTTAAAGATGCAGGACTTAAAGGGTTAACATATTTTGTTTATCGTACGATTGACGTATTTTTAATTAACCCGCTGGCACTTATTGCGTTTGAGTTGCTTCCTATGCATGTTGTATAATAAATGTGGATATAATGATCTAATTAATAGTAATAGTTGTTATTGTACACAACTTTAGAACAGGTGTCTCGTAAGCATCCATTAAATTGGCCCCGGACTTCGTAAGGACGGCCTTGACACAGACAATATACATTCTAGCCAGAACGTATTAAATTATAGAAATGACAAGGGATAATATATTTTACACAAGTCTAGCATTGACAGGACCGATGATTAGCAAGAAGAGTCGTATCATAATTATACTTTCTATTTCTTTATATTTTCTAAACTAAATAACACTGTAAGCCTTAAAGAATACAATATAAACCACACCAAGAATGTTATTCCATGTATCGAAGAAACACAAAAAATAAAGAAAGATATAAAGCCTCTACGAAAACGAAAACTCTACGACCAAACTCAGCACACTAAACACGCACACACACACACAGTGCAACATTACTTGTGAAAGAACTTGCGCTGGTTTTTTTTTGTTACCCCCTACAGCAACCAACTCTCCCCCTCCCAGCTATACATAATGTCTAACAGCGCGAACTGGGGGGGGGGGGGGGAGGGGTTTGCTGCTAAGCGTAGGGAAAAAATTAACGACTCACATTCGCTACGCAGTCCAAGGCGAGCGTCAATGTTAGCCCAAGTACTCACGTCCAGTGGGGGAGCAAAGGGTCTTGTTTAAAGAGTTCAACCGTTTATATATATATAATGTATAATATATATATATATATATATATATATATATATATATATATATATATATATATATATATATATATATATATATATATATATATATATATATATATATATATATATATAGCATATAGCATATAATATAATATATATATATATTAAGGCACTTTTCCATGGTAAGGAAACTAGTACTGGCAACATAATACAGTTTGTATATATATATATATATATATTTACTGAGAAAAACTACAGAGCGCCTAGAAAACGTAAAAGTTGGAGTATCTTAGAAAATCGTTCGGCTACTAGATCTAGAGATCTTGAAACACGCTGAACATAAATGCTAGTGAAAATAAAAAGTAAAAATGTAGACAGATAAATTTTAAGATGCTGCCAAATTACTACGGGACGAAGATGTTTCTTAAGAGAGGAAGATGATGCAGACCTAGCCCAAACCATCTGCAGGGCGGCAGGGATAGCAAAGGATAGAGCTCGAACTCCAGACCCTAGTGGAGACAGAACACATTCTACACGACCAGGCAGCCATCTAGGAATATATTAGAATGCTGACATGTTGCAGTGCATGGTTACAAATATCAGGATACTAGGAACACACACACGTTCTATGGCTGTAACATGAAAACACATCCCCCATGTTATTAATGTAGGGCCATGATGTGTGTTGACATGTGTTAATTGTATTACAAAATCATTGATGTCACACACGTACATACACATACAAACACACACGTAAAAACACGCCCACACGTATACATTCAAAGACACAACATGAAATCCCATATTTACATATTCCAAGTCCTGGACCCACACTAGTATCACGTACAACATTTGCATGTTCCTGCCGGTCTTAGCAGACGACATCAGCTTGTACTGAACTCTATAAATGAGTATACAATATTCCCTTACGGGAAAGACCATTCATGATAAATATAAGGTCACTAGAATTTAAAGTAATTTTGTATAGGACAGCATAGAATGTCGGCCATAAATTCAATAGTTTCTTTATTAGGGGAATATATTAGAATAGATTATTTTATCTTATGACTACATGGAGATTAGAACATATTGATTTGAGAGACATGATAGTAACTATGGCACAAGGTTTAATCATGTCTCTCGCATCTTGACATTGAAAACAACAATTTTATTTTGAATTATAACTTGACTTTTTTAACTTCAACATGATATTATGTTGTAAATTGGCGGGTCCAAATGTGTGATAGAATCAGACATTTGTTGTTCTTATTTTATTAGCTTTCCAACAAATCGCTATGGCGCAGACCACTAGATAGGTAGTAGAAGAAAACATTTTCACACCTTCCATGTACGTGGACTGGATGGGTAGACTCAGGCAAATTAAATTATAAAATTATTTTCTTCTTTATCATTAAACATTTTTTTAAATTACAAAAGAGAAATACACGTTTCACGTCTGATCCAGAAAAACAAATAACCTTCACCTTTAGCCTTTTCGGATGTGGTCACAAGTAACACCTTTTAATTTCAGTGTATTACGTTGAACGTGAGAGGAAATCTGGGATATTTCGCAAAGTGGTTAAAAACAAGGTTACAAAGACAGTTTGTGTGGAAACACAAACTCAAAATCGGCCCCCCAAGGTATCCACCCAGGCAGGTAAAAAAGCAGGTATCAATATTTTCAGAAAGAACATCAGAATGAAATTTTATCAAAGACAAATGACAGAGAAGAATGGAGAAAGAACGTTGACAGATCTAGTGTGGTGCCTAGAGGTCCAGCAGACCAAAGGATAGGTGAAAGTGAATGTGAAGGTGCAGTAAATAGTCATCTGCTGAAATTGCGGGACATGTTCTCTGACAAAATGAATTACGCATAATAAGAGTTGCGATGACATCCTAGTACAACTTGGCGCCACACTTTCATGGAGGTCCTCAGAGCAGATGGGAAGAGGCTTCAGACATTGCCAGTGACAGATTTTTGTGGAAACAGCTTGCCTCCAATGCGCCGAACTAATGCCTTATAATGAATATGTAATTGATCTATTAGTTTTTAAAGGGTCAATCTCTTATTCAAATCCTCAAGAAAAAAAACATTTCCGTAAAAAATAAATAGTAAAGTCTACTGTTTCTATGTAGCACTCTTACTGTTCACGCGCTAATATGATAAACTACTTACTGATTGCTGTTTTAAAGTATGTCTAACTTATATGCATACTAAATACATTTTTCTCTCTAAAAAAAAACATTTTTTGTGTGAAATGTAGTAGTTAGCATGACAGAACTTAAATAACTTAGCAATACAAATGTAATAAAAAAAATTATTTGACAAAAACAAAATATAACCATTTGCATAAATATGGTAAAAATAAGGTAGGTATATATCTTCCCTTCTAAAGAGCCTCCCGTGTTTGTTACTATTAATAGTGAATAGTTGTAAAAGTGGTGTATTTTTTATGAAAAAACTGCTTGCATAAGTGATTTAAAAATTAAAGTTTTCGCTTTCAGAAAAGAAAAAAGTAGCCGTTGCATCAGAACTTTGAATGGTCCTAAGTCTAAAATATTATGGTGTCAGATTTTCACTATCTTTTCTAGCTTACGAGATCTAAACGGGACGGACGGACAGACATTCCAAACAAAACAAATAGCATCTTTGCCCCTTTCGGGGGCCTCTAAAAAAAAGGAATGAACTAAATGTGACTCATCAAAAGTGACCTTCCCGCCTTCCAATATTATACGATCGATTATCTAGAGCACTTTGTGTGTGTGTGTGTGTGTCTAATGTTAGTTTGGAGGGTTGTCTGATCATGTATTTGAATACTTTGTATGTTCAATGTTACTGTATTCCTCACTAATGTTCGGACTCGAAGACAAGCCTTATATGTTCAATGTTGTTCAATCAGTTCAACTGACTTGTCTTGTGGCAAGATTCGAACTGTAGTCACGATGGTGACGAGGTCGAACTCTGTCCCCCCCCCCCCCCCCCCCGCTCTGCCTTCCCCTGACGCCCTGCAAGAAATACGGACTAGAATGTAGCCATATTTATTGACAAGCGAACGTCCGAACTTTCAAAAACAAAACTGGTATTAACAAATTGAAACATAGCCGTTGTGTTAAGCCTTTAGAAAAGATAATTGGAGAAACAGGTTGTCGTTGATCTCTCTGTCTGCGTGTATACGAGACTAAAAAAGAAAAAAAAAAGGCTTGGAAAAACAGAAAGATATGAATTATGCATTGAATAGCATGAAAGATTGAGAGAGATGGAGAAAGAGAGAGAGATGGAGAAAGAGAGAGAGAGAGAGATGGATAGCAAGAAAGAGAAATTAGACAAAGAGGGGTGGGGAAAGAATCAGCAGTGTGGCCAATTTACAACCCGATTCTACATTTAGTTATTACACAAAATTATTGCAGAAATGTTCCCCTCTGTCCAGTGAAATCGATAATTCTTCTAGAGATAAGTAGGATCAATATCGGTGTCTCGAGTCCAGGGTACGATTGATTACACAGACTAGTGAAGCGAAGACGGACGGACTTGCGCCAAGTCGTTGCACGACACCTATTGACATTGTTGTGTTGACCGGAATCAAATATGTATTCTACCAAGGACTTTAAATGGCATTCATCTTAGGACAATGAAGCTTCACTACTGTCATGACCAAAAGTACATCATGTATTTATCTATTTATTTTGTAATCGGAATTTTCGACTTTTCTGTTATTATAGCTTACCATACTAAATCTAACCTCTTTTTTTTTTAAATGTGTAGGTTTTTCGCAAAGGCAATCTAGCATCTACTTAGAACATAGTATGTGTGGCCCAGTGGCACAAACTGCTTGGCTAACTATCAGGGGGGTCACGAGTTCGAATCCCATCTCAAGTGACGCTAAGTTTGCTGAACACCTAAAGGCAACATGGGAAAAAATTGGGTTGGGAAACATGCAAGATGTCAATTTAAAAACAAAACAAAATAATATATATATAATACTGTATAATAGTAGACTATAATAATAGACTGTATAATAATAGACTGTATAATAATAGACTGTATAATAATAATAGACTGTATAATAATAGACTGTATAATAATAGACTGTATAATAATAGACTGTATAATAATAGACTGTATAATAATAGACTGTATAATAATAGACTTTTCTTCCCACGATCAATGTGGATATGTTGTAAAAGTTATTTAAGAAAGCGAGAGATAAATGTCACAGTTTGATCACTGGTGGTGTAGGACAGCTACAGCTTCTTTACTTTCGTTCGGTGTTTAACAATTCATACGATGGTTGTGGGTGTAATTAAAATCAATGTTTCTTCAAAACTAGTTTCTATTGGAACCAAGCTCTGATGCCAGCCCCGACAATGTTAGTAATACCACGACTGGGCATTTTATTACTCCTCTACAGTCACTGCAATAAACACGCCTAGTCTTCCATTATTTCTATTTAAGCATTTGAATGGATGCTATAGTTCTCGTCAGAGCATAATGAAGCACCGCTAACCTCGTTTTCATTAATAACAACATTTGTGAACAGGCTTGGGCTAACTTCACTATTGATCTAGTTGACGAAACTCTCAACACGTGTAAAAAAAAAAATGCATTAAAAACAAAACACTTTTAATATTTCAATATGTTGCCTAAGTGTTTCAATTGGTGCTACTAAATGGTTCCTTGATAATTAAATTGACCCCAACCTTGTTCCGTTGTCATGACTTTTTTATCTCCAGTTTGAGAAACGCTGATTTATACCACACCTTAGAGTGACTGATTCTATCCTTTAAGACTGATTTAAAAAAAAAAAAAAAAATAATGAGACACTAAAATCTAGATCGTCCCACAATATATAAGGTAAAGAACGAAATAAATCCCAAATCTTGTAATGACCACCCCCGTGTCCAGCAATGATGAGCTCGTATTGAAGAGCTAACAGAAGCAAGCTAAAAGAAAACAGAAACTAGTTGACACAGTGCTAGTATCTCGCGAGAGTGAGATGGCACCAACAGCCAGACATCAGCTAATTGAGTTGGAAGCTAAACCAAGCACAAATCATTCGGCCCATAGAACGAAAATCAATTCGGACGAGGGGTTTGAAGCATTGAAAAAAACTGAACATCAAACACAATGTTTTACTTATTTCAAAACTAATTTTAAAAACAAATATCTACACCTAGACTCGGTATAACACTCCTAGTGGGAACACATGACATCACAACACTTTTTCCGTAGTTCTAGAATGAATCCAATATTTTGATGGTGTGACACAGCGTGATGTAAACTGTACGAGTGGCTGATTTCTCCAGTCACACTAAGATATAAGCAATGTGGGTGTACGAGAATGTTCACGTTAAAGAGTGTTTTTTTTTTGTTTTTTTTTTTTAAAGGGGGAGAGAAATTTGTGAATGAAAACTCCGTGTCTTACCAGCCTGCAAGAATCGATACACCACACTAGTGTCCCCTTTTTACACTGCGCGGGGGGAAAGATTGCGGTGCGTTGTCGTACTTGGAAGCGGAAAGAATTGAGGAAGAGAGGGCTGACATATAGGAAGTGGGAAGAGGATGGAGATACAGGATATTTGAAACAGAGAAAGAAAAGATAACAGGCATAGAGATTTATTTTTATTTTGAAATTATATTTGTTTAATTTTATTCTAAGGACAGCAAAAGATTTCAATTGTCTCTATTTCAAAACTCAAAGTGATTTGAATCATAACGATTTTTGTATTTGTAATTTTCTTCTAAAGCTTCTACTTAATCAACTCTCCACAGTAAAGACATTAATATCTATTTCTGAGAGACGATTGTATAGAACCTGAGAGTATTTGATATATTTTTTAAATTCTCAAGATTTCACATATATGCTACTCCCAGGAAACTAAACAATGGAACAATTCAAATTAAATCTTTTTAAGTCGTTTTCCAATTTTTCAAGCACTCGTTGAGTGTGTGAGTGTGTGTGTCTGTGTGTCTTTTTAATTTGTCTGGTGTTTGTAAATTGTTTATTTTACATCTATATTGTTGTTATAGATCTAGTTGTAATAGTCAGGTGGACAAGTGTAGTCAAACCGAATTTTCCTTTGTTTGGACCAATAAAATAATCTTATCTTGATATAAAAAAAAGAATAAAATATTTGGAAACATTTATAATTATTAAAGAGGATTAAAACTACACATTTCTAAAAAAAAGTGGAAATCTTCTGCCATTGTATTTGAAATGTAAACATATGTTTAATTAAAAATAGTCGGGACGAGCCAGTTCCAAGTGTCTTCAGACCGCACTATTTATGTATAAAAAAAATTGCAGGTCAAATTAAGTCTAATAAGAAAGGGCAGCACTGGCACTATGATGCGAGGGACATTCGAGGTAAATAAAACGCACGTACGAATGTAATGGATCGTTGTACGAGCATCTTCGTGTTAGGTCAGACCTCTTGCCGAGGACCTTTTGATTTTATTTGTATTCCTTTTGTCCCATAAAGTCGGCAGCATAAATTGTACAACAGTCGAGAGGACACATTCGAAAAGAATCACATTAGAGGAGACATTTTTAAAATGTCTTTTTAAAACACTTTTGAGTCGTTATTGTGGCAGAGGTCTTTCGGGAAAACAGCATACATTTTTAGAGGTCCTTATTAGAAGATGTAACAATGTTTTTTACTTAAAATATTTGCGTTTTTGAAACGCTTTTTTTTTTCCTTATTGTTTTTATTATTTAAACATAAAATGTTTCCCTTTCAGACCTTGCGATCTAGAGGGCAGATGATGTGAAGGTCATCTGTTTCTATGGCCAACAGTTAACTAGAATCTTTTCCCAACTTAAGTCAGATACCCATTAGAGCTGGTGGACTCAGGGGCGCCCAAAACATACATAATTTCAAAATCCCAGTCTTCACCGAGATTCGAACCCAGGATCCCAGGATCGTAAGCCAAGCGCGTAACCACTCGGTAAATAAAAAAACAAACTTTTTTTGTTCCTTGAAAAATAAATTGACCTGTTTCAACCCCCCATCCCTCTTTTTTTGTCAGGACCTCGTGCGTCCCTAGGAAGGTGTTCCCCAAAGTTTAAAAAAAGCTGATCTTAAGTATAAGATTATTAAAAAATCATTTGGCGTGGTTTTTCCCTTGTAAAACGAGATTAGTACCAATGTTAAGAAACAATAATTAAATTGTATTTCATCCTTTCACAACGCTACTCGAGGTGTCTGCAATAAAAGAACACACAACTAGATATATCATGTACAAACAGTATGTTTCTTCCGTTGAACCATCGTTCCGTTGTTGTCTTATGCATAAGCAAACATGACGTCTTGGTGATCAAGGAGATAGCACTACTAGGATTAAACCTAATACTGGATTAAACCTTAAACAACTTCTACATGCGTTCTTATCACGCTACTGTACGGCAGTGAGTCGTGGACTACCAACTCACAGCAAGAGAGAAAACTAAACTCATTCCACTTGCGCTGCCTCCAAAGGATCTTGAAAATAACATGGAAAAAAAAAGTGTGCGAACGGGCCTTTTCAGCATCTTTACAGTCCTCAGGCAACGACGCCTGCGCTGGCTCGGACATGTTCGCTGGATGGAGGACAATCGCATCACAAAAATCATTCTCTACGGGCAACTCGCTTCTGGCTCAAGAAAAACTGCTCGCCCCCACCCCCGTTACGTGGATGTGATAAAACGGAATTTAAAATCAGTGAACATTGATACTGACCATTGGGAAGACATAGCCTTAGACCGCACTAGTTGGGGAGAGACGGTGACCAAGAAAGCTATGGACAGTGAAAAAATATGGGCCTCAGATCTTGAAGAAAGGCGTGCCATACGAAAATGGCTAGCTCCTCTAGCACCAAAGCGAAAGCCACTTCGACCTGCAATATATGTGAACGGGAGTCTCTCCAAAATAGGGCACCACAGCCATATGAGAAAGTGTTCGAGATGAACTATAGTCCTAAGACTGAAGGAAGCCAATATATATATATATATGCCTCGCCGTTTGTAAATACTTTATAATTACATTGTCGGCCAGTGTCACCCATTCTTAGTTTTGAACTTTATTTGACTTGCACTTTTTACTAGGAGGAACATGGTGCTCTTCAGCGACTAGGGGAATACATTTCTGAATGTCAGGCCGCAGGATAACACATGCAACAGATGGCTATAAGTGGAGCTCGAGCGGTCGGGAAACAGCGTCCAACGTAATACGTTGCTCAATGATGATGTGGTGCCACCAGTTGATGCTCCTTACGACCGTCCTGACAATGCAGACTCTAGACTAGACAGTCCGTTAGAGAGACTAACTATTGTTAGGTAGATCTACTGGATAAAGTTAACAATACATAAGCGTACTATCAGACGATATGGTATACCCGTATAACCCGCACTAATTACAAAATAAGTAAAAACAAAATAGTAAAACCCGCACCCTTATATGCCCCGCATTTGCACCTTTTGACATTAGCAGTATCGGCAGATTAGAAAATTAGTTAAGTTGCCTACATTACATGTCACAATTGATAACTGGTATATTAAAGATTCTCTGCCTGATAACTGGTATATTAAAGATTCTCTGCCGCATCGGCAACATTTGTTTTGTTGAGGTTTATAATGAGATGTTTATAAAGCCTACAAATATGCAATTGATCAACACACAGAGAACTATTAGAGATATAAAGACCCACCGGTATGCACATACTTTCCGTCATGACGGAAGCGTGGTCAAGAGGCCAAGTACGCTTGAACTTGGCTTGTCTTGGCTACCTAGGGGGCCCGAGGTTCGACACCCGACTCGGGCAGAGTTGTGTTTACTGAGCGCCTAAAGGCAGCACGGAAAACCAACTCCTAGATACCCCCCCCCCCCCCCCCCCCACTGGTCCACAAAAGTGATTGGACCAAAAGCTCTCTGAGCATGCTATAAGCATGAAAGTAGCGCTATATAAAAGCTATAATAATTGTCACGTACACTGTATCTATATTTAGCCATAGTCTATATTTAGCTTGTCGGCAGAATTTTAGTTAGCTCGGGAATTTTAAATCACGCAGCAGGATTATGTTTTGAAATAAATATGGTTGGTTTAAAGTATTAATTATTGTACTTTGAGCTGCATTTATTGGTTGGCCTTGCAGCGGAGAGATGTTGGTCACGTGATAACGCTCTAGAGCCCGGGAAAGATTCTAGATTGCGGCAGTCTCATGCGGAACGTGTTAGATATAACATGTACGAGAGTCTAGTGTTAGAACTCAATTATATTATTGTGTACATCATCTATTCTATTCAAGTACATTTAACCATTGTAATTATTTGTGAATAGCTTTTCCAAGTTTTGAATTAAAGTAATTGTTTTAGACGAAGAGAAGTTTCTTCATTGAATATATAATAATATACTTAGATCGTCTTGTCAACTAGTAACTTCTAGATGATCCTTTTATCAACTGGCAACTTCTAGATGATCCTCTTATCAATGAGTAACTTTTAGGTGATCATCTTATCAACTGACGATTTCTGAATCCTCAACAATTACGATCATTTATTGTGCTTCAACGTGACATCTTGGCATCAAGTTTGATCCTAACATCTAGCACTATTGATGATCGTAACAATAATAATAATAATGTTATGTTTATGAGTAAAATAAAGAGAAATGTACATGAAGTTTACTAAATAACTCAATTACATTTCAAAGAGAAAGTGGCCTATGAAAGTGCTGGGCCCACTGCGTTTGCATAGGTTGCATTGCCCTAAGGCCGGCCCTGCATATTAATGTCAGATTTCTTCACGTCCTCCTAAGTCACGTGATGAATAATTCGAAATTGCTCAACAATAGCGCAGATTATCCAGATGTTAATTTATCAAAGTCAATTGACTTCCTAACAATGTGAACAGATCATTGTAGTTATATTACACACGTCGCCAACTGTCAAAGAAATTAGCCACTTTATAACGTGAGTGTTTATTTTTGTACTGTTCAAAAAACAACGCACTGAATATCCATTACTATCAATTTATGAAAAAAGTTTTGGTTAAACAGTGTTTAGATTAAATAGAGTTGTTGTTGTTGTTTATAGCTAGCTATAGCTAGCTACTTCTTTGGAATTACTTATACCTTTTTTTTTTTGTCTCTTACAAAACAATTTGTGAAGTTTTATCAGCTTTGTGATTAAAACAAGAAAATAAACAACACAGGGGACATCACTGATTTCCAAACTTACAAAAATAAAATTACTAGGGTTATCGTTCATAATGAAACAATGAACAAAATATAGGAAGGTCGATAAAGACACACACACACAGATAAAGAGGGAAAAATAGAGACAGACAGGGAGAACAAAAAAGAGAAGAGGAGAGAGAGAAAGAGAGATTGCGTATTTTGTTTTGTATTGTGAGTACCTAAGTAAAAGGACACGAAAGAATTCATTTACCAAAATGATCGAACTTTTTTTCTATCATTGATTCTTACAGTTCTTTTAGGCGTTTACAATAATCGATCTGCTTTTTTCTGAACAAAAACGTTAAGTTACTCTTAGTTCTACTCTTAGTTCTACTCTTAGTTCTACTCTTAGTTCTATTTTTAGCTCTACTTTTAGTTCTACTCTTAGTTCTACTTTTAGATCTACTTTTAGTTCTACTTTTAGTTCTACTTTTAGTTCTACTCTTAGTTCTACTTTTAGTTCTATTTTTAGTTCTACTTTTAGTTCTACTCTTAGTTCTACTCTTAGTTCTCTTTTTAGTTCTACTCTTAGTTCTACTCTTAGTTCTACTTTTAGTTCTACTCTTAGTTCTTTTTTTAGTTCTACTTTTAGTTCTACTCTTAGTTCTACTCTTAGTTCTACTCTTAGTTCTACTTTTAGTTCTACTTTTAGTTCTACTCTTAGTTCTACTCTTAGTTCTACTTTTAGTTCTACTTTTAGTTCTACTTTTAGTTCTACTCTTAGTTCTACTAATGTATTATTTATAACAACTGCAGGCCATTTTTCAAAGTCGATCAGTTCTGGTAAAGGCTTTGGACAAAACGCAGTGATACATAGCAAAGAAAAAAAAAACACAATTAGGGACACAGTTGATTCTATGGTGTGATGAACATGTATAAAGAGATTAAAAACAATATGTCTATTTTAGTGGCTGGAAAGTAACTACGAAATTGTAGTATTTGGTATTAGATGTAACAAGGCGATGCTCAGATTCTTTTTTCCAGACAATAGAAAGTTTTACACGCACACGCGCACACACACACAAGTACGAGCACACATTCACATTTAGAAATTAGGGAAGTGTGAAATGCATGGTCGTGAGATAAATGCTCGGGACTGTTGTTCCGTGGTCTCGGATTCGAATCCTGCCCACCGCGTCGTCCCGAGGAAGGCTTGGGCTATAAAGTAATTATCTTGAAATCTGAAGGAACATCCGAAAACAAACAATAACAAGAAAAAAAACTTAAAAAAAAACAACTAAGCTTATACGAAGTGTAATTGTATCAATTAATTTGGAGCTGTCTTGTCATTAAATGTGTAATAGATCTAGATCAACAAAAATAAATCTGTGCGATTTGTTTACCAAGTGTTTTTTGTTAGGGCTATGTTGTGCTTTTGGCTTTCTCAATACTCTATGATCTATGATCTTATCACTTATCTGGACTGTTTGAAAAATTTGGGGGAGGGGGGGAGATTTTACCTTATTTTTTATTTTAAAAAAAAAGGGGGGGGGGGGAATACCTGAATTCGATTTCTGGCTCACGCCTCCTCGGGCTGATGCGCTAACCATTCTGCTAGTGAGGTACTTATGACTAGAGAAGTTATATTTACAGTAGTATATTGTTTCTTTCAGTTTAGAGCGGCGACCTATATAGGGGACTAATTATGCCTATACTTTCACTTCAGTCAAGTACAACATCTTTCCCTTGTTCGAAATACCGAAACAAAAAAATTAATTACCAATAGTTAATTACCTAAATGCTTTTTTTACATTGGTTTTTGTGTTATCAGGTAAAAGAATGGTGCAAAAAATCAGCTTGATCCGAGATTGAGTGTCGGAGAAATAAGGTATACACATTTTTCACCAGACAGACAAAAAGACAGAGTGATTTGATATAAGCTTTGTAAAACGTACACCACAAGAGAACTCTCACGAAATGCAAACACAAGTTGTTAAATGACAAAAGAGACCCTAGATGCCAGAACAGATTTTATATTCTCGAAGACTCCACCTCCACCAACCATGGATGAAGTTAATTTTGTTTCAAAGTCACCAATTGGGTGCGGGGGAGAGCCGTTTGGTACAGCAGCTGTAGACAACAGGCTATTAAACTTGTCCAAGATGACCTGACAGACCACACAACGTTGACAGTTTGTAAATTAGTTCCAACAACGACCTGCCACCTTTTTTCCGATGTATTCAATCATTCCTGAGCCATATTTACAGCCAATGATAAAGCAGTTAATTCAAAAATGGAAATTTGTTATTAAGAGATATATACAGATTATTTTTAAAAAAAAAAGGTTTGGCTCTGATGCCACTCAGTATGTTTATTTTAGTTCTCGTTAAGTCCAAGTTAGACTTACGGTATTAACCCAAAACTAAACTTTATTTTTACACAGAACATTAAAAAGTGTTTAAAAAAAGACAACATAGCAAACAATTTGGTTTTGCTTTCTGTTTGTCTAACGGAGTCACTGTCCTTAGCAACCATATTTTGGCTTCACCTGTAAAATGCAAGATGGTTCCACGCTTTCCTACAATCGTATAAATCAAAGAAGCTAAAAAGATCTGAGACGTCCTGAAATTTGTTTGAGTAGTTAATGTTGGCGCTAACTTCCTCTTATGGCCAAGGGCTTACAAGGGTATTATATGAACGCATTATCATTTAAACAAGAAAAATATACTTTAAAGAAACTCATAATATAATTAAAAAAAAAACACCACACTTATATATTTCGAAAAATTTAGAAGTTATTTCTATTTTTCGATATCAAACAAAATAATTAATTACCAATAATTAATTGTCTAATTACAAACTTCTATCAGTTCACTCAGTCTGTCTGTCTTATAAAAAGTTCTTCAATCTCGGATCAAGCTGAAATTTCGCACAATTATTTCTTTTACTAGACAACTCAAGAATCAATAAAAAAAATAACCGATTAGTTAATTAACCATTCATAGTTAATTATTTTGTTTGGTATCTCGAAAAAAAGAAAACTTTTATTTGACTGAAGTGGTGGTTGAACTAGTTCCCTTTAAAGGTCGTCACTTTAAAGTAAGTTTGAAACAAGCAACACATAACTATATAAGCTTCTATTTTCATAAGCAACCAGACAGACAGGGTGAGCTGATATAAGCTTTGCAATAAAAAAGGAAAGACATCGCTTAACACGTGCAGGGCTTTTCCTTTATCACCCTCCAACTCCAGCTTCAACTCAAGAATACAAAAAAGGTCGTTGTAGTAGTCACAATATATATATACATGTCAGCTTTATTTCAACCTGATCTATTGAGCATACATTTAATTTATTGAGTTGACAAGGCTGTACTATGGTTTAGTAGGTCGGCGTGTTTTGCTTACGTTATCTGCTAAATAAAAGTTTTGTTGTTGGAACCCTTTCGTTTTTTGTTGTTGCTGTTTTTCCGTAGGTTTGTATCCATATTAAACTGTACACGAGGACATTAAAGTAGACAGCTGCTCGTTTGGAAACAATTCTTCAAAACACAATATTAATCTAATTCTAAACTCTCAACTTACGTGATTTTCTAGTTGAGAGAACTTATGTACAGAGAGTTAATAAGTAGACACAGCCGTTCTCCTTTTCATAAGTAAAGGGAGGCTAGAAAGATGTTAGAAAGAGTATCAAGAGGAAATGCAATCAAACCAAGTACTAGCTAACATAAACTCTAGACATGTCTACAAGATCATATCAAGCTAAGGAAAACAAACAGGGGGAACGGGACATAAACACCTACGCAGATCGGTGATCTATATAAGGTTCTATTATAAGTAAGTGTCCACGAAAGCAGGACGGGGGTTGATGTTACTGGAATGAGCACAGCTGTGTTCCCGTGGGTGAACAGAAGATAATAACTGAAGCATGTGTGTGTGTATATAGATAAACATTTATTATTAATACTGTTTGTGTGTGTTGATATGTGTGTAATATTTAGCTTTAGCCCTGCATGGGGAGAGTACTAGGAACATTTTCCTCAGAAAATCGCTATCTAAAAAAAGAATTACACTTTTTTCAAAGTAATGGTCAAATGGTAACAACATCACTAGTAAAAAAAAAAAAAGATCTATCTAGGAATGTCGACTAAGACGACCTTTACATATGTGTTACCCTGTCCTTTAAAGTCTCCATTCCAAAGCAATAAGATCATTGCAAAACTTTCGCAAAATTCAAAATTCTTATGAATCTCATGTATGATTTTTTTTAAAAAAAGGAAATTGGGTTTTAGTTTAACATTTTGTTTATAAGTCCAAGATAGTCCATGCATGTTAAATGTAAGCTAACAAAGTTTTTATGTTGATTCCCTGACATTGAAACAACTTGCTTTAATATTCGTAGATTGTGATGATTAGAAGTAACAAAATGTATCACTTACCAGCGTAGAACTCTGGATGAGTATAGGGACATCATCCTCCGCTTCTTCGTTTTCCTTATCTTCACCATCGTTGTCTTCATCTTCATCTTTATCCATAGACATTTCATTGCTACTCTTTATAGTGCCCACTTCGGCATAGGAGTCCACCAGCGAGAGCGTGGCCTCAGTCTCTGGGGTCAATGCCGTATCACTTAGTGACCTATGGGCTGAGGCCGTCGAGTTGTCAATATAACTCCGGTATCCGTCGTCCTCTGTGCTATCCCCGTATCGATGCCCGCTGCGATGCTTTGACGCCCTGCCCTTAGGGGTGAAGCTATCGTCGTTTAAACTTGACTCGCTCCTGGTCAGTTCTTTTTGTTGTCGAAATACAGCTCTCCTTGCGGTGCTGCCGGCGCAATGATCTAGTCCGTTGGGTAGGTGGCTATGGCTGCTGCTTTCATCCTTGACCCGTGAGGGACTGGCCGAGGAACTCCGCGAGGAAATAGGAATGTTTGGCTGACTGGAAGATCTTCGGTGGAGTCTTGGAGGCATGGTCTGATTTTTGTCTTTCTTTCGGATGCGGATGTGTTTGGTTTTGTTAAGGAAACTGTTCCACAGTTTGATGCGGTGTTTGGTTTTCGCTGGTGGAGGCGGCTCTGGGCTTGGCTGCGATGAAGAGTCCACCGTATCTGCTGACATTACGTGATGGTCATCGGGTGGGCCGCTAGTGTCCGAGCTGGACAAGCTCTTGTGGCGTTTTAACGAGCGCCGCTTTGTACCTATAATAAAGACAAAAATATAAATACTTTATCTTGTAATGCCTGCTTGTTGTGTTAAAGGAATCTCATATAAACCAATATAGTGAAACGAGCTATAATCAAATGATATAAACCTATTCCATTTTTGTATTAGCGATCCGCGTAAGCGGAAAGCTGCTATTACATTTGTGCTGTCTACCCGTCTGTTCGTGCGTCTGTCTTTTATGTTTAGATTAAACTATAATTTGGTTTTTATCGTGCTCAAAATAGGTGTAACAGCAACTTTTGATTTCCGAACGCAAATCATTTAGTTGTTAAAATTAATTATTTTGTTTTCAAAATATATACACCATTTCTAAAAAGTCTTAATTATAGCTATATCACTGTATAGCGGTCACTATGCTATAGCCGAGCAGGTTTTTTTGTTTGTTTGCTTTTTTTTACAAATATGATTTGCATTTTTCAAGTAAGGAGCAGGGCGCCGCCAACGAGTTTGAGTGTGTAACACAAACTCACTTTCTTTTTTCTATTTGTTTTTTAGTCTATAAGTGGATTATGGATAATAATATTACGAATAAGTTATATTATACGAATGATTTGTTTATAAACAAGGTTACAGAGACAGTTTGTGTGGAAACACAAATTCAAAATCGGCCCCCAAAGTGGTATACCCTGGCAGTAAAAAAAAGGCAGGTTTCAATATTTTCAGAAAGAATATCGGTATTAAATTCTATCAGAAGTGGTCCACCCAGGCAGGTAAAAAGGTAGGTTTCAATATTTTCAGAAGAATATCGGTATTAAATTCTATCAGAAGTGGTCCACACATGCAGGTAAAAAGGCAGGTTTAAATATTTTCAGAAGAATATCGGTATTAAATTCTATCAGAAGTGGTCCACCCAGGCAGGTAAAAAGGTAGGTTTCAATATTTTCAGAAGAATATCGGTATTAAATTCTATCAGAAGTGGTCCACCCAGGCAGGTAAAAAGGCAGGTTTCAATATTTTCAGAAGAATATCGGTATTAAATTCTATCAGAAGTGGTCCACACAGGCAGGAAAAAAGGCAGGTTTCAATATTTTCAGAAGAATATCGGTATTAAATTCTATCAGAAGTGGTCCACCCAGGCAGGTAAAAAGGTAGGTTTCAATATTTTCAGAAGAATATCGGTGTTAAATTCTATCAGAAGTGGTCCACCCAGGCAGGTAAAAAGGTAGGTTTCAATATTTTCAGAAGAATATCGGTATTAAATTCTATCAGAAGTGGTCCACACAGGCAGGTAAAAAGGTAGGTCTCAGTAAAAAAAAACAACGTTTTCTATGGTTAGTTGTATCATGGTTGTATTAACACTGCATTCACGCATTTCGGTATTCCAGATTACAGTTCACGCGATAATATGAAAAACTACTAATTAATTGTTGTTTTAAATTATGTCCATTTTATTTGCATAGTAACATTTTTTTCTCTAAATGTTGTAATTAGTAAGACAGAACTTACATAACTTTGCAATGCAAATTTTTGATTAAAAATCTAAAACCATTTGCATAAATGTGTTAGAAAAAGGTACATCGATATTTTCCTTACTAAAAAGCCTCCAGTGTTTGTTACTATTAATAGTGCATAGTGGTAAAAATGGTGTATTTTAATGGAAAAAACTGCTTGCATAACTGATTTAAAAATTAGATTTTTCGCTTTCAGAAAAGAAAAAAGTAGCCGTTGCATCAGAACTTTGAATGATCTAAAATATCATGATGTCCGATTTTCATTTTCTTTTCTAGTTTCTGAGATCTAAACGGGACGGACAGACAGGCCACACAAAACTAATAGCGTCTTTTCCCCTTTCGAGGGCACTAAAAAAAATGTTTATGGAAATAAAAGAGAAGTAAAATTTTTAACAAGGAATCATTTCATTCTTAATGCATGCACTAACTCTAACCCTAAGCTGCAAGAAATACACTTCCTTGTCGTAAAGCTAATATCTAATTCTATCTTGATTGTCTGAAGATCGGAAGATAAATAATCCAAAAGGTCAAAGATGCATTGCTATAAGATTCAAACGGTTTGTATGTTACGCTGGCCACATCAGTATCGGGATCGTACTCGCGCCCTCCAACTCCCCTATCCCTCACTGAAATCACCCATCACTGGAAGTCTATATTCAAGTTCGTGTCTGTACAAAGTAGATAACGATGTGACATCGTTGCCGGAAATAAGATAGGAAACCCAAGTTAACTATTTGGTTATCATACCATGTCAAGGTTGCTCCCGGAAAACAAACATACGCGATAGTGTTTCATATCCTTGACATTGAAAAACAAAAGCTCAGACTTTCCATTGTGTCAATTTGTATCACTTTTTCCTTTGGCTGCTAAGTTTCACTTGACATTTTGTAGTGTTACTTCCTTGCGGCACAGAAATCCTCTTATCGCTAACTGAAGAAGATTCAAACCCAAGACGTATGTGTAGTCTCGGCAGTAATAGACATGCATTTTTAAATATTTGAAATAATCAATTACCTATAATTAATTGTCTAACTGGTTAATTTTTGATCATTCATATTTTGTTGGTCACATAAAAAAATTGTTTAAGGTTTCAACTTGATCCGAGAATGAGTGTGGGAGAAATAACCTGTGAAATCATCCAAGGGGACAAAACCCTACAAAAAAAACTGAATACTGAAAGATTAATTTTCCTTGTTGGTCTCAAACAAAATAATTAATTACCAATAATTAATTGACTGATTGTTTTTTTTATTGACTTGATTCATGTCTTGTCTGTGCTAATATATAATTGTGCAAAGTTTCAACTTGATCCGAGAAAGGTAGTGGGAGAAATAACGTGTACAAACTTTTTACCAGACAGAGTGAGTTGATAGAAGCTTTGTACAGAATACACATCAATATATGAAGACTTAGAAGTAGGAGTACCGTTGTCGCAGTTGCCTAACAAAATGTATGACTGACTTAACCTCGGTACTGTAGCTACATATACTATATAGGACTGAACATCATTACTGTAGCTACACATACGCTATAAGACTTACCTAATCTCAGTACTGTAGCTACACATACGCTATAAGACTTACTTAACCTCAGTACTGTAGCTACACATACGCTATAAGACTTACCTAACCTCAGTACTGTAGCTACACATACGCTATAAGACTTACCTAACCTCAGTACTGTAGCTACACATACGCTATAAGACTTACTTAACCTCAGTACTGTAGCTACACATACGCTATAAGACTTACCTAACCTCAGTACTGTAGCTACACATACGCTATAAGACTTACTTAACCTCAGTACTGTAGCAACACATACGCTATAAGACTTACCTAATCTCAGTACTGTAGCTACACATACGCTATAAGACTTACCTAACCTCAGTACTGTAGCTACACATACGCTATAAGACTTACTTAACCTCAGTACTGTAGCTACACATACGCTATAAGACTTACCTAATCTCAGTACTGTAGCTACACATACGCTATAAGACGTACCTAAACTCAGTACTGTAGCTACACATACGCTATAAGACTTACCTAACCTCAGTACTGTAGCTAGATACACCTGATGAAAACGTGAAGAGCACATAGATCTGGTAGAACGTTGGGACAGAGTATTTCCTAAACGATTGAACTCCATCATGTCTCTAGAACTAAACTGACTGTTAAATTGCAAGGCAACTGGCTATGTCCTTTTTTCTAAAAAGAAATGATCTAGACAGGCGTTAACTCCCCTTGCTCCACCCCCTCCCTCTCTCACACTTACTTTCATACACAAGATGTGTTTGACACAAGACTTGATAGAGAATGAAATGACCTGGTGTCTACCAGGGATCGATCACTGCTGTGGTCATGAAATAACAATGACCTCCACCCTAACACCTTTTTTTTTATACTTTTTGTCGATGAAGAATGCGCATAAAGAGAGTTGTAGGCCTGGCGATAAATCAAAAGGTAATTATCTGAGTCAACGATGGATAAGAGAGACACTGAAATACATTTACATATATCCAAGAAGTACATTTCTTATAGAAGAACGATTAACAATCAGGTTTGTAAGAAAAAAAGTAAATTTACTACTTTACTATCATGGTCATGAACTCGAGTTCGAGTCCTCGTTTTCAATCTCTCCGCTCTTCACCCCCTCCACCATTATCGCTGATATTTTGAGTTTTTTTTGTTGTTGTTGCTGTTGTTGGTTTTCTTCTTCCCGCACTGAAAATGTTCGAAGTTACTTTTTGGAAAACAAGATCTGCCTCTAACGCTGTCGCAGTTATCTATGTAACTGTATAGTAGAATTATTTCTCTAAGATTCCAGACTGCGGGTTGACTTGGTCAGACCTGATGTTGTAGTATGAACTATAAACTTTTAGAAATTGTCGTCAGTGAACAGTATCGGATCTAGAGGCTAGATCTATGTGGATTACCAGTTGTTGTGTTGGAAATCTATTTGAACAACTTGTAATGAATATATTAAGGTAATGATATTGTTCAAATAATGATCATTTATATGTCGCAAAGAGAATAACTGGATCATTTTAGATTCCATATTATTACACATATATCTATTGAAATTGATACTATTATTATCATTCATCATACATCAGTTCATTTCACTGGAATAAATTTTTATTGTTATTTAACATCATACACTTAGTTTATTAATTTAATATACATCTGTATGTGTATGGTGTGCTTGTCAGGCTGAACTTGGGCCAAAATATTACAAGTTCAGAAAATAATAACAATAACACACATTGAAATAATATTAATTTTAAATAAATATTCATATTTGAAATATCTAATAATAGTTTGATAAGTACAAGACAACAAGAACCTGACAAACGCCATTTTCTGACTGGGCACTGCCGCATTATTAACTTGATTAGTCTCTAAACAAAGTGTCTGTATCTTCAATCATGTAAAAATATAAATTAAGACTGCAGCTAATAGCGGATTAATTGGAACAGGAACGTTGTTTTTTTTAAAACAAATATAGCTATGTGCACACAATATTGGTCTCTTGACTTTTGCGGATAAGCTATAACCCAGGTTTTTAAAAAAATGTTAAGGAAAATTAAGAGCGTTTTTTGTTTGTTTGTACATAACGGGTTTTCCCACGGGTTCTTCTGCGTCCGCCTGATGTATATGTACATTGTACAGTATTGGGAGAGGGGGAGGCTGTAATGCATAGGTCATCACCAAACTTTCTGGATGCTGATTGGCCGAAAAAGCTTAACAGTTTGAAAACGCGCTAAGACACAGTACCTGACAAGGAATCTTTCTCATTGTTTCACATATCCGCCTTCATCCCGTTTGTTTTTTCTCTCTGTGTATGTGTGCGTTATTTGTGAATAGTTAAGACTTAAAAGTATAAAGACATACCCAAGGTAGATGCCACCGAAACGATATGCATCGAGTGTAGGCAGCGATAGTAAACACGAAAAGGAAGAATCCAACGATAAAACAGGAAATTGAATTGTTAGATATGTTAAACGAGGGTCGCTCATATGCGGATTGTTGGCCGCCATTATGAAATAAATGAATCGAGTGAGAGATACATTCAAAAAGGATAAATAGATGAGAAGAGATAAAGCTGTGATCACGATGAAGAAGGATGGTGATGACTTAGAGATAAAACAAACGGATTATGAAAATGGAAGTTGCTTTCTGTATGGATACAAGACTGCCGGGAAAAGAACGTTTCATTGGATACCACTAGGATACTGAGAAAGACAAAACCACGTCTAGGGAAGAAAGAAGAAAACATTTGAGGAGTGTTTGAAAAGAAACAGCATCTAATGATTATTTAGGGAAAGGAAAATTGTTATGTAGTGATTTAAAGTTTAAAGTTTTAGAAAATATCCTGCTGCCCATATACATTGAAAAAGGTGCCGTAAGGCGTACTTGTGCGTAAAGTAAAGATCCCCTTTCAGACCTTGTGGTCTATAGGGCAGATGATGTAAAGGTCATCTGTTTCTGTGGCCTACGGTTAACGAGGGGGTCATGTGGCCAGCACAACGACCAACCGCCTTTACTTTTCCCCAACTAATGTCAGGTACCCATTTAGAGCTGGGTGGACTCAGAGGCGCCAAAGGAGCCCAAAATGAAAATCCCAGTCTTCACAGAGATTCGAACCCGGGACCTTCTGTTTGAGAGTCAAGCGCTTTATCGCTAAGCCACCGCGGAACGGCTTTGACTGGCCGGCTAAACCAGGCAGAGGGTATATGACGTGTCCGCGGCATTCAGAACACTTAAGGTTCTGTCAAACCTAGCATGTCTGGACTTGGCGACCTGTGCGTAACGTCACAAAACTAGACAAATTGGACAAAAAGGCAAATACCAGTACAGTGCTGTGAAGCACTCTAGAGCAGGACAAGACACACGGAAAGTCTCTGGTCATCCACTGCACCCAAACTCGTCCCCGGACGTCTTGACCAAATCTTGCTTCCGGAGAAGGATGGGCTTTAGGGAAAGAGAGTGAGGTCGACGTGTTGCGTGAATCCTCCTCACTTAAATCAAAATTCCAGCGCGTCACTAGCCAACCCCCCCCCCCCCCCCCAACAAAAAATCGCCTGCTCTGAAAGTGATCTGCAGAGCATCGTCAGTGACTTCTCAAGAACATGCTCAGACTTTGGCCTTACCATTAACACAAAAAAGACAGAAGTAATCAAGATAAAAGTAGACGTTGCGACTATTTTCAACACGATACAGGCCATGGTTAAAGTAAGATTTTCATTAGTACTTAATGTTTTTTTAATCTAATTGTGACAGTCGGGCGGACGCAAGTCTTGAACACTCATTGTGAAATAACACGTCTTCTGAAAAGTGAACAGCGCGCTATGAAATAAGTTTTTCCTAGACAAGATCTAGTCTATTATAAAAGTTTAACGTAACGATAAACCAATACCCCCTTTGTATTGTTATAAACCTGGTGGTGGCACAGATGGGGGTAGTGGTGTGAGTGTAGTCAGCCGACGCAAATCGCCCCAGGCCAGCGCTAGACGAGCGGTCAACCGTGACGAGTTACGACGGTCAGCCAAGTCGAGTGTCACTGTTCTCATTCAGGCCGGTGAAAGGGAGCTCTTGTTCACTTTTGCTGGCCTGGAGTTCCAAGAGCTGAAGGCTCAACTCTACCTGACAGTTTCAAGAAGAAGAATGCACCAATTAAAGTGTGAAAAGGGAAGAACACTGCATAAGAGCCGATTCAACAGTTACTCCCCTGCGTTCTAGACAAAGACAGTGAAAGTGACTTACGAGTGTTGTTCATGACAACAGCCTTGACAACAGCCTTGACAACGCGCGAGCCTAAGCATTTACCAGGAATTATTATTATTATTATATCATTATTTCGTAGACGAGAAATGGCATTGATCAAGACACACGCGTATCAGCTATCAAGTCTCAAGTGTCTCAGCTTTGGTGAAACTTTTGACGTTTGGGTAGGAGGAGGAGGGGAGAGTAGTTTCAGTAAAACTCAAGGTCAAACAAAATAATTACATTCATTTAAAGTCTTGATAAAGAGCAAAACTCGGGGTCAAACAAAATAATTACATTTATTTAAAGTCTTGGTAAAGAGCAAAACTCGGGGTCAAATAAAAAATAACATTCATTTAAAGTCTTGGTAAAGAGCAAAACTCAAGGTCAAACAAAATAATTACATTCCTTTAAAGTCTTGGTAAAGAGCAAAACTCGGGTTCAAACAAAAATAATTACATTCATTTAAAGTCTTGGTAAAGAGTAAAACTCGGGGTCAAACAAAATAATTACATTCATTTAAAGTCTTGGTAAAGAGCAAAACTAGGGGTCAAATAAAAAATAACATTCATTTAAAGTCTTGGTAAAGAGCAAATGCTGCTAGCGAAAAATTGTTAGTGATATTCTGTATACTACTTATTGCTGTCTTTATTTACTAGTTAATAAATATCTCGAATCTTCTCCGACTTACTAGAGGGAGGGGAAGATGTATTAACAAAGTCAAAGGTACACAAGAGTCTCTAGGTCTTTCTGTAAACTATTGACAATGTGGTGACTAATTAAACCTTTTCTTTAACCAAAGCATAACACGTAGCACAAAGTGTTATGAAAAAGGCTCTTCTAAAAAAAAGCACTGTGATTCAGAAGAAATACAAATTTAAAACAAGAAGAAAATGTCAGGCGAGCGACTCACTAGATGCCGGACTGACTATTTGAGAAGAGAAAAAGAGTTCCTTCTTGTGTGCATTCAACTGATGTAGCAGATAAATATGGAGCAATCCAACCCAAACATTCTTTAGTTCAGCAACCAACAAAGTATTGTAGATGTCAGTTTCAAAATATTGACGTATATAATTTTTCAAAAAGGCGACATTCCAACAGAAATACCACGTGACTGAGAAGGGATCTAAAGGCAACAATAGTTAGTTAAAATTCAACAAACACTCATGTTATAGTTGTTAAACAATCAAATATTGTATGTAGTTATAAACTATATGTATTTCAGCGCCACAAAGAAAAGAAAAAAATTTTTTTTACAAGAGCTGGTGGCACCGGGTGACACCCACACTAGTGACGCCACCGATTGTATTTACGTCTAGATTAATCAATTATAATATTATAATTTTTCAGAAATAGTTCGGAAGTTTGGATAGGGTAAGCTATTTCACAATTATTCTTGCTTTAGGACAAAGCAGTAAAAGAACAAGACTATTTCTTGTACTCCAAGAGTCTGCGTTTGAATCTAATGATGATAAGGCTAGGTTCGAGTCCGAGGATTAAGGAAGAGTCTACGTCTGTCCTCGGAGTCGTGAGCGACTGAAGTGTTCTGACGTGTTGAATAGTTGTTTTTATGTACAGGAATTAGTTTGTATTTAGGGCGTGTTTTGGTGTCAAGAATATAGTGTGCGTGTTTACGTCGCGCTTAGTTCCCGTAGTGTTCTTGTAGCGGAGAGAGCTTTCTAGCTGTAGACTCTGGTAACGCTACAATCTCAGTTTCCCCATTTTAACGGTACGGTGTTAGGCTTAAGGCTATGATGGAGCGTGTAATCTTGAGCTCGCCCTTGGAGCCGTGTCTGATTCTTGAGCTCGCCCTTGGAGCCGTGACTGATTCTTGAGCTCACCCTTGGAGCCGTGTCTGATTCTTGAGTAGTATCAGTTTTTGAAGCTACCGAGCTTTGTGGCCGAAATGGAGTGTGTGTGCGTGAGGTGTGCTCATTTGTATAACAAACAATGCATTATTTAAATGCCCATGATTTGCGCATGTTGGAATATTGTTTATTTGTATTTAGCATTATTATTAAATATTGTTCTTGTTGAACCATCGTTGATCATTTGTTCTCTGTTTAGTTCTCAAGCAACTTGGTTTGCTGTTGCTCTTTGATTACTGCCTTAAGCCTGTTGAGGTGGGGAACACGGACTAAGTAGGTCATTCCCTAGATAAACCCGTAGAACCCACCTTGACACTCGGCAGTGGACTTTCTGCTGATCTCAAATGATGGGACCCACTTTAAAAGCAAACATATACTTTTGTTTCGTCAACGTTGTTGAATAAACAAGTGAATGGTTACCGATACTCGAGCACCAAGAAAGTATTGCGAAATTAATTTACGGAATATATGTCTATTAGACTAAACACGAATATCTCCAGTTATGTTAAAAAATATTTTCCTTTAACCCAAACATTATTATTGATTAATATAAACGTAATATTAATATATAATATACAATTTTTTTCCTTCAAAAATACTTCACTTGATAAAGTTAAAAAACAAAATTACTACTAACGTCATCTTTTTTATACTTTAAGCAAAGTTTAACGCCGCTTGTTTGTATTTGAACCTACAGAGAAAATCTAACTTCATATATAACAGTGTTGTTCTTTACTAGCAAATAGTAATGTATGAATTATTTTCTCGACAATATTTCTAGAGGCATGGAGAGTGAATGAGTTTCTCTTTCAAAAGCTTAGGGGAATAGCGACAATTTGTTTTCGAATGAAAATTTTTCTTACATCGAAAGAAAATGTTTTCTTGTTCCTTGTATTTTAAAACTAAGCTCATTTAGATGAGAAGTAACATTCACCATGAAAAGAAATGTTTGAAAACACATATCCTTCGTTAGCTCTGCACAGTGAACGCTCTTTTCAAGAAAAAATACATTGTTAATGTCTCAACACCAGACCTAGTCTTTAAGTCATAAAGTTAAAAACTAATTTCACGATCCTTTCATTAATTAGACAAGGTCATCAATGTGAGAATCTGTATTTTAGAAAATAAAATCATCCTGCCTAATTGAATCACCAGGTCATACTAAAACGAGTAAAGCAAAATCAATTATATTGCTGACAAAAAATACCAAGCGAAAAAGATCGCAGTTTATCTGATTTCGCATTGACCTTTTAAAATAAACCTATATTTCGTAACAATAAAATAAATACCTATGATTTGTGTGTGTGTGTATGTGTGTGTGTGTTTGTATTCGTCTAAGGTTATCTACATTCTTCTAAAGTGGCAATGTGACGTTAAGTCAGTCAAAACATCTATAGGAAAGAAACTCTCATTTATCTTGAAGTATTTCTTAAAACTTTGATACCTAGTCAAGTGCAATACAAAGTCAACATTAAATGACACCCTTGTATTCAAAGATATAATTTTCTTTAAATACTTATTATTAGTATACCTTTTTCTTAAATTTTTGATCTTTTCAGCGAGAGGAGCAGGTCAGAGATACTAACAATCTAGATCTAGTATCGATTCAAACAGGATGAAATGTTTGCCTCACATTGCACTTAAACTGGTCAAAAAAAAAAAAAAGCAATGAAAGTCAGTTGACTGTGTAGGTCAACCTATTTTTTTCTTTCGGCCTTGAGATATGTACTTAAATACCTTCTTGAGTGTAAACATAAGCAGTATTTGTGATATGATGAGTAGCTTAAAATCTGTCTGACGAAATGTCAAACAGGCCTGAGATACATCAACATACAGGACAAAAGTAATTGATTTTAAAGGCATTTCAGGGTTTGGTCAACGCCTTAACTTCTTAATTACACTAAATATCATAAAAAGAACTATGGTTGTAATATTGAGCGTATAAACTACAGACTAGTACAGCACGTTTACAAACGTTGAATTAGGACTTAAAACAAGAACATGTTTGGAACATATTGTCTATTCATTTTGAAATGTGAAAATGTTTGTCAAGTTTCATTCAAAAAATGTCAGAAAACAATACCAAGTAGTACTAAGTAGCATATTTCAAATCAATTCCATGAATCTGCTATTTTATTTAATTTTTGTTTTCTGAAACTATATAGTATTGTGGTACATGATATTCAGATGCCCTTTATGGCTCAAAAAAATGTCCGAGAATAGTGGTCTAAATTACATTACATATACTGGTCTAAATTACATTACATATACTGGTCTAAATTACATTACATATAGTGGTCTAAATTACAAGGAAAACATTTGATGCCAATTTTTTTCTTATTTGAAAACATGTAACACAAAATTACTTGCCTAAAATGTACACATCAGAACCAACTGTACCACGCGTTCTGACTAAAACAATGACCCCGAGATGAAATATCTTTGTTATCCACCCTGAAGTCCTGTAGAAGGTGTGAGTTTAAATCTCAAATGAACATAAGCGACCAAAATAACACGTGGTTAAGCGTAAGTTATACTTTTTTTAAGGAAAATATGAAATTTATGAGATAAAAAGATAAAATATCTTAGGTCTTCTTCTTCTAGCCAGCTAAACGCTGCTGTGAGCTCCTTTACAGTCTGTGACAAGATCTTAGGTCTTTAAACAAGGTGTATAAAAGAATAGTAACCAAACAAGAAGTATAACCAAAATAAAAACAACAACAGCAACAAAGCCACAATCTTTGGATATAAAACAGTGCAGAGATGAACTACTCAAGGGAACAGACCGTCTGATGGTTCCTTACTAGTTACAAATTATCATCTTCCTAAAAAAAAATAGTGAAACCCCAACTTACGGATGACATGCTCTGGTGGTTGAGTTTCTCGAAACTCGGAGTTCGCATGTTTTCTATCATCAGATTTCATCTTGGAACCTTGATACCCAAATTTCAATTTAGTGTCTAGAAAATCCCGAATAATGTGTACACAACCTTCATCATCATCTTGTAGTGAAACGTCGAAAAGTCGATGATGAAAGTATTAACACATCTTGAAGTCTAAGATTTAATCCAAGTTTCTTAAAGCACTGCAAGAGACAATAGCCACAAGAAAAATCCTTAAATGACGAAACGGGCAACGAAAGCAAGCGGCCAATGAAAGCTAAAATGTGTTTTTCAAAACTAAGCTACATTTATTTTGACCCTTCAGTTGGCCCATGAATTCGCTTATTAGATCTATACGCCTATCAATAAAATTCAGCAGTGAGCAATAAAGGAGTAAACAGTACTGCGAGTTTAAGATCAACAGTACAAAAAAAAAAAAAAAAAGAAATCATATACTGTAAAAATCTAAAATTTGTTGTCAAATTAAAAGAATAAAACAAAATGCTAAGGCTGCTCGAAACGGAAAAAAAAAAGATACAAACTGCTGAGAAAATTGGATCCACCAATAAACTCTTCACCAGGATAGGAATACATTCATTCTAGAAAGCTCTGTTACGAGCAAAAAGAAAAAAAAACAATAAGAGGATAACAGTAATAAAATGGGGGAAGGCAACTGACACACCAAGAGAATGGAGCTTCACGTAAAGGAGGGGGGGGGGGGTGATGGGAAGGCTAGAGCAATCAGAGACACATCTGCTGCAAGCCATCGCGTTATTACACGAGTTTAGCTAAGCATGGATTTTCTTGAAAGCTATTGAAACACTCGCACGAGTTCATATGCCCACATATGTCCATACCACTCTTCGCACAGCCACACAGCCAACATCTGCTGAGTTTTGATATTTAGTTCTTTGAAAAACTGCAAAGCCTACTCCCTCCATTCCCTTCCCCTAGTCAATTTGTTCACAGTGTTTACTCAAGGTCCTAGAGTTTCCCAGCCTAATAACACTGGTCAAACAAAATCCGTGGAAATAATCCAAGTTCCCCCACAACAAATAGACAACAAATTGTTATAATGTTAGACCTGACTTTTCAAAATACAGATATGGATTAGGACTGCTAGAATCTAGTTATAATGTATAATTGTGTAGATTCTGCACATATCTGCTAGTTATAAGGTATATATTGTGCGCATATCTGCTAGTTATAAGGTATATATGGTGCTCATATCTGCTAGTTATAAGATATATATTGTACAAATATCTGCTAGTTGGAAAAAATTGTGCACATATCTGTTAGTTATAAGGTATATATTCTGCATATATCTGCTAGTTATAAGGTATATATTGCGATATATCTGCTAGTTATAAGGTATATATTGCGTATTATAGGGTATATATATTGTGATATATCTGCTAGTTATAAGGTATATATTGTGGTATATCTGCTAGTTATAAGGTATATATTGCGTATTATAGGGTATATATTGTGATATATCTGCTAGTTATAAGGTATATATCCTGCATATATCTGTGTTAGGTATACATGCATTTATTTTAAATAAATGTAGCCCATATAAATAAAATGAAAAAAACAAAAACAAAACAAGGTTACAAAGACTGTTTGTGTGAAAACACAAACTCAAAATCGGCCCCGAAGTGGTCCACCCATGCAGGTAAAAAGGCAGGTTTCAATATTATCATAATAAAATTCTATCAAAGACAAATGACAACAAATAACGAAGAAAAAAGGTTAACAAATCTTGTGTGGTACCCCTGCGGTCCAGCAGACCAAAGGATAGGTGAAAGTGAATGTTAAGTTAGATGTGAACCTGGCGTACCTGATGTCTTATAATGAATATCTAATTGATCTAATTGTTTTGTAAAGGGCCAATCTCGTATTCCTCAAGAATAAAACATTTCCATTTTGGTTAGGTGTTCTATGATGGCCACAGCACTGCATTCACGCGATAAAATGAAAAACTAGTTATTAATTGTTGTTTTAATTTGAGTGTGTGTGTTAGTACTTAGTAAAACAGAACTTACAGAATTTAACAATACAAATATAAAAAAATTGACAAAAAAAAAAACAACAACCGTTTGTATAAATGTGTTAAAAATACGGTAAATAGTCGTCTTCCCTAATAAAGAGCTTCAAGTGCTTGTTACTATCAATAGTGAATAGTCGTAAAAGTGGTATATTTTTATGAAAAAACTGCTAAAATATTGTGATGTCAGATCTTTTCTAGTTTACGAGATCTAAACGGGACGGACGGACAGACAGGCCACACAAAACTAATAGCGTCTTTTCCCCATTTCGGGTACCGCTAAAAAAAGAATGTCTAAAGTATATATATATTTGTAATAATAATTTAATCTTGGCCACCTTGTAGTCGATTCTTGCTTTCACTGGAAGCCAATGGAGTGCAAGAGAGTAGTAGCAGAATCTCGTCTTGTTTTTCTTAGGACTATTCGTGCAGCCTCACTTCAGCTTGGCGATTTTGTCATCGGGTACCACCTGCTAGCACGGCGTTGCAGTAGTCAAGAGGGAAGAGTATGAATGTCACAGCTAGCTTTTTTTGTTGACTCAGTTGTCAAATAAGGTCAGATCTGGGTTAATCTGTACAGCTGCAGCTAGAGACACTTGCAGAGCTGAAATAGGTTTGGGTCGAAAAACGAGCTGAGTCAAAGAAAACTCCAAGATTGCGAACCACCTAGACCAGGGGTGGGAACCTTTTTCTACCGAGGGCCGCATTTTAAAAAAGTTGGGGACTTGCGGGCCGCATAATTATTTTTTTCACTCCCTAATGAGGAATTACAACAATAGTTAGCAATTTCTTGAACTAATTTTACGAATATTTTTTTAAATTTTTTTATTGTCTAATTACATTATAACATTTCAATACGATTGTACTTAATGTGAAGCATTAAACTCCTTACATCCGTGCATAATATTCTCTAACTGTAGAACTAGCTTACTAGTTGCTTTTTTTTCTTGCGACTGCTGTCAAATTACAGTCAGTGAGCATCGAGCTGTTCTAAGACTTCATAATTTTCAAACAAACGAAATAAAGCGTGTTTACGGATGAATTAGATTCCGAATAATGTGAAAGCTTCGCAGCAAAGTTTTCTGAAGTATGGGAATACAGCTTCTGGCACTCATGAAACTTCTGTGGAAGAACTCACTGGAATTACTCTTTCAAGTCATAATTTGCTTGGAGGTATGTCATCTGGAGGTATGTCATCTGGAGGTATATCATCTGGAGGTATGTCATCTGGAGGTATGTCATCTGGAGGTATGTCATCTGGAGGTATGTCATCTAGAGCTAAATCAGCTTCTGCATTAAATGGTGAACTGATGGTATTGAAAACTAGTTCCATGTTCTTGACGTCTTAAAATTTGCTTTCAAATTCCACAATCAAGGAATCCAAATAAGTCTTGTAATTTCATCAATTTCACTAGAAATAGTTTCACCTTTCAGCTAAAGAAAATGATAAGACCCAATTTCACTCGCTGGCTCGTGAAGTGAAATAACTTTGAAAAGATTTAAGATGCAGATACATTTCATTGGAAAACAAAACATTGCAATGTCTCCAATGATAAACATGAAGTTTTGTCTTCAACTCTTCGTTAGAAATATTAATAACAAAGTCACAGTCAATGTCCTTCAATGAACCCAACTATTTCTTCCTTGAAATTCCATATTCTCCTTGGCCAGCGTATACTACGTGTGTAACCGAAAATCGGAATGTTTTGTTCCAAATCTTAAAGTACTCCTCAGAACTGCCAGTCATGGCCGGTAGATAATTGGAGGCCCTAGGCAAAGTGAATTATTTGGCCTCAAATAAAATAAATAAAAAAAAGCGACAACAGTAAAATTATTCCATTTATCAAAAACCTATTGTACTTCAACAATAACATTGAGGACAAGTTTCGCTATTTCTTCTCTAAAATAATAAGGCAGTAGTTAGTGCAATTGGTGACCCTAAGCAGTTTGTCTCTGCCTAAGGCTGGCCTTGTGCCAATAATAAGATCATTGAGAAATCAATTCCAACAATATATTTGATATTCAATGCTTTATTTTATTAAAAAGCCTGTTTTTCTTAGTTAAAACACGAGATCCATTAATTGTTACACTTGCCATATTGTACATGCCGACCCAACACTTTCACCACAGTTTTTGATAGAATTGAATAAATACTAGCTTGTGTTTGTCTTTGACTGAATGTTTCGAAATATTGCCATTAAGAATAATCTTCGTTTACTTTAAACTTTTTAGAATGACGTTTTAAGAAAATGTTTCTTTAGCCTCTTCATGATAAGTTATAAGAATCAAAAGTTTCAATAATTTCTAGATCTATAGATATTTAAATATATTTATTTAAATATATTTGCATTTTTATATGTGTAATGTGTGGGAACACATGATTTCTTTAGGCGTCGGCGGGCCGCATAAAACACTTCGGCGGGCCGCATGTGGCCCGCGGGCGTAATTTGCCACCCCTGACCTAGACAAAAGAAACCCGGCAACCTGTAATATCTATTGTTGACATGTTTCGTATACATCTTGACAATGTTTGTATCTGAAACTTTCTCTGAGTTCTAAGTTGTTAATGCAACAGTCAGTCAGTATGTACAATGTTATGAAGAAAATGCAATGTAAAGTGGCTACCTACAAGATAAAAAGCGCCACAATAGAGCTATAATATTTTTACCCATGTAATTTTAGAAAAATACGTATAAAAGCATTTCAAATTAGAATTAGATGAATAGTTGGAATGTTTGTCTGAGCATACGAAACTCCTCAAATAATGCATGGTTAGTACTTCAATAATTAACTTCCGAATTTTAAAGCGGTCCTGGGCAATTATAAAACTTGAGAGTCAAATTCTTAAATTTATGAGTCAGAAGTTAAGTGTATTAAAGCAATAAATTATGATAAAAAACTAATCGTTTAGTTCACTGAATGGTGAGAGAGACTCTTTGAGGCGAACAAAGTAACATTTGTTCAAGTTTCTTTTAGTTTCATTTAAAACTTTTGTCAACGGAAGGGAAAATGAAAAGTATCAGAAGTGAACAGAGTGTATGCTGGGAAAGACGAAGAAAAAATGACTAAATCTTTGATGACCTTTTTTTGTGTTTATATTTATTCGCGGCTTTATTGGCTTAAAGAAATGGTGTTAAGAGGGGATTAGAAAAACATTTTGAAAGACATAAATAAAATCTAAATACACTCACAAGCACACAAACGGTTTATACTGAAGCATTCTAGCAGGCAAGGTGTTCCTAATCTTGTGGTTATGTGTAGAGTATGCTGTGTTTTAAACCATAGATCTTGTTTTTTTCCCCCAATCCTTGCACCCCTCTCATATTATTATTTTTATTATTATGTTATAAAAGAACGAGTATTCATTCTTTGGCGCTGCCAGGGTCGAGTTTCATTAAGGGGAAACAAAATTCATCGTAGTCCTTTTATCACTTTCCACCAAGAAATTTTCTGGTGATGTGGCAGGTCTGCAGCATTATCGCCCTCTGACAGTCAACGAGTGTGTTCCTAGGAATGTTAAGGGCCTTGATGGTATCTGTGAGGTCAGTTGTTATTATCCCGTCGGTTGATTTAACAATGGTGTATATTGTTATTTTAGATAAATTCCACAAACGCTAAATCTCCAAGCCTAGGTTCCCATATTTTCATTGTTTTTCCAACTCAGTTTTTCTTAAATTATAAGATAGTAGTACGGCGATGTCAATAATGGTAGCGACGTTTTCTTTACGATTATTATTATTATTATGTTAGAAAAGAACGAGCATTCATTCTCTCGCGCTGACAGGGTCGAGTTTCATTAAAGGGAAACAAAATTCATTGTAGTCCCTTTATCAGTTTGCACCGAGGAATTTTCTGGTGATGTGACAGGTCTGCAGCAGTACCGCCCTCTGACAGGCAACGAGAATGTTCGTAGGAATGTTAAGGGGCCTTGAAGGTGTCTGTAAGGTCAGTTGTTATTATCCCCTCGGTTCAGGGCTGGTCTTAGGCCGCTGCAACCTATGCGGCCGCAATGGGCCCGCGCGATGCGAATTCTAGGTGTAAATTATTATATTAAACCATTTTAACTTAATATTAAAGGGTTCTTCAAATTCTCCTGAAATTATCAAATGTAAGAAAATTCATGAAAATCTGCTGAAATTATTAAAATCTTCTAAAAACTGATGAAAATCTCCTTAAAACAGACAAAATTGTCATTTCGGGGTGTCATTCAATATGGAAAACGCCAATCCTACTCGCGATTAAAAAACAAAACAAAACGGCATTTGAGCTTTCATTTAATACAAATGTAATAATAAGCCGAATTTTAACCAAAACAAGAAGTTCTAATATTTAATTTACTTTAATAGTCTATTTCGACCTCTTAGAAAAAAAAAGCGATATTTTGCTAGTCGATAGTAAATCTAAAAGGCAGATCTGAATATTTATCGGCTTTTTGTTGGAAAACTTGTATCTACTGGAGATGGCTCGTAAAGTGAATTTTTGACAGCGATTTTGTACTTAGTAAACTATAAATAAAATGCAAAGACGAATTTATGGTCTAATACAATGTCTTAATTTTCACTTATTTATCCTTATCACAACCCGAATTAGGCCCCGCAAAATCCGTTTCGCATAGGGCCCGCAACCTGTAGGACCGGCCCTGCCTCGTTTGATATAACAATGGGGTATTTTGTTATTTTGGACAATTTCCATAAGCGCTAAATCTCGAAGACTAGGTTCCCATATTTTCTTTGTTTTTCTATATCAGTTTTTCTTAAATTATGAGACAGTGGTACGGCGATGTCGATATTATTATTATAATTATTATTATTATAATTATTATTATTATTATAATTATTATAATTATTATTATTACCACTATTATTGCCACTAAAACAACAATATTTGGAATAATTACTATAAATTTATATCCATTATTTGTCTAAAAGTTTTACCTTCTTTGCGTTACGAATTGGGGTCAGACGTAAGTTCAAGGGAAATCATTTTGTTACTCTGTTAAGTAACTCTGAAACTGATTTCTAACTGAAATGTTTTTTGGACATATGTACGATAAATGAATATGTATTTTTTAACTTGATATGCTAGCATTAAATGTATTGAGCCAGACATTTTGGGTCCTAAATGTATTGAGCCACACATTGGGTGCTAAACCTATTTAGCCAGACATTTTGGGTGCTAAACGTATTGAGCCAGACATTTTGGGTGCTAAATGTATTGAGCCAGACATTTTGGGTGCTAAATGTATTGAGCCAGACATTTTGGGTGCTATAAACGTATTGAGCCAGACATTTTGGGTGCTAAATGTATTGAGCCAGACATTTTGGGTGCTAAACGTATTGAGCCAGACATTTTGGGTGCTAAATGTATTGAGCCAGACATTTCGGGTGCTAAACGTATTGAGCCAGACATTTTGGGTGCTAAATGACGACATGAATGTACGCCACCACTTTTTCCCAAAGGCGCAATTAACGTTTGAATCGATGTCCGAAAGTTCACAGAGCATCCACCGACAAGGAAACGATAAATTTCCGATTCAAACCCTTTCCCTCTCCTTTCTCAATCATTTATAGCTTCATTTACTAAGTGCATCGCTCTTATTTGACATTTCCAATATATTTGAATATTACAGGAATCCCCAGTTGGGCACAATCCTAAATATTGTATACCCTGTATACACAATCCAAAAAAAAAAAAGAGACAACTCTTTCTATGCCAACTCTAAAAGGGAAATAACTCAATAAAAATGGACGGGAACCACTGCAGTAGGAGATTAAACACCAGACATCGATTAGTGTGATCAGTTGGCGAGTCCTTTTATCAGGGACAGATGGAGGACTCAAAGGCTCATTGCATAATGGTCATTGATTCTATACATTATTCTCACTGCACGTGTGACAAAATGTAGAGTATTTTACACAGGACTGGACTCGAGGAAAAAAAAGAATTAACAGGTTCAACGCACAGATACATTTTTTTTATAGCATAGACTTCATGCGGTCTCCAAATTGTGGATGGTGTAGCACAGACTTCATGCGGTGTCCAAAAATGTGGATGATGTAGCATAGATTTGATGCGGAGTCCAAAATGTGGATGGTTTAGCATAGACTTGATGCGGTGTCCAAAATGTGGATGGTTTAGCATAGACTTGATGCGATGTCCAAAAATGTGGATGGTGTAGCATAGACTTGATGCGGAGTTCAAAATGTGGATGGTTTATCATAGACTTGATGCGGAGTCCAAAATGTGGATGGTTTATCATAGACTTGATGCGGAGTCCAAAATGTGGATGGTTTATCATAGACTTGATGCGGAGTCCAAAATGTGGATGGTGTAGCACAGACTTGATGCGGAGTCCAAAAAATGTGGATGGGTGAGGGGAGCGAGGGGCAGATTAAGACGTGCAAACTGTACAACAGCTCATGGTCACCAAGCCCCAGGGGCCCTTCATGGGTCGCCATACCAATAATATGACACTGTGAGTTTCAGAGTTGAGTTGGCTTTACCATTTGTAGGCCTAACATTTGCCTCGAAAGCCTTGCAACTCTAGGCACACGGAAGCTTGCTTGCCTCAATAAGCATGTCTGAACAATTATTCTGTCTGGGAAAGATCTAATTGATCACATCTCTATTATGGATGGATAGTATTTCCAGACATTCGGGGAATCTGCCCCATATTCCTTCACTGTACCACATCTGTTGTGCAGGTGTCCGCCATAAAATGTCCTCTTGAGGAACGGTGTGTGGATGTTTATTGGGACTCTATTCCATCATTCAAGGCAAACATATGATATACATTATAGAAAATGTTCAGTTCATGCCCCTCTTAAATCTTGTGTAGTGATAAAAATGCAATGTCGAGCTTCAATAAATTTAGAATAAAAAAATTACTCTACGTTTTAAAATATTTAAAACACTTAATTAAGACAACTGAGATTTTCCACGTTAGAACAGTCATAAAAGTACACTATGGTCTGTCATAAAATAAAAAAAATGCTCGTTCATAAAAGTACACTATGTTTTGTCATAAAATGAAAAAATGCTCATTCATAAAAGTTCACCATATTCTGTCATAAAAGTACAATATGCTTTGTCATAAAATTACAATATGCTCAGTCATAAAAGTACAATATGCTCAGTCATATAATTACACTATGTTCTGTCATAAAATTACACTATGGTCTGTCATAAAATTACAATATGCTCAGTCATAAAGGTACAATATGCTCATTCATTAAATTACACTATGTTATGTCATAAAATTACAATATGCTCAGACATAAAAGTACACTATGTTCTGTCATAAAATAACAATATGCTCAGTCATAAAATTACAATATGCTTAGTCATAAAATTACAATATGCTCAGTCATAAAATTACAATATGCTCAGTCATAAAAGTACACCATGTTTTGAACAGATAAGCAAGAAATGTGTTAAAAGTTTATTTGAAAGTCGAGACTCTAAAAGCAGCGGTTGCAATAACTGCTAATACTTTCTTACACCTAGACCAGACTATTTCATGAAAGTGAATGGAGAAAAAAAAATGCCTGTTAGCAGCAGCACTCTATTTAGACGTGGAAAAACATGTCTCTGTACCTCAACAAATCACAGATACAACAACGATTACACCTCTATTGATTTCGGAACGCTTCAAAATAGACTTTGATCTCACGAATCTGAAGAAAATGACCAGTATCTACAGATGTTCACAGTAAATCAAAAATATTAACTTGTATATATTCGGAACACGCAAAACAAATATTAGAAATGTACGGAAAAGCTTTTAATTAAAAAAAAATACTAAAAAAAAAAAATTAAGAGAATATCATAGCATAAAAAAAATCTTTTGAATCGATTTTAAAACAAATTTCAACTCAGTTTTAAAAAATTTTTTAATAGTCAGCAGCAGTTTTCTCATGTGCTTGAATATATATTATATATATATATATATATATATATATATATATATATATACGTGTGTATTCGAGTCTATGTTACTATGTGTTTAATATATATATCCTTAAGAGTTAATGAATTTGCCTTTTTCTAAACGTGAATTTCAGTGAAAAGCTAAGACGTTGAGATAAAGTATTTTCAGATGACATAAATGTGTGTGTTAGTGTGCGTGTGTGTGTGTTCTAAACACCTTTTTATCACTATATTTTCAATGTAAATCCAATTTTTAAAATAAATTAATTTAAAAATATAAGACATTGAATAACATACATTGAACAACATACATTGAACGACATACATTGAACGACATATATATTCCACCCCAAAACCTAATGATGTATCTTCACCAGGTTGCCTCAGACACCAATACAAGAGACAGATCTGAGCAATGCATGATGGACGTTATATCTGTTCAGTCTTTACAGTTCTGGACTCGTCCATCATGCTGACCTCATCAGGACATAGCATTAACTGCATCGTAACTTCATATTTGTTGTTGTTTCCGAAATGTGTTTTGTGTGTGTGTGTGTTTACAAGAGATAACCCATAATCGTCTTACGACTGAAGACCAATGTGTGTAAATGTGTGTGTGATTAATATGCGTGTATAATGTGTCGTGGTTTGAGTTCATTTTCAATGAGTTTGTATTGTTAATTTAACAAACTAATAGCACCACGAGTCTCAATTTGAATATATTAGAATAATTTCCATGAAAAAATGAAAGCAAAATATTTCAACATTCCTGGATTGGGAAGAAAAGGGGGGATGGTGTGCGTGGGTGTGTTTGTGTGTTAAATAACATTCTATGTTTTATATGGTGTTTGTTTGTTAAATAACAGATTCTATATGTTTTATATAGTGTGTGTTTGTTAAATAACAGACTCTTTATGTTTTATATAGTGTGTGTTTGTTAAATATCCGACTCTTTATGTTTTATATAGTGTGTGTTTGTTAAATATCCGACTCTTTATGTTTTATATAGTGTGTGTTTGTTAAATAACAGACTCTTTATGTTTTATATAGTGTGTGTTTGTTAAATAACAGACTCTTTATGTTTTATATAGTGTGTGTTTCTGTGTTGAATGACAGATTCTAAATGCTTTATACTTTTCTATAACTGTTTTTTTTTGTCTACTTAAACACGTAAACATCCCATGCAATCATGGCACCTCAAAATGTTCTTAGCTATAACGTTTCTTGATATGCAGTACTTTTTCTGAGGTCTCACATATTGCTATGAAAGGCACATTGCTGTGCTTCGCCTGATAGAAGAAAAAATGATCATCATACTCAGCGTATATCACTTGTAACTCGAAAAAAAAACAACGTGCAAAGGTCAATCCTAGTCTAAGTCTGTATTAATTTGTTATTTAAATATAGCACGATGTGAGACCCAGCGAGTATTTTAGTTTGATAAATAACTTCCACTGATGTCATTATGTCGATAGTATGAAGATGGGACGACAACTCATGTTAATATATTGGCTAGACGAATCAAAGACAGAGACATGTATCTGTGTAGATAGTCAATGTTTTACCTTTAAGTTTTCTTGGTCCTCTAGCTTTCCACATGTTTCTTGTGTATCCAAACTTTGTCTGGCCAGTTCAGTTCACTCCGCTACTCCATAGAACAAGACACAAACACCAACTGGACATTTACAACTAGGCTAGAGCTAGTAGTCCCGTGCGTGTGTAGTGTATTAAACGTGATTGTCAAACGCGTGGACAATGTCCATTTTGATAGTCACGGGAAAAAAACAACAAAACCAAAAAAACAAAACAAATGGCCAGTGCACTTCAGTAAGATCTTATTTGTTTCAACATTGCTGATAACTAAAATAAGATATAATCTCCAGTAGCGCTATTATAACGTCCACTAAGCTATATCAAGCTGCTACTTAAATTTATACTGTAATTTATTATATCCAAAGAGGGATAGGGTGGGTTTGTACTATAGTAGATGCATGCAGTAAAATAAGGGAAAATTAATAGAGTAAATGGAAACTAATCAGGAAGACGAAGATCTTATGTAGGATTACTTTCAGCTGTCGACATGACATCCATCATTGAACTGACACCATGTAACCTTTAAATTTCTGTAGGTTTATATTTTTTTTTTTTTTTTTTTTTTTACAAACAACAACCTAGGAAACTGCTGCGTAAATATTATAAAAAATTTTTGTCAATTATCCTTATAAATTACAAGAGTTCCTTCAAACAAGAATTACCTCCTACGCATATCGATCTAGTCATGCATGTTAATTAGAAACCTAAACTTTGCTTAATCATTTGTTTTCCTGGCTGATTCAGGCAGCCCATGCTCTAATGACACAATATGCAATCTTTTTTTTTTTTGCCAATATGTCCTAACGTATGGAATAAGAAATGTGTCTTTGTGTCTTTCTGAGTATTGTAGTCGATTGTGTTTGTTTGTTTTTTGGAAGTTATAGTTCAGTGTTATATATAGTGTTACTACTTTACTGTTTAGACTTCTGTTCTGGAGTGTCTCTAAATTGAGTGATTTTAGTAATGGTAGAGGTTGTTGTGTAACAGTTTGAGGTCTTCTCCAGTCATTGCTGACGCAAAGTGGTTTCTTGAAAAGGTATCCGCCGCAGCGTTTTGTTTCCCGAGTCGATATACGACGTCATATTGGAAACAACTAAGCTCCAGTCGCCATCTTTGTATCTTTTCGTTTTTGATCTTGCCCTTGTTTTGCTGGTCAAACATAAAAGACACTGAGCGTTGATCTGTAAACAATGTGAAGGGTCTACTGATAAGGTAATGTTGCCATTTTCTCAGGGCTTCTACGATAGCGTATGCTTCCTTTTCAACTGCAGAGTGTCTGCGTTCACTATTAGTAAGTGTTGTTGAAAAGAAGGCGACAGGACGGCCGTCTTGATTAAGAGTGGCTCCGATCGCGATGTCAGAGGCATCTGTTTCGACTGTTAGTGGTCGATTATAATCTATCGTCGACACAACAGCGTTTTCAAGTTCATGTTTTAGCTGTTTTAAAGCTTCCTGTACTTGTTCAGGGAGAGGAAAGGTTTTGTTGTTCACCAATAAATGGATCTTGTTAAAGAAATTTGGGATCCATTGAGAATAATAGGACAGTAGTCCAATCACCCGCTTTTGTGATTTCATGTCTTGTGGTGGAGGTAGATTTCTCAATGCTTGAAATCTTTCGGGGTCTGGTCTTAATTGCCCTTGTGAGATTTCGTAACCTAGGAGGCATACTTTATTAGTCGCAATAGCACTTTTATCGTCGTTGAAGGTGATACCGTACTTCTTAGCGGCGTTGAGAAATCTCTGTAGATTCTGGTCGTGGCTACTGGAGTCACGTCCGCAGATGGTAACGTTATCCACGTAAGCGAACGTATCCTGTAGCCCTTCCTTCTCAATTATTGCGTTGATTGTCCTTTGAAATGCAGCAACTCCGTTTGTCACTCCAAAAGGAATGCGGCAAAACTGATAAAGCTTTCCGCCAGCCTCGAACGCCGTGTACTGCTTTTCATCATCCCTGATAGGTATCTGGTGGTAAGCGCTTTTGAGGTCAAATGTACTGTATATTGAGTATTTAGATATTTCCTGCACCAGTTCATCAACTTTTGGCACGGGGTACACGTCGAGGTAAGTGAATCGATTGATGGTTTGACTATAGTCGATAACCATTCTCTTTTTGTGCCTTTCATTTGTTGTTACAATTATTTGAGCTCTCCACGGGGACGTGGAAGGCTCAATAATTTTATGAGATAGAAGTCTCTTGATTTCAGTTTGAATGAATTGGGAGTCAGGCAAAGAATATTTTCTAGATTTAGTGGCTATGGGGTGTCAGTTAGGAGCAAGATTAGCGAAGAGGTGAGGGGCTTCAACTCGTGCAGCTTCCAGCGTACAGACCTGAAGAGTGCTTCGTTTTCCCTCAAATGGGATCATCAGCTTTTCGTGCTGGCTGATGAAATCTAGTCCTAAGATTACATCAGATACTAGTCCGTCTAGTAGTGAGAGCTTCACACTTTCGTATTGTTCGTCTTTGTACTTTATTTTGGCGAAAATATGTCCGTGAGTAGTGCGAGAAAGATGTGTAGAGGCCATGTAGATTCTGTTTCTGGACATTTCTAATTTCCATTTGTACCTTTTAGCCAGATGCCAGAGTACGTCCATTCCGACAGAGGTACGTCCTTTATGTCGAAGGAGGTGCAATCTTTTCTGCACGAGAGGGGAATAGCTACAAGTAGAACAACCGCTTTTAATCCTTCAGGCAACGGGCAAATTGAACGACTAAACAAAACTCTATGGAACGCTGTTACTTTAGCACTGAAAGACCTCGATCTCCCGATCTCAAGATGGGAACTTGTCTTGAACCAGGCCCTATACTCGATTAGATCATTACTATCTACGGCAACAAACGAAACTCCACATGAGAGAGTTTTCCGGTTCAACAGGAAATCCTCCTTCGGGATATCTATCCCCACTTGGCTATCCAGCCCAGGTCGAGTGTTGCTGAGAAGAGAGAACAGATCTTCAAAGTATGATCCTCTCACGGAAGAAGTCGAATTACTGATGTGTAACCCCCAATATGCCGTGGTACGGTTGCCCAGCGGTAAAGAGGAGACGGTCTCTCTAAGACGCTTGGCTCCCAACCCCTCCCCATCCACAACAACAAGTGAACCTTCGTTCTTCGCTCAGGGTGAGGATAATGAACATCCTCCAGAAGCTCAAAACATGGAAGTATCAGTCAACACCCCTACGGTGATACAAGAAAGGAAAGAACCCCTGGAAGGCTCTGAGGATCTCCGAGCGCTTCCTCTTGAAAATACACAGAACCATCATACCCCACTTGACGCTCAGGAACTCATTAGTGACTCCCAAACTGTAGAGCATGATAGTCAACCCCGTTACAACTTAAGAGAGAGAAGAACCAGACCGAACTATAGAGTCTAGAGTTGTTTCTCTATTACTCTACTTATACTGACTACATAAACTGGCATTGTTTATCCCTTGCTACTGATACTAGAATTTATTTGTTCACTTACTTACATGTTTACTTACTACACTATTTGCTATTGCTTAAAACAGAAACTAGTAATTGTTTATACGTCCTACTACAGATACTGGTTTTTAGGTTTCTTTGTATCACTCCTCATTATTGTTTACAAGAGAAACTAATATTTCGACACTATTTATTGATCTATTGTATTACAGGCACTGGCATTCTCTTTTTATTTATGCTATGGCCTACTATATTACTATACTTGCTATTTTAATTCTAGGCGGGGTGAATGTGGTGAAATAGTTAGTATTTTTTTATGTTTGTGTAACGTCGTGAGAATGTGTTCACAACATTGATTTAGTGTGCTACTATCCAAGTCTCTTTCGTCAGTTCATGTGTCGTTCTAGTTTAATAAAGCCTTGTTTTAGGTTACTCTTCAGTGTTCCTTTATTTCTTATTACAATAGTCAATTGTAAATATTTGTTATAAATCTCTGGCATCTATTCTGTTTTTTTTTATAGTTGACGGTTTCCAAAAAAAAAGGACGCATATATTAATATATTGGATGGCTGCCCGGTCGTACGCTTTGTGCGCTGGGCTGTCGTTCGGATTCGTGGGTTCAAACCCTGCACACTCCCATCCCCAGTCGTCCTGCGGGAGGTTTGGACTAGGAAGTAAACTATCTTCAACTCTGAAGGAGCATCCGAAACATGAAAAACATTTTAAATAAACATTTAATCAAGGTTAAATAAAATAACATATTAGTTTTATATTCCTGAATGATCTGTAAAAATTACTTTGAATAAATCTTTGTTTTGATTTTATAAAATATTTTTATCTTTATGGGAATTCCATGATAGCTTTCGTTTATTAGAGCAGCAAAGTATTTTGAGTTTTTTGTTTGTGTAGCTGGTTACATGAATAATAAGGTTACATGAATAATATGGTTACATGGATAATATGGTTACATGGATAATACATTTTTATTAGTTTTTACTTTTAATAATTGGTAATTAAAAATGAAACAAAGGTGTATATGCAGTTGAGTTTTATTTTGTTACTTTGACCAATAAATGGCCAAACATACTGATGTCCTGCTAATGGTTGTATTTATTACCATTATAGTACAAATAGTACAAGCCACACACAAGGTAGGTGTACAGATACCATTATATAAGTTAAGCTGATCTTTAATTGCCTTAAATATACCAATCACAATTTCATGTTGTCAAGATAAAAGATTAATCTTAAAATCTATTAAGTCCATAATACGACCATTGTCAAACAGGTTTGTCTAAATCTTGCAAATGCAAACAATTCAACGCGTCACAGTGGCTTAATCCTAATAATTAGGTGAATGAATTACCAAGAATCAATCTTATCGATCTGAATCCTATTCACTGTAACACTATTTTAGTCGAAGGTAATTCTTTGAGAACCAGCGATGTTTGGTGCAATAGTAAATTGACTTATTATTTAAAAATAAAGCATTCAAAAGAAAAAGAAGGCTAAGGTGACATATTATGTGAATTAGATCACAAGAAATATTGTTGTCAGCTTTAAACTTGGGAATTATACCTATTTGAATTCCAGTAAAATTATCAATAACCCGTTCGATTCCTATGATAAACTTAAAATGTTCAACATAATTATATCGCCTGCTTCTATCATCCTTCAGAAATTCGAATGTGAACTTGAACACTAAATCGGCACAATATCCTTTCCATTTAAGCGCTGTAACTAGGGAAAACAAAACACCAGACATGAGAACAAGAGAGAGAGAGAGAGAGAGAGACGGAAGTGGATGCACTAGTGGGGGGGGGGGGTGGCGACAGGCTGACAAAAAAAAAAGAAACATAACTTCTAGTATAAATCAATAGATAAGCTCTGCCTGTGTATTAAAGGGTATTAATTACGTCACAGGGGAGGTGATAACGTTTGATCATAGGCTAGAGTTTCCGGGAATATTTCATGTCAAATTTCTCGTCCGTTGAGGTCCAGATGGAATTTCAGCTCACGTAATAGGCATATAATTGACCATTTTCTTGTATTAGATGGCCTTAGAGCAGTGATGCCCAACCTAATTCAATTTGCGGGCCATTTTAATTTTCAACACTAGTGTCGCGGGCCACATGATGGAAAAGATACAAAAACTTAATGAAATTGACCTGAAGCTATTTTATTTCAAACCCGAGGATGTAGTACTTACATTGGAGTATTGGGATATTTGAATTTTCACTCTGCTCTTAAAAATTGGCGTAAATTCTGTTTATACTTTGTTGTTGTTTTTTAAACAGCCACACTTTCTTTATAAAAACAAACATGTTGGCTAGCATTGGTATCAACTGTCAGACATGTTCTACAAAAAAAAGTAAAGATCCGTTCATTTTTCCTAGTAGATTCTATAGTACTATTTCATGAACGCACAAATGTTAAATGCCTTGGTAGTAATCCATCACAGAGAAGTGAAGGCCCTAACGTAGGTAAAGATAAATTTTGGAACATTTTTTTTTAGGGGGAGGGGTGATTTTCTATATTTTTGTGCCGACGTTTCGGATCTGGCCCGCGGGCCGTATTTTGGGCATCACTGCCATAGAGAATACATTGGTTTAAAGGTCTAATACCTACTGCAGTGAGAAAAATATGTACAAGTAAATGCTTTAAATTGGCGTCTAACCATTTAAGCTGTATATTAGGGTTATATTATTATGCATGGTCGTGTAGTAAGCGTTTCGAACTGTCGTCACAATGGTCCAGGGTTCGAATCTCGCTCTGCCCCCACCCCACTTCCTGAAGGAGATTAGGTTTAGGAATTAATATACCTTAGAAAAGTCTAAAACTTGTAACTTAATTTCTAGAAGAGTTCGTATGAAAACTCATGAGTCTCATTAACGTTGACATTTTTCTTTTTAAAGTGGCAGCCCCCCCCCCCCCCCCCCACTAGACCTTAAAAAAAATGGCTGTTGGTTCCATAAAAGAAAATGTTTACCATGTCTGAATTCAACTATCTAGGTGCCTGGCATCTTAGAAAAACAAAGAGTAAGTTGTTAGTTGGCCACATTATTTCAATCTTAAATAATCTCTTGTCCAGAGGCGCGTGGCTGAGTTGTAAAGCGCTTGGCTTCCGAACCGAGGAGTCTCAGATTCGATTTCTGGTGAAGACTGGGATTTTCAATTTCGAGATCTTTATTGCGCCTCTGAGTCCACTCAACTCTACCTGACATTAGTTATAGAAAAGAAAAGCGGTTAGTCGTTGTGCTGACCACATGACACCCTCGTTAACAGATGACCTTTACATCATCTGCCCCATAGATTGCAACGTGTGAAATGGGAAACTTTACCTGTCCACGTACAGAACAAAGAAAAACAAATAGTAGTAAAGATGTGCTTGTCAGGGCCGGTCTTAGGCCACTGCAACCTATGCGGTCGCAGTGGGCCCCGCGCTTTCATAGACCCCGCGCTAATTCAATGTGTAATTATTAAATTGCAAAATATATACGAAAAATTCCTAGAAATCTCCTCAATTTATTAAAATGAAAACTCATAAAAATCTCCAGAAAAATAGACAAATTGTCAGTTGTGGGTGTCATTCATTGCGGAAAACGCGCGATAAAAGAAAAAAAGCATTATCAGCTTTCATATAAGAAAAAGTAAAAATCGGGCGATTTTTTACCTTCATCGGTAGTTCGAATACTTTATTTACTTTAATAGTTACTGGCATATAAATATGCCATTGGTTATAAGGTTCGTAAAGTACAGATCGCAATTTTTAACTTAGTAAAGAATGAATAAAATTCAAAGTCGAATTTTTTTTTCTTATGCAAAATCTTAATTTTCACTTATTATCGTTATTACCATACAGACTAGGACCAGCGCAATCAGTTTCGCATAGGGCACCGCAATTGCTAGGACCGGCCCTGGTGCTAGTCACCGAAGTCGCTTTGTTTTAATCAAGACAAAGATTTCAAATTAACAACAAATTTCACAACTAACATCTCGACACAACTAACATCTCGACACAACTTACATCTCGACACAACTAACATCTCGACACAACTTACATCTTGACACAACTAACATCTCGACACAACTAACATCTCGACACAACTAACATCTCGACACAACTAACATCTCGACACAACTTACATCTCGACACAACTAACATCTCGACACAACTAACATCTCGACACAACTAACATCTCGACATAACTAACATCTCGACACAACTAACATCTCGACACAACTAACATCTCGACACAACTAACATCTCGTTAACAACAAATTCTCAAAAGAGCCTGTTCACAATTCAGAGTCTCTCGCTGTCAATGTTAGAACGTCCCAGTATCGGTCAGAGTATTTCAAGACCATTCCACGACTTTCAGAAACACACTGGAGTTTTAAGCAAGCAAGTCTTTTCGTTTCCCTAGACAACTGGTTTTATATGTACTAGTCGACCGGCTACGCCGCTATTTTACATGGCCGACCTTAGGCCACTGCAACCTATGCGACCGCAGTGAGTTCTGCACTTTCAATAGGACACGCGCTTATTCTAGGTGTATAAATTATTTAATTAAACCATTTTATAACTTATAACAGATTTCCCGCGGCGTCCTGTCAATTTACCAGGATCTGGAAATCTCATGAAATTGCTAAATATCCGAAAAAGTCGTGGAAATATCCGGAAAATATTAAAATCTTTTGAAAAATCATACAAATCTTCTGAAATATATAGACAAAAATTGTTATTCTGGGTTTTCATTCAATATAGAAAACGCCATTCCTACGCGCGATAAAAAAATCGGTATTATGCAATACCCGTAATTGTGGAATCTAATGAAAGAAGTTCTCGCGCCTCATACTAATGAAGAATTACTTGAGGTCAACAATTCTCAAAGATATATTGAAACATTTGCTAATTCTTGCTATTGAGCGTAATCTATGTAGGAAACAGAATTCTTATGATATACTGTATGACCTCGCAACACGCAATTCTGTGTGTTGTAAAGAATGAATAAAATCCAAAGACGAATATATTTTCTAATACAAACTCTTAATTTTCACTTATCCAAACTGGGCTTCGCGAAATCCGTTTCGCATTGGGCCGACAATGGTTAAGTCCGGTCCTGCATTTAGTGACGGGTGAATACAGAGTAGATTACTTGTTCTCTTTCCATGACTTCTTGGTCACAATGGTTATGTCCGGCCCTGCTATTTAGTGATGGGTGAATACTACTTGTTCCCCCCCCCCTTTCTTTTTTTGCGTGGGGTAACTCAAGTCCGACTTTTAGAAATAAAAGAGTGATATTTACTTTACGTCTTATCCAAACTGTTGAGCCATGAAGAGAATTATATATATGGATGGTTTATCACGGCATAGCCAGAGGTGGATCTGGGGAGGTTGCATGCGCAATCTTCATCTTACAGCCGAAAAAGAAAGAGATGTGCAAGATGTTTTTGTTTATAATTATTTTATAATGTAACCTACATGATTGTATTGCTTACATGGTACGAGAAAAAATTTATAATGAACCATTTGTAGATGTATGTATGAAGAGAAACAGTGACCAGCAGTGCAAACTTTAAACAATTATTTATTTATCTAACAAAACATTAATCAATAAAAAATAATAGATCCAATTAGTCAATTAATTTTTAATAATTAATTATTTTGCTTGATACCGAATGAGGTAAATAACTTGTACATTATATATAATTATTGATAGATAAAGTGTTAAGGGCGGAGTTCTTCTCTTTATGATAAGCTTTGTTTTTTTGTTGTTTTTTTTAATATATTTTTTTTATTTTGCATAATTTGATTAAATTATATAATGAATCATGACAGCCATTTTTTTTTATTAAATTATAGTGTTAGAGGGAAAAAAAAGGCAGGTGCAGACATAGAGGTAGAGAGGGGTGAGGGAAATGGAGATAGGGAGAAACCGGTGGTTACTTCAGTTCTGAAGATAAATAAATAAGTCAGAGAGAGAGAGAGAGAGAGAGGGAGAGAGAGAGAGAGAGAGCACTCAACAATGACATAGTCCCAACATAAAAAAGCCTAACAGTAGTTCCTCTACCTCCATGGTCCCATTGCAAAAAGAAAACCATAAATTAATCATTTGGATGGAAGACAACAGCGTCCTTGGTTACCTTGGTCATCCGTTGATGTTGTTTATTCGCTGCCCGCATGGTTTCCAAAACAGCCCATTGTTGATTTTTTTTTGTTCTGTAAGCATAAACCCCGATGCATACGTTAAATGAATTTACAATTTAACTTTAATTTTGTTGCTATTATTTCTATGACGGTTGATCAAGTCCTTATTATTTACCTAGTTTAACAATAAAGCATTGCCTTTCGAGTTCGAATAATAAGAAAGAATGTACTAATACATAAAATCCGCAGACCCAGCTGTGACCTACATATTTTGCCGCAAACAACACAGACAAAGCCCTTATCTGTAGGGAGCTTAATTTTAGTTCACATTTGGCAGTCTGCACCTGTCTTAGGATGTAGATTTGCTTCCAATGTCAGATGTACACCTAAGACCTGCTGTCTATTTTTATAGTCATATGCTGTCAGAGGTACTCCTCTGTACCAGTCAGGCAACGGAGATACCTATAACAACTCGCACATTTCACTGTTATTTATTCTTCCTTGCATGACCATTGGTGTGTTCATAGCGTACTATTCACATACTAGATCTAGTGCAGTTCAATGTCAATCGCTCAAAAACACTCGGTTAATAAGCTTCTAGTTCGAGCCTCTTTAAAGCTGTTTTATTTGAATTCAGTTCACCATTATTAAACTGTTCACCAAGAATGAATACAATGCTTCATGATTGATAGAGATCAATGATCAATACGAGGATGACACACTCGACTCCGATACAATGCTTGCTTGTAGAACTGAAGTTGTAAATTACATCTGTCCGACAATAATGTTCAATTTCCACTCTTGAGTACACTTGACAATAACAATGAGTCATTTCGATGATACACTTAGGGTTATAAAATTATTAAATTGTGAATGAAATAAAGGTATATAGCTTATGACCAGTGTATACCTACAAGTTAAGCATGTAACAAAGTCAGCCTGACTAAGCTTTTGGCGGTATAAATATTACAGAACTATCTCACAATAACCATGTCTATATATAACAGTCTACACTCTTGGACACCATGCATTTTTTTGGGAGAAATTAAATTGTTTTGCCTTGTGTGTTAACGTAATTAGAAGTAGATACTGTTACCGTAAAAGAAAAAAAAACACAATTCTAATCTGTTCGCAAAACATTTATAGTAAGATACGCTCTCAACTTTATTCAGAGCTATCGGTTTCTTAATCGATGTTTGTCATCAGCTCTGTGGTTCACATAGAACATCAAAATAGGGAAGTGGGAAAGCTTTCCTCTCATGAGTTTCTGTTTTGACAGAAGCTCACTGTGGCTAATTTCAAAACAGGAAGAGAAGTCTTTAAAGTCTTCATAAGGAAAACAAAAGACAACACTGCACAAGACCTCAATATATGTGTGTGTGTACAAACTAATATATGAATACAACCAACCAACAAGGACCGCATACTACAAACAACGAATGAAGCTGTAATGCTGCTGAATGGCCAATAACTACAATCTCTCTCTTTCTCTCACACACACTCTCTCACACACACACACACTAAAGCGCAGTTTTTTTTTAAACTAAGGACAGACGTTAAAATATATATTTTTTTTAAATAAAAAAAATTATAACATCATGTAGGTGCCAAAAGTAGATCCGTTTTTTTTTGTTTTTGGTAAACAATACAAGTGAATGCACATTTTATTACAAGCTAACGGTACATCAACTCACTCTGTCTGTCTGTCCGTCTGGTAAAAGGTTTGAACACGTTATTTCTCCCACGCCCATTTTCCGATCCACAATTATCGATCCTGACAAAACAAGAATCAATTAAAAAAAAAAAAAGAACTAATTAGTTAATTAATCATTGGTAATTGATTATTTTGTTAGGTATCGAACAACGTAAAGAAATTCTACTTGACTGATCCAGCAGTGTAAGTTAAATTAGTGCTCTTTTTACTTTGTTTAAAGAATTAGGTCATCACTTAAACGTTTGAAAGTAACAATTAGGTAACATACGAAACGAAAAGTTCTTTTTTTTTTAAAGCACTTTGCTGACATAGTGGTTAGTGTATTGGCTTGAGAAGACTTGAGCCCTCTTGTTCAGGTCATAGTTTTTTCCAAGTTTTTTTTTTACGCGTATACATGGACATCATTACATTCCTACACATGGACATCAATACATTCTTACACATGGACATCATTACATTCTTACACATGGACATCATTACATTCTTACACATGGACATCATTACATTCTTACACATGGACATCATTACATTCTTACACATGGACATCATTACATTGTTACACATGAACATCATTACATTCTTACACATGGACATCATTACATTCTTACACATGGACATCATTACATTCTTACACATGGACATCATTACATTCTTACACATGGACATCATTACATTCTTACACATGGACATCATTACATTGTTACACATGGACATCATTACATTCTTACACATGGACACTACATTTTTATTTTGTAATGTAGACTCCACGAAGCACGTAAAAGCTACTTACTTTATTTTTAACGTTTTAACATCCAAAACTACTGAAAGTAAAACTCATCCACAGTGTCGTCACCTTTTTTTTTCTCTCCATTGTTTACATTACCAGCATATTGTAGAACAGGGGTTCTCAACCTGTGGATCGCGACCCCTTTGGGGGTCGATTATGGATTTGCCAGGGGTCGCCTAAGACCATCGAAAAAATGAATTGTTTTTGTCCATTCTTCTATTGCTGTGTGTGTATACGGAAAGGGGGGGGGGGTCACGGCAGAGTGGGGGGTTGTAAAAAGGGGTCGCCGAGCCTCAAAGGTTGAGAACCACTGTTGTAGAAGAACAGTTGGTGAAGTAGCATATCTTATTCTTTCATGTGGAGATATGTTTGAAGTCGTTCTTCAACCGGACCTGGTCTAAAAATAGGTTCTGACATCAACATAGAATACCATTGTGAGCGAATTGCGTTTGTGCATTGCAGACACAGTACAAAGTAATCGACTTTGGAAAGTTTGGATAGACCAGCCGATACCTTACTGTATTAATATTCACCAACTATTGACTAATTCATAAGAAAAGGTTGTCGCATGGTCGAGAACAATGAAAGGATTGATCATGATAATATGTATAGCTGATGTATAGCTTAGCATTCGCATCATACATGGTTGACATTAATCATCAATGACATGGCGACTATCAATTTGCTAGTTGGGTGTCAATAAAAGGATCGCCATCAATGACTGAACATCTTGATAAGGTTAGAACGAGCAATTACTTAACCCCCCCTCCTCTTAACAATTTGCTGACGTTCGTAGCACGCCAAGCTTCATTGTCACATTTACCAACTCTGTTGTAACAAGTGTTCCAAAGAACCAAACTCTGCTCACCACAGGTCCAATGTTTAAAGATGATGATAATGATAAGAATATTCCGCAACTTTTTCTTTTTAAAATGCCGTCCAAACCCGTCTATACGAGAGACCAGCTTCCCACTCCGTAATAATGGGCCCAGCAGAAGCGCGCAATGGTTTTACAAAGTGGCTGAATGGTAACGCCCAAGAAAGCTCAACATTTGAAGGTGTGATCAAAAATTAAACCTTGAGACATTTTGTATTGGTCATTTGACACCTCGCTACAATGTCTGAGCTGCATAGAAATATCATACAGCATAATCACATGCCTGAAAATCAACGGTTCTTATTTACGCTACGACAGAACAACCACGTGAATCAGCAGTTGTAATGTAGGCAGGGCCGGATTTAAGTATTTGGAAGCCCCAGGGCAGAATATTTGTGGAGACTCCTACAAGTTTTAGAAAGCTTCAATAAAAATCAATTTATTAATAAAAATTTAAACTTTTTGGTTTTACTCAATATACTAAGTTCGCAGTATATTACGAGCATGCTAAAAGCAGACACGTTTTAACTAAGACAGTGTTGACAACTGTAAGATTTAAAGTATTGTCGGTAAAAATGTGAAAAAAACAATAACATACATTTGCTGACCCGTCGAAATATGGATTTGTTCTCTATTGGGAAACGGTATGTGACGTTTTGTCGCCGCCGTTTTGGCCCGCCGTTTTGGCAACGGGACGTTTTGGCGCGAGATATCATTTGAAGATAATTTAATAAGCACGTAGCTTTTACAACAATGTTTATTTCACTCTACCATAATATTGTATGTATAGTATGAATTCTAACACCGTTCAGCGAGTTGTTGTTTTTTTAATTATAAAGGTTTTGCTTATTTCATGACTATAGGCCTATAATAAGTCAGATTCCTGAATGGTAATGACATGCTATATGTTAGTGAGTTCTGCTAATCGCACTGGATGACATTTTTGGATTACTTTCCAAAAGATTTTTTTTATTTGACATTAGTGTAATATACGAACTAGCTAAGTCTCACACTTTAATATAACAAAAACATGTTAACATCTAAAGCTCTATTACGCTGAATGACGACAATAACTCCACACATAGTAAAGATTAAGACACGGAATGTGGTCAGTACAAATTCTAAAGTGAAAAGATATATTTTGAGAAATTGGGTAGGGGTGATTTGGGTGACACATCTCGCATTGACGCAGGTAGAGTTAAACAAATAAAGACAAGACCAGCACCGAACACTGGTCGTTGGCGTCATGCGTCTGGCGATCATCTCCTTGGGAATGGTCATTACATGTGACACCTAACCCGCCCCCTCTCTTCTGCTCACATTTCACTCCTTGTATATACTCTTTCCTCCACCCCTCCCCTCTCTCACGTGATTTTTGTTTTTAATTTTAAAGTAATATCTTTTAAAAAAAATTTGAAAATAAAAGTGTGCCTTTTAATAAACACACATACACAAGCAAAAATGTTTATTAAAGAAAATGTTGTGAAAAACAAACACACATTTACATTTAGCACGTGAAAAATATGTCTTAACACAAACACTCATGCAAAACATAGATATGATTAATTGTTTTAAAAGAAATAATACAATAAACGTACATAATGTATTTCGCGTCAAAACGTCCCGTCGCCAAAACGGCTCGCGACAAAACGACCTTCGCGCCAAAACGGCGGGGCCAAAACGGCGGCGCCAAAACGTTCTGCTTCGATTGGGAGAGCTACTTTCTTGTGAAGGCCCCTGGGCTTTAGCCAAGCCTGGCCTCCCTCAAATACGCCCTGAATATAGGCTACAACAAAATTTTAACCTGTATCAACCGTTGTAATGTAGGCTACAACACAGAACATTCGTGTGAATTAACCGTTGTCATGTAGGGTACAACAGTACACCTACGTGGATCAAAAGTTGTAATGTAGGCTTCAACACTGAACAATAACAGAACATCAATGTGATCTCAACCGTTGTAAAGTAGCCAACAAAACAGAACATCCTAAAGTTTTAAAAAACAACCGGGTTTATGTTCGTACCACATCCCAGACCAATGAATGTATTTAGTGAATCTTCTCGCTAATCAATCAGCTGTCAGTAAACATGTAACTGAAGACTGTTTTTACAAAAACATCAAAGAAATGGCTGCATTGAAATATCACCCTGACTAATGAATAGAATTGATGTGTGCGAGGACATGTGTGTGTCTATGTGCAGTGTGTAGGCCTACAAGCGAACGTGTGTGTGTGTGTAATGGAGAACAGAAGAGTTAATGAAATTCACAGAACAAAATAAAGGTTCACAGCATTGAAAAATTAAAAGTATAAACCTTTAACACGCAAATATGGCGAATAAAGAGAGGGAGAGAGAGAGAGAGAAAGATTGGAGAGAGAACTGGAGAGACAGTAACCTATATTTTATTTGAATGATTCAAGAATGGCAAGTTAATCAGACCATTTTAATAAAGGGACCGGCCAACGCAATCAACTATCAAACAAACAGTTACACACTATCAGCCAAGCTGACGTACAAATAAATAGAGGAACAGACAAACAGATTATTTTAGAAAAAGTTGAATGTCTAGACTAAAAGAAAGTACAAACAAACGAATTTCTCTCTGAGTTAAATGTCCTTTACGTAAAAAGAAATATGGTCTCTTTAAGTTTCACAAACCCTCGAGGGAATCTCGCCCCTAAATCATTCTCTACAAGACGCTCTACTAGCTTCTAGATCTAAATTGCAAATCGCTAAACATCTTTACAGATCTAGAATCAATGGAAACCACAACACATTTTTACATATCTAGAATAACAATTTATATCAATCTTACCTGCAGTTCTTATAGTCGTATTTCATATTTATGTCAGTGAAATAAACAACAATCTATCAATTCTATTTGCTCTTCTTAACCTCGAACTTAAATGTCTGGTATCAGCTGGTCAGTTCTTTTACTTTATATTAAGTGTTAAGTTTGTAAACACACTTGACCCGTCAGCTACCATAAGGTCAGTTGTTGTAACGGTTAACTGCTGTGGTAAGTTTCTTCTTTAAGTGGACCACTTCATCATTTATACAGAATAAAAAAAAGGATATTTAACTATAGGCTATATCCCCTTTAATAAAAAAAAATTTCTACTATATAATTAGCACACAACAGCTACATACACATATGAAGTAAACAAGATATACATTGATAGAGATGCTTTCTACTACTTACAGTAATTTACTGCTGTTGATGTACAATCCCATCGAAAGTTTGCTGCTAATTTGCAATCGCATGTGTGTATTCTAAAAATATTTAATACTAATGTTGCTTATATCTAATAACTAGCCATATGTTACCGGCGGACCGCGGGTCTTAATTTGCGTATCACTGTCGATATAGTCACTGAGAGTGTTTTGTAAACAATTAGGCGAAATAATATTGTTATAAGTAAAGCGAATGCGGAATGCGTGAATGTAAAAATAGTATGAATGGAGCTATTAAAAAAATAGCTAATCGACCTAATCCATTTTTTCAAATAAAAACATTTGCTTGTAGGCCTACATATATTTGATTAAAATATGAAATGAATAGACTTTATTTAGATCTTAATTAGAGTTAGATCTAGAGTTCCTGACTAATCTAGAGTTAAATATTGGCTTGGATAGAGTTCGTTCTGCGCGTGCGTGGAGGCTTCGCTCTGCACATGCGTGACCTTTTTTGTTAGATTTACGCGATTCATGAATAGAACCATGATGGAACTATTAAAATGTATGTCAACAAAGCTTCGCAGCTATAGCGCACGAATGTATAAAAAAATGCTTTAGAAAAACAAATTTGAATGTTAATTTGATTAAAATATGAAATGCATGGACTATAATTAGTATGTTCATGTGTTAAAGTATAAAACTATCTTTGCGAAGAGAAGTTCTATCATCTTAGAGTTGAATTAGAGTTTTAGACCTAGGAATAGAGAGATGTGTAACCTTTTGGGTAATGTCTAATGAAAGAATGTAAGTCAGGAATTCTAAATTCGCAGATATAAGGAACGAATTTATGTAAAAATGCTTTTGAAACACAAATTTGAAGGTTAATTTTATTAAATTATGAAATCAATTGACCATATCTTGTATTTTCATGTGTCATGTATCTGTGCAAAGTGTAGTTTTAAAAATTAGATCTAGATCTAGATCCTTTCAATCTAAACATGGTAAACATGGCCTAGATCGGTGAAATACTAATACTTTCATAGAGTTGGGCAACTTTTGTTTTGAGGGTTTTTAGTTTGTTTTAGGGCTACAATACATACGTCACGGTTCCAGTTAGTACCCAAGGAACATTTATGCCAAGTTTTATCAAGATTGGTCAAACGGTTTTGATTTCTATGCGGACATACATATATACATACATACGCCTTACTTTCTAATTTATAGCGTAAGATAATAATAATTATTATGATTATAGCTTTTATATAGCGCTACTTTTCATGCTTATAGCATGCTCAGAGCGCTATGGTCCAATCTCATTTGTGGACCAGAGGGGGGGGGGGGCACGGGTTATCTGTGAGAAGGTTTTTCAGAGCTGCCTTTAGGCGCACAGTAAACACAACTTTGCTCGAGTCGGGTGTCAAACCTCGAGCCCCCTTCATAGGTAGTCAAGACAAGACAAGTTTAAGCGTGCTTAGCCTCTCGACCACGCTTCTCACGTAGTAACAGAGTGTCTCCTATTAATTTTTTAATATAGATGTTGTTTATATGTAAATGTAATAACACAGAGTACACTAAAAGTAAGGTTCTCTATTTAGAGCTTACGATCTATAGGTCAGCTGTTTCTGTGGCCCACGGTTAACGAGGTTGTCATGTGGTCAGATACTAGAGACTTTTCCCACCAAGTAATGTCAGGTACCCGTTAGAGCTGAGTGGACCGAGTCTCTCGTACTAAAGCCATAATGAATATACGAATATCTATATTATAAAGTAGAATGTGAGGTGTATGTATGTATGTATGTATGTATGTATGTTACTTATAGACATCAAAACCGCTTGACCAATCTTGATAAAACTAGGCAGGAATGTTCCTTTGCGTACCAACTTAGACCGTAGTGTATGTATTGTAGCCCTAAAACAAACTTAAGACCTTAAAAAAAAAATAAAGTTGTTAGACTCTATTACAGCTATAGTATTTTATGGATCTAGGCCATGGTTAACAATGTTGACATGAGAAAAGATCGAAAGGATTTAGACCTAGATCTAATTTTAAGAAATACACTTTGCGCACATAGTTTTTTTACTTTGACACATGAAAATACAAAAGAAGATCCATTGATTTCATTATGTAATAAAATTAACCTTCAATTTTGTGTTTCAAAAGCATTTTTTTACATAAATTAGTTCCTGATATCTGTGACTACAGATTTCCTGGCGAACATTCTTTCATTAGACATTACCAATTGGTTACACATTAACACATCTCTCTACTGAGTCTATTCCTAGGTCTAGGTCTAAAACTCTTATTGAACTCTAAGATGATAGTTTTGTGCTTTAACACATAAACATATTAATTATTGTCCATTCATTTGATATTTTAATCAATTTAACATTCAAATTTGTTTTTCTAAAGCATTTTAATACATTCGTTTGCTTTTCGCTAAAGTTGCGTAGCCGTGTTGAGATAGGCCTATATTCATTCATGAAAAAAGGTCACGCATGCGCAACACAGAATGAACTCTATAAAAGCCAATTTTTAACTCTAGATTAGTGTAGATTTAGATCTATGTCTACCTCAAGATCTACTTTATACTTTAACACATGAACATACAAAATTAAGTCTATTCATCTCAAATTTTAATCAAATATATGTAGGCCTACAAGCAAATGTTTTAATTTGAAAAAATGGATTTAAGCCTATTAGCTATTTTTATTTGATAGCTTCATTCACACTATTTTTACATTGACACATTCGCTTTACTTATTACATTATTATTTCGTTTAATTGTGACTATATCGACAGTAATGCGCAAATACAGACCCGCGGGTCGCGGGTAACATATGTCTAGTATGAATATATATTGCAATACTAAATGTCTGAACGTAACCATTTGAGAAGTTACACTGCAAATATTTTCTTCCAATGTAAACGACAAGAACGAATGCTGTGATTTTTCTGTTGGGGGACTTAAGAGACTTTCTGTTTAATCGTCATGTAAAATTACATTTAGAACTGACAGAACCCGATCGTCCATTTTCGTAATTACAAAAGTATTCCTTAAGAAGTTATTGAACCGAGCGTGGGTCGGTCACCTGGTACTAAGTGTTATGTCGCTACAATTGTTTGAACTTTAATATTTTCTAAAATCAAAGTGATAAAAATGATTGAATAAAAATCAATGCAATATTTTGTTCACACATGTATGGTTCCTTCAATTAAATAGAGAACAAAAAAAAGATGGCCATCACGCCGTGTGTTTCGCACTCTTCTTCTCTCGTCTATAATGTACGTCATTTAGCTGTAGACTTATGTGGCGATATATTCTGGTTTGCTTTACAAGTAGTTAAAACCCTTATATTTTGTTTTTGTTGATGTTGGAGAGGGTGAGGAAGGAGTGAATAAAATATATGAACTTTATTAAACTCCAAACAAAAATACTATAAAAATTTTAATTATTGTCAGAAATTTCTGCGCAAAAAAAAAACAGTGGCGTACCTAGGGTGGAGGAGGAGGGAGGATAATTTGAAAATCGCCCCGTGCCCCCATTTGAGAGGGGCCCCCAAATGAGTGTTCTAATTTTGTTTAACTCAAATAATATAATATTACGCCATTTTCTGAAGTCGAATGTCAAAATGCTGGAGCTCCGCCGGGCCCCCAAATGATGGCCCATCCCTTGCTACGCCACTGGCGAGAACAAATCGCGCCATAAAGGCCTGCGCCAAGACGTCGCGTATCGACTGCATTGTTGACACCAAGAATTATATATATATTTACTATATACACTTCCGATGATATGGACAAGGGACACCTTCACATGTACATGCACTAATGTACTGAAACTATCCGTGACTGACCGTGACAAACCCATTATAAGGATGAAGCTGAATCTATCAGCAGTAAATCCTTGCCACATGCCTGAATCTAATAGTTTACCATTAATTTAATGTTGATAATAGACACAAAATAACAGTAACTGCGTGTGTACCCCCCCCCCCCCCCAACCCCGCCTCCGGAAACTAGTTGAAGCTGCTTCTTCAGTTAACGAGGATCCTGTATGACCAGCACACACACACACACACACACACACAATAAAGAAAAGAAAACAGACAGCCATTACAGCTGAGACCAGGCAACAATGAGCAGCTAAATATATTTAGCAATGATAACACTAGAGACTTCACCAGATCAGCAAGCAAAACTCTTAGAGAAAAAGAAAATTGACCACAGCCTAAATAACATGCATCAAAACTCGTTCCGGACAAAGTTTAATCATTCCGCCTCTCAACTCTTCGTTATCTTCCTTTTAACTCTCTTCTTTTTCTCTTTCCTTCTTTCTTTCTCTCCCTCTATCTCTCCCTCTATCTCTCCCTCTTTCTCTCCCTCTATCTCTCCCTCTATCTCTCCCTCTATCTCTCCCTCTATCTTTCCCTCTTTCTCTCCCTCTATCTCTCCCTCTATCTCTCCCTCTATCTCTCCCAGTCTCCCTATTTCTTTTCTATCTTCTCTATTATCACAATTGTTTCAATTTAGAAAATAAACATTAAAATAAAAAGAAGATATCTAATGTTTGATCTACCTATGTGTTTGGGGGGGGGGGTATGTGTCACTGGAAATATATAACAGTCAATAATAGATATAGTTGAATTATAGTTAATTATAATATATGCTACATGCAAAATCTCGGCTAAAAGACTTGAGCCTATAAGCTACATCTGATAATGGCCCATTCAGCGATGTCACTATCTGTAATGAATTTATTTCAAAGCTGATCCAACTCTGATATTAAAAGCTTTATTTTCGGTACCTTGCAAGTCTACATAGGCCTTCATACGCTTTTCCCTATTTAAAAAAAAAAATCACGGCTACAGCAATGTAAATATTAGACTGTTAGACAAGATTTATTTTAAATTGACTATGGGAAATCGGAAATACCAACTACTAAAAATAGATAGTCTCATCCGCATGTCAACCTTTCTTTCCCAGTGATACACTTGTGTGTCTAGAATCTGGTCTAGTTTAAAAGAAACAAACAGATTTGTTTATTATTTAAAATATTCAGGTTGTTAGATATATTTGTAGATATGATTCGGACACTAGATTTATTAACATGCTATCTCGCAAACGCTATAATAAATAGATCATGTTCAACAGCATGTTGTTATGTTTAATAAGAGTCTAGGCCTCATCACCCACCTGCTGACCTACTTATGATTTATGTGACAAGAAAAAGGTGAAACTTTAGTCACTTATACATGAAATACATCTAGATGCATTGAAATGAAGAAAAAAAATTAACTGTTTTGAAAATGAATTACTTACCGTGGTCCAAAGACCGAGAAATAAATCTCTGCTTGAACATTGTTTTCTATTATTCCATCAAGAAAAAAAAAAAACGGCAACTAGCGTCGTCTGCTTCCAAAACATTGTCTCGTAGTGCTACGCATGCGCCATGACCTAAAGACGAAAGGCTTCTTACAGTATCGATTCTAGGTAAAAGGTGAAGATGCAGTATACGGATGTCAACGTGTATATGTTGAATGTGAGAAATCGAAGTCTATCAGGAAGCACGATTTGTTTAATTAAAGCCATACTCAATCATATTACAGTCAAAGTATACAAATATATAGGCCTATATCTGCAGTTCTCAACCTTGATTGTTTCGTGTTTCCCTTTTGTAAGTTTTATAACTGTTTTTATAACTGTCGGCTAAATTTATATATGTATTACAAAGTGGAATTGTTCAAACCAGTGCAAATATACCTTTTCTTAATATTCCAATAAAATATAGAATCATTTGAGGGTTCCAGCACCTTTTCTCTCCCAAGATCTTGATTGTTCTGAAACAAAATCCATCAAGGGGATGGATGGCTGCTTGGTCGTGCGGTTTGCGCGCTGGACTGTCGTTTGGATTTATCGATGGTCCCGGGTTCAAACCCTGCCCGCTCCCATCTCCATCGTCCTGTGGGAGGTTTGTATAGGAAGTAAACTATCTTCAACTCTGAAGGAACCTCTAAACATGTAAAACATTTTACAAAACAGGGGACGTTCGGATATTACGTCACGCCAAAAAAATCACCCTTTTTACACGCCCCCCCTCCCCCACATTAAATATTATGCAAAATAAAGAGGCCCCCAAAGAGGTCAAGCCCCCCCCCCCGGGCTACCAAATGATGGCAAATTCCTAGCTACGCCCCTGCCCCCCCCCCCCCACTGTAACTAATCGTAACAAAACTCCTAAACCCACCTTTCGTTTACATTTTTCATTACATCTCTAATCTTTAAAAATGATGGACAGAAATAAGAATGGACTTCTTTCAGCGCTTCGATGATGTATTCATTCCCCCCCCCCCCCCAATACTATACGCATAAATCGGGCGGCTGCTTGGTATTGAAAGGAAACGCGGGGCGTACTTAATATTTTGAAAACCCGTATTGTTAAAGAAGGTCTGAACACTGAACAGCGACGTCCCAACCTGTGGGAAGTTTAGAACTTTAGACCAATAGCTCGTTTCCACGTTACTGGGCGTGACGCTAGACGTTATTCCCATTCGGTTTCTACTTTGAACATGCATTTGAAGTTGATTTTACATAGTGTAGCTGTCATGTAATAATAAAATGTCAGGGTCAATGCTTTTAAAATTGTATGAACAATTTAAAACAAGGTTACAAAGACAGTTTGTGGGAAACACAAACTCAAAATCGTCCCCCGAAGTGGTCCACCTAGAGTCTTCACCAGGATTCGAACACGGGACTTCCATTTCCAAGTGCTTTACACCTCAGCCACAGCATCTCCATATATTCATTTAGAGTACACTTATATTTTTTTTAAATAATAATTATTTTCTTAACCATACGTTAAAAATTAATAACATGTTACATTGTAATAAAAAGAAACTAAAAAATATTTATTCTTCTTACAAAATGAGATAAATTAGCAACACGAACAAAAAAATTCTTGACCTACTTTAAGCTACAATTGTGTACAAATGACAACAAGACTTTCCCCTTGCAAATAAAAATGAATATCTCCATTGTTATTTGTCATACAAACTAGACATACATCTTGTTAGATCTAGACCTAGTTTAGATCTAAATCTAGATTCATAAGATCTAAGTTTAGGTCTAGAACTAGACCTACATAAAAGTACAATAATAGATCTGAGCCTCTAAGTTTAGATCTAGAGTTAGATCTAAGTCTATATCTAGATCTAAGTCTGTATCTAAGGCTACATCTAGATTTACTTGGGAAAAGGCGCAATTGGTCTACAGTTTGCCTGACCGACTGACCACAGTCAGAGTCCTAAAAAATTAAAGCGTAATTTGAATTTCGATATCATTATCGTGTGAACCGTGTTTTAAAAAGTGCATCTGTTACTTTTGTCTTCTGGAAGCTAACCCTTCTTGTCATTGAGATTAAATATGCAAAACGTGTCTAACAATTCAATTTCACTAATCGCATCCTTCAGACTTATGCTTATGCTTGGTATATACTATAGATGATCTTACAGTCTTCTTTTAAAAAAGATTTACATGTATTCAAATATTATTTGCAAGTTAAAAAATCCTTCTCTTTCAGAAGACCAAATTATCAACGGCACTTTTTTGTTCACTATAAAGGAGATAATAAGCCCAACATTTCAATACGGCATTCATTTTTTTTTTAAAAATGTTAACGTAGAGACAATCTGGAGTAGAGAAACACTGCATAAAACACTGCAGAAAAATGTATGCAAATATGGGCCGCTATAAAATTATTTGAATTCCTGATTTGCAGGTTTTAGATTAGAATGATCGTTATAAAATGTTTATTGATAAGAACAAATAGTTTCCACTCCATGTGTAAAACTATCGCACACTTTTTAGCATATTTATTTACATATCTTTTATTTGAAACATCTTTTGAGCTATTTTTCTGTACTTTGAGTTTAATTGATAGTAACCACAGAAGCTGCTAAAACACGTGACGTTGCTGAAGACGGCCACTATAGCCCACATGATGTTAATGGTGTTTCTATGGTAAGCAGCACTGCTCCATGGATACGTGTAATAGAAGACAGATAGTGATAATCTGGGCAAGCTACACACTAGGTGAAGAAGCGATAGAAATAGGACCATTGTCAGTAGCCTTGTCTCTTTCTTGGTGAGCTGTGTTTGGCTGTTGTCTGTTTCTTTAAAGACAGCGCTTTGGACGCGAATTCTTGCTGAAGTTTTTAAGGCGACTGTCATCCATACAGAGCATACGAAGAGCACCGACTGTGATACAGAGAAGAGAAAGAGGCCAGAAGTCAAACGTAGAACTGTCTCCACTTTTGCGGTGGCGTAGGAGTAGACAACGGTGTAGATCCATCTCTCAGCATCGGAGTCGTCAGAGATGTTGTGGTTCTGCGTCACAGTGTTAACCCATTCCATCTTCTCAATAACGAACCCTGGAACAAACATGACAATGTGAATCACGTAGACAGCCAGCACAGCAAGAGAGCTACGCTGCATCGTAAAAAGCTGTTTTACTTGAAACGGGTAGGCCACGCTGAAGCATCTTTCTAGCGATACAATTACAGTGATCCAACAGGAAGTTAAATATGCTGCGTTGACCGCCCAGGTGAAATGAACACGTGACAACGCTTGAAGATTGACAGATATCAAAGGAGATGCCCTATCCACGATGTCCATACACACGACTCCTAACTCCAGAGTTGCAACTAGGAAGTCTGCCAAAGCAAGACTGAACAATTGTACAGTCATGCTGTCGTGAAGGCGTATCTTAACAAATATCATCATATTGATAACATTGCTGATAACTCCAAGAAATGAGAGAAAGCCTAATATAATTATGTTAGTTATTATTGCGACTACAAACGCAACCTCGTCAGAAAAAAAAACACTGATTTATTTCTAAACTACCACTTTCGTTAAGAATGGAATGATTCATTTGATAGTGAAATTCAGACCACAAGGCAAATAAGAAAAAGCCATTTATTTTAAAGTTTTTCAAACGGATTTTGTTGATGAAAACTTTTCAACAAATGCCCAGTAGATAACCATTTCAAATCAACAAGTCTATATCCAACATCCAATTCTTCATCCAAATCTATCTCTTAGTCAAAGGTTGACAAAAGAGCCAATTTATTCCTGATTTTGTCAAACTGTTGAGACTCTGCCTTTTGAGGGTGAAATATGATCGGGAGGCGAATGCCTGTGTTTCGAAGATTTGTAGGCTATATAACTTCTGCTCTATGTGTGTGAGCGCGTTGATTGGTCTCGTCTGCTGTACACGTCTTTCACACTTCTCAAGTACGGAGCCACGTTTTATTTTATGTTTTGTCTAATAGCCCAAACTTCAATAATGGTTTTAAGTTATATTCAGTTTTCAAACAAGTATTTTTTAACATTCATATTTGGAGTGATTGATCTCTAATGCTTGTCAGTATAGTGCAAATTAGATTGTCTGTATTGAGCTCCAAATCTGATTCTTTGTGTTTAACTAGACTTTCAAATTAATGCTGTGTCGGTCCTACTAATTTCAATATTTTTATATTTATATTCTTCATTTTTAGTCTCTTTTCATTTAACTAGTCTCAAATACAAATACATTTTGTGTATAGACTAATTTCATAGAAAAATTTTAAAAGCTGAAAGTGAATAGTAGGATAGATAAAAGACTATATAAACGAAAAAGGAAAAGAAAACTGAATTATTAGCTAGTGTGGGCGTATCTCCATGATTTTGTTGAACTTAGAAGAATATATCATTAAAAAAACGGAATCAATCTGGCAAACAGAAAGTCCTACAAAAATATTAGACAATACATTTATGTTATAATTTTTATTTTGAAAAGATATAATTAATACATCAATATGACTATTACAAAAATAAAAGCGCAATTTTATGGGCTTAATTTGCAGTCTTTATAAAAATAAAATTCAATGTACAGAATTATACAGAATAATTATTTGAATCAGAATGCAGCCAACCTCGTGTTAAATTTGGCCATGAACCATTGAGAAATTACTCTAGCATTCACTAACACCACAATTAATAGAGCGTACTGTGCTCATGAAATCAATAGTAGTCCGAAATGTCAGTTTTGTCTATTTTGTAGAGCTAATAATAGAACATGAGCAAAACGGTTCAACTAAGGGAGACAATGTGATATATGCAAATTACAACGGATGTAAATGACAAATGTGACAAGTATAAAATAATCCTCTTTCTTAATTGTAAATGTTGAGATTCCACATTTTAGAAAATTAAAACAAGCAAGAGGCAATGTTTCGACACTTAAAAAGCGACCTCCCATTTCATGGACATTTTATATAGACAGATGTGGGTAAATGTATACATTATGAGAAAACCAATGCGGCACCAAGAGAAAGGCACTGGCAGAGTTCTTTTCATTTATGATTAGGATGAATGGAGTTCATTATTGTCTCACATCCTACAAAAGAGTACTTAATACACAATAAGGATGGCTTCCTGGTCGTGCGGTTTACGCGCTAGACTGTCTTTTGGATTTATCGAGGGTCCCGGGTTCAAACCCTGCCCGCTCCCATCCCCCGCCGACCTGCGGGAGGTTTGGACTAGGAAGTAAACTTTCTCCAACTCTGAAGGAACATCCGAAAAAATGTAAAACATTTTACAAACATTTTTAATTAAAAGATTAAAACGAAGGTTTTGGTAGCTTTACTCTACAGAACCTATTCTGTATGTCTGTACAAATGCAAACTTGTAAATACCTCAGTGAATTCAGGTAGGCCTCTACAGCTTGATTTTAGTTTTCTTTGCACCAAGCACCAGCTGTAAATGCAGTGACAGGAAAGTGCTTTAATTTCGTTGGCTGCTGTGCAGGAGACAGTTAGTAGTTATGCAGTAGAAATGAAAAACTCTTCCTTCTGGTCATTGTGGACACAGTCGTTCAGGCTAGTCAGGCTAATCAAGAAACTGACCTTCTATTATTGCCACACTTTCTACTTATTCCAATGGCATTCCTGTCAAAAGTGGAGTGACCTCACTATGGGGCATCAATATTAATTACAACGTAGTGAACCGCAAGTACTCAATATTTTTTTATTACAAGGGAGAGAACAAAGTAAATTTATTCAACTGAATAAAAAAAATTACATATGCTAAGTAAAGTCCCTTTAAAACATTAAACTATTCTAGGATATGATCAAATAATTGCAGTTTCTTCTGAATTTATTGATGCAATAATATAGTCACAATTTATGAAAGTGCTCGTTCGGAATAAATTTTATATTGAAATACAATAAAATATTTCTGTTTTGTTTAAGTATGACGCGTAGTCGAGAGGATAAGTACGCTTGAACTTGGCTACCTATGAAAGGGGGATCGAGATCCGACACCCGACTCGAACAGAGTTGTGTTTACTGAGCGCCTAAAGACAGTACGGAAAACCCACTCCACTGGTCCTCACACGAGATTGGCCATAGCGCTCTGAGCATGCTATAAGCATGAAAGTAGCGCAATATAAAAGCTATAATTTAGTTTTTATTTTATTTACGTTAACGAAATAATTCCTGTTTTAGTAGGCTACATAATGACATACAATGAAACACATTTAACACGTTCTTTTGAGGCTAATGGCTTTCTCATACAAACCCCACCAGTCGCTCGACTAAGTCAAAAGTTTGTTGAGCAGTTAATCTGGCTATGGGGGACGGGCCTTCGGAAGTCGACAATTAAAAAATTGAGGCCAAACTTAAACCAAAACCAACAAAGCCATCTTAACTTCACCTGCCAACTTATTCTAATTGGCCATTCCAACAATATGTTAAGTTCTAATTTGTTCCACTTTGCATTGGAAGTCTATCACCTGGTACTCAAATGAAGTGATTAAACACTTATTCAATAGGACTCATGAGTACTGAGCGACCATCGTCTCCCGTACTGGCAATGTGGGCATTTTTTCCCAAAATGCAATTGTGGCCAACCTTCTCAGTTAGTGATGTTAAAAAAAAAACTGGATGTTTATTCGTGATGCAATGAACCAAACATCATCACTGGTCTTTTGGGAACATTAGAATTTTTTTAAAAAAAATTGGTTTATAAATATGTATAACTGAAATTGAGACTGCCACTAAGAACAAGAGAGTAACCATGCTAAACTATAAGAGGAAGCCCACCCCAAACAACCTACAAGCGCTTAGATCTACATCAGGGATGGGCAACCTTTTTTCTACCGAGGGCCGCATTAAAAGAATTTTGGGAATGGGGGGGGGCCGCATAATTTATAAATATATGCTAACTGTGTATAATGTCTTTTAATTCACATTTATACTGTATCATATATTTGCTTTTCATTGTTCTACACTCCTAATTCAGTTAGCGAATTCTGAAACTAATTTTACGAATATTTTTTCAAAATTTTGTTTTTGGCTATTTTGATCACAACATTTCACCACAAAGACAGTTGTACTTAATGCGAAGTTATTTAACTGTTTACACACGGGCCTAATGTTCTGGAACTGTTCTCATTCCATAGTACTTTGTTGTTGTTTCTTTCAGCAATCTTTTCTAAGCCAACTACTCTAGCTGTAGAATTCAGTTTAAAAAGTACGATCTTGTGTATGTTTTGAACTTTCTCCAAAGAAGTCTATAGGTAGACAGCAGTCACAAGGATAACAAATAGTACTGTTAAATTTCAGTCAGTCAGCATCGACCTGTTCTTACTCTTGTTTATTTTCAAATAAAGAAAAAGCTTGTTCACAGATGTATATCGATCCAATTATGGTGAAAGTTTGCTTGCCTGAAGAAATGGGAAAGCTTTGTTTGAAAAGATTTAACATACACATATATCTCATGTGCAAACAACCCATTGTGATTGTGTTATTGACTCTTCAATAGTAGTATTATTAACAAACTCACAGTCAATATCGTTTAAGGAATGTAACAATTTCTTCCTTGAGATTTCATAGTCTTCTCAATGTTTTCTATATTGTGTTTAATATTCAATGCAGCTTTGCGCAAACTTTCTCGTTTAGAGTTTATGGTTGGGATATTGTTCCTTAATTTATAAAAAAAAAACTTTTTCTCACTCAAATCACGGGCTCAATACACTCGCCATCTGGCTCCAAGCCAACCAACACTTTCAACACAGTTCTTCATAGCATTGATTGGCTGGAGTTTGTGTCTTTGACTGAATGTTTCGGAAAATTGCAATTACTTTCAACGTTTTAGAATGAAGTGTACAGACAATTTTTTATTGCCTAGTCATCATGAGAGATAAGAATCAGAAGTTTCAATGGTTTCTCTAGATATTTAAAATTATTTATTTTTAATGCCTTTGCATTTTTATATGTATAAACTGTGGCACATCTGATTTCTGTAGGTTTCCACGGGCCGCATAAATCACTCCAGCGAGCCGCATGTGGCCGTAATTTTCCCAACCCTGATCCGCACGGAACACGACCTAATTACGAGACAGTGAGCTAACACATACTTGCAAGACCTAATGTTGTGCCGACAGTGGTAGCATCAATGAACTATATGAGGGCATAAGAAAAACCTTTGCACCTCACCTCAGCAAGTGTTCCCCTTAAGTGAAAGGACTGTATAATCATCCAGTGTCGTGGCATAGTACCCTGGGCCCGATTTGAGGATTACGACGTTAGGCCCCCTACAGTTAACTGAGTGTCGATGAACTCAAACTGAGCCATACTGTATCTAAATTGAGAGTACATTTCAAGAAATTAACACTGAGTCCAACAAAAAACAAAGTACACATGTTCCTCATGGGGTCAACGAGAACAAGGCCCTAGAGATTCGATTGTTTTGAAAAGTCATTAGTCAACCATGTCACTTTCTAGAACAATCTTTGTCTTTTGCTGAGTCGCCCACTCTTCACATAACTTAATCTGTATTGCTCATCACAATACATCAATTTTGTGTCAAAAATAATTTATTAAGGATAGATTATTCAAAGAATTATACACATTTGATTAATAAATTGTAGTTTAACTTTTTTAAAATTCAGTACTGAGAAGGCTACATTTCTAACAACACATAAGACATTTATGTATATTGATATAGTGCACAAGAAGAGACTGATCCCCATTAAAATGACTATAATGTTACTGTCTACTCATGTCATTAGTTAATATATCTTAGTGGGAATCGTGGTCGAGAGGCTAAGTGTGCTTGAACTTGGCTTGGCTTCCTAGAGGGGGGCTCGAGGTACGACACCCGACTCGGGCAGAGTTGTGTTTACTGAGCGCCTAAAGGCAGCACGGAAGGCTAACTCCTAGATATCCCCTCCCCCCCACCAGTCCATGAGAGAGATTGAACCAGATGTTCATTGTGCATGCTATAAGCATGAAAGTAGCGCTATATAAAAGCTGTAATAATAATATCTTAACTAGTTAAAACATATTGTAATATAAAAGAAAGATATATCTATTTAACAAAAAACAAAAAAAACAAAAAGTTTATAGAAATTTCACTTTGTTAACTTAATTGTTATTATTATTATTATTTAAAAACAAAGAAACTTACACGTTACATTGTAATTGAACACTGTACACATAATTTAAGGATTACTTTCCTTACTGTAGATTTCATTCTACATCAATACAATTTACGTCAACATGATATGTTACACTTTAAATATACCAGGAATATAATTTTAGACCACTAAATATAGAATGGTTTAAACAAAATATGTAAGAATTATAAACATTTAAATTCTACTGTCAGCACATTCTTTTTTCCTTACAAGGACCCTAGGAGCAATGGTTGCTGCGTCACTGTAATCTGTACAAAAACAACTACTAAAAATATGTGTACAGTCTCTACTGAGTTCAAGTGACTACTCCACTCAACTGATCTAAAGTTACTACTGACTAAAAGTCAATTTAATCTGTGTCTTACTATGTACTTGGTTTCTCGTGCATTTCACCTTCTTGACCCGTGGTGAACATCTAACAGGCAATGTCAAGCGAGACTGGGACAGAAAGGGTTATGCAAGAGTAAAAATTTAAGCGGCTTTTGCGGAATGAATTTATCCTGAGTCGCAGACTCGCAGTGTGGCTTTAGGACAGGTAGGTGTCCAACAGATATGATTTTTTCCTTGCGGCAGCTACAAGAGAAGAGCAGAGAACAAAAACAGCCACTCTATAGAGCTTTTATCGTGTATAGAGCTTTTATCGTCTATAGAGCTTTTATCGTCTATAGAGCTTTTATCGTGTATAGAGCTTTTATCGTCTATAGAGCTTTTATCATCTATAGAGCTTTTATCGTGTATAGAGCTTTTATCGTCTATAGAGCTTTTATCGTCTATAGAGCTTTTATCGTCTATAGAGCTTTTATCGTCTATAGAGCTTTTATCGATTTGACCAAGGCTTTTGGACATTTTCAAGTGGTCTGTTTGCCGTACTAGAGACAATTTGCTGCCCAGACAAGCTACGGAAAAAAGGGTCATCTTTTCGTGAAAATATGCAGGACAACTGTTCAGTTTCACAATGCCGCTTCTAGGCCAATTTCAGCCAAGAGCCGGGTAAAACAATGATGTGTTTTGGCTTCAACACTAGTCGGCATCCTCTTTTCAGTTGTACTCGCCAGTGCTTTTAAATCCCTGGAAACTGGAGTATATATATCCCATGGGTGTACCCATGATTTTTTAAGGGGAGTGGTGGAGGTGAATTTTATTCCTCGCATACACACACGTATAGTAGTTGTAGCAAGACAGTGTGTGGTAGCAAGACAGTATGTGGTAGCAAGACTGTGTGGTAGCGAAACAATTAGTGGTAGCAAGACAGTGTGTGGTAGCAAAACAATTAGTGGTAGCAAGACAGTGTGTGGTAGCAAGACAGTGTGTGGTAGCAAAACAATGTGTGGTAGCAAGACAGTGTGTGGTAGCAAGACAGTATGTGGTAGCAAAACAATTAGTGGTAGCAAGACAGTGTGTGGTAGCAAAACAATTAGTGGTAGCTAGACAGTGTGTGGTAGCAAGACAGTATGTGGTAGCAAGACATTAAGTGGTTTCAAGACAGTATGTGGTAGCAAAACAATTAGTGGTAGCAAGACAGTGTGTGGTAGCAAGACAGTATGTGGTAGCAAGACATTATGTGGTAGCAAGACATTATTTAGTAGCAAGACATTATGTGGTAGCAAGACAGTGTGTGGTAGCAAGACAGTATGTGGTAGCAAGACAGTATGTGATAGCAAGACAGTGTGTGGCAGCAAGACAGTATGTGGTAGCAAGACAGTATGTGGTAGCAAGACAGTATGTGGAAGCCAGTTATCGTAACATGTTGAGGCATGTTGTAATAAGTTGAAGAATGTCACTGATATGATGATAACTATCATGATGATGTGGGCATCTTTCTCGTAGGCATGTCATTCATAACACATTACAGATCTAAGACTGGAACAACAACAACTACAGGAACTACTTGCGAAATGTAAATAAAATGGGAGGTTTATTTACAGGACATCAATCCAATTTTCATGATGACATTTGATATAATTTTCCAGCTTCACTTATAGTAGAATCATAATGGCAAGTGGTCTATGCGACTTCATCAATACAACTACTCATTTCTATTTCTTGAATTCAACTTATAACAGCTTGTTACGATAATAATAATAATAATAATAATAAGGCTTGTCTTAAAGGCGGTTCAAATCACCCAATAGTTTTCAGCTTTACATTAAAACATGATGTCATACTGGGAGCCAGAATTCGCCGCCTGTTTTCAAATGTGTGATATTTCAGCTCCAGACGATAATACGTTTTTATCAACGTGCTGTATCCAGCTGCAGAAGACCACCACCCTTTATCCCCTTTCCCCCCTCCCGACCTTTGTCCTGTTCTACATAATGTGCCGGCCAGGGAATCTGTGTCAAGGAAATCAGCTAACTATTCAAAATTGTGAGCGTCTGGCGAGCAGGCGTGAGATCTAGAGTGAGTAATATTTATATTTTGAAAATGTAGACACTCGTTATAGATTTAATTTCAAAATCCATTTAGTTTATATATCTATATACTGGAATATATATATATATATATATTTATATGTATATACATATATATATATATATATATATTATTTTTATATTTTATACTATGCTTTACATGAACTTAGAAAGTACCGCGTTTATTTTATGTTTATGTCCAAATCTGTTGATTTCAATCTAGTTTTAATACAACGATTAATTTTGGGGAGTTTTTTTTTTTTTATCTTACTCTTTGTTAAAAGATTTTTGGCACCCTGCAATAAACACAAAAGATAGCAGCCGTACTACACGTTATGATATGATACGCTATGATACCTACATTCAGGGTTGGGCAAGCTACCGACTATCAGCGGAGGCGAGCACTTTCACATTAGTGCTTTAGTTTTAGTTTCAAGTCAATCGATAGTCAATGAAGCAACATTTTGTATTCAGATATATTGAAGATCCATACGTTGAGCGCTAAACACAACATTAGTAAATAAAAAGTATAGAATCATCAAGGGAGTTTGTTTTACATACAAACTTGTGTTCTAACAAAATACTTTTTTTTTTTGTGCTGAAAAAAATATTTCACCCTGGAGCAATTATTTCAAGACAGTGATGGTCTTGGTCGAACTGAGATTTTAATAATAAAACAAATATCAATAAAATGGTCCATTGAAGATGCTTAGAGCCGCACTGTCCCAGCTTCGGCATAATGTCTCTGAATGAATGCAACATAACACAAAATTGCCAAAACTCTTCTGGTTATTTATTAAAGGGTATATGTTCATCACTCACCGGAAATCATCTATTTAATGTATCAATTGTGACTCGGGGCTGTACCACGCGTCTGTTAGCACAGCGTTTAGACCTAGAACTAAAAGTTATATTAAGCTAAGCAGGTTCTTCTCTCCTCTCTCTCTCTCTCTCTCTCTCCACTTATATCTAAACTTTTCTATCACGCTCATACACAAAAACACATTACAATGAATTCACTATTTAAACACATTTCAAGGAGTTTGAATCTTGATTCGTGCCGCTCAGAAACGTTGGGACCAACAAGAAAGTAAAGAAACTACATTTTCTGCAAGTTTTCAAATGTCAGGCTACAAAGACGTTAGTGTTTCAGTCCAACAGAATCAGGGAGTCGTATCAGGGTGTGTTTGAATAAGGGGGGCACCTCCAGGGATTCCCAAAGAGAAAAGACAAGAAGTGAATAGTTTTACTACCTTGTCACTGATAATATCTCATGGGGAGGGGATGGGTAGGACTTATTTCTCCTCTATAAAAAGATCGTATATCTCTAATGATGTGTCATGTTCACTTCCCGTGAGAGTGCAGGGAGGCTCTTACATCTGGGCTAGAATAAACCAGTTATTGACTTTGTCTCGAGATTCCAACACCGCGTTTCAAGTTAGGCTTTTTTTTTTTTTAACAAAGCTTATATCAGCTTATTCTGTCTGGTAAAAAGTTTGTACACGTTATTTCTCCGACACTCAATCTCAGATTTAACTGAAAATTTGCACAATTCTTTTACCTGACAACACAAGAATCAATTAAAAAATTGGCCAATTGGGTGTTCCCTTTTTTTAAAAATGCTTTTAAAAAGCGATTATGGTAAAATTACCCCAGATGTCCCCCCCCCCCCTCCCGGCTTCTCCTATTTTCCCAGCTGGTCCAGACATGTGATAGGATCATAGCGATTTGAGAAAGCTAAAATCATGAAATAGCGCTAAACAAAAAGAATTGATAAAAATATTTCTAATCGCACAGATTTATTGTTGTTTGTCTAAATCTATAACAATTTTAATGAAATGACTGATCCAAACTAATTGATACAATGACACTTCGTATAAACTTTTTTTGCTGTTTTTTTTTTAAAATATTTTCTATGTTCTTCTTTTCTTCTTTAAAAACCTGTGCATATAAAAAGTTAATAAATATAGATCAGTGGCCAACTAAGGCCTATGGCCATGGCCGCTAATCAAAACTGCTATTCAAAACTTCTTCACATAATTCGTACAGAAGCTGCAGATGCGCTAATGTGATACTTTCCTCGACACTGATAGAATGAACTTTCAGCTTGTAGGTTACAGAGCTGACCTACTTATTATTTCAAACATAAGATACTGATAAATAGTTAACCTTTTTTTAGAAAAAAATACTATGGAAGTTAAATATTGCTTTTGAAAGTATTGTACAAGATTTTATTGTAAATTTCATGAATATTATTTAATTAAATTGTTAACATCTGAGAAAGTTATTTTATTTCTTATATATATATAGATAGATAGATAGATATATAGATAGATAGATAGATAGACAGACAGATAGACAGACAGATAGACAGATAGATAGATAGATAGATAGATAGATAGATAGATAGATAGATAGATAGATAGACAGACAGACAGATAGACAGACAGACAGATAGACAGACAGACAGATAGACAGACAGATAGATAGATAGATAGATAGATAGATAGATAGATACATAGATACATAGATACATAGATACATAGATAGATACATAGATAGATACATAGACAGACAGACAGAGAGACAGATACATTTTACATACATACAAACATACGTACATACATATAATACATACAGACATAGCTCTGCTTTGACTAAATTTTGTTTTAAAAGTAGATTTAAATAAATTAAGGCTGAATAAGTTACATCCCTGTGTAGTGTTAAAGGCCAGCTATCTCGGGGATAATAAGGAACATGAACTATAACTAAGAATAAAATACATTAAGAAGAAAGCAAAGAGTACTAGCCCTTTGATAAGTTTCTCATTAACACTGAGCACATAAGGTTGGAATGAAGAATAGTAATTGAGAGTGGGTTCCGGTCAGTGTCGGTAGTGAAGTAGATCGCGAAATACAAAGTGTAGCTTTAGGGACTAGGAGAAAGCGAAAAACTATTTTAAAAAAAAAACTTTAAAGAATGTCTGTTAAATGTAAAACTTATACGATTGCATTAAAATACAAATTTAACAACAACTTTGGAACTAGATCTACAAGTTCAAAACTACACCTAGACATTTATAAGTTGAAATGCATATTCTGAAAATATAGGATTACAATAAGAACTTCTAAAACAAAACATTAGAACTTTGTAACTTTAGAGATAAGTCTATAAAGCCGTAAAACTAAAACTAGAAATTATGGACTTGCATCTCTAGAACTAGAACTTTGGATTTGAAACTAGAAATTTAGGAGTTTAGACTAGAACGCTAGTATAATTTTTTTTTACCAAAGGCAACTAGGCCCTACTTATAAACTATGGTTCAAACAAAACTTATGTAGATTCACTCTGACTGTCTGTAGATTCACTCTGACTGTCTGTAGATTCACTCTGACTGTGTGCAGATTCACTCTGACTGTCTGTAGATTCACTCTGACTGTCTGCCTGTTGAAAAATTTGTGCACGTTTTTTCTCAGACACCCAATCTCGGATCATGCTGACATTTTGCACAATTATTTCTTTTATCAGACAAAACCAGATTCAATAAAAAGATAAATTACCAATTAGTTGATTAACTATTGGTAAATAATTATTTTGTTTGATATTGAACAAGTGGAAGAACTTGTACTTGACTGATGTTATGGTATAAGTTGAATTAGTCCCCTTTATACTTTCCAGAGAGAAATAGTTCGCCACTTTAATGTTTGAAACTAACAATATATAACCATAAATCTCCCCCATTTCATTAGCACTTGCTGGCATAGTGGTTAGTGCATCTACTAAAGAGGCTTGAGCCCTCGAATTCAATTTCAGGTCGTTCAACTTTTTTTATAAACGCATTTAAAAGCGATCAAGGTAACATTTTCACAGATACCCCCTTTTTTTTCTCCCCCCCTTCCCCCACACACAACCTAACTGGTCCAGACAAGTGCTAGGATCATAGCGTAGCCAGAAAGCTGAAAACATGAAATAGTGCTAAAACAAAATCAATTGGTACAAATATTTGTAATCGCGCATATTTATTCTTGTTGGTCCAGATCTATTACAAATGTACATACATGACTGACACGAACTAATTGATACAACTACACGTAATATAAGCTTTGTTTTTAAATAAGCATTTTGTTATATTTGTCTTGTTTAACACGATGACTCTACACAAATAGATTGACATGCTTTAATCAGTATGAATAACAGAATAAGCTAAAATATTATATCGATAAACCACGATATGACTGGAGTCCGTAACTCTAAACTAAAATAAAATAACTTGGAATAGCTGATGTAAATGTCCAATGGTTTCGATTGTCTATCTCCCCTTATCCATCATTGCTATGGTCCTGTAAACATGTCATTAGCTTCAATTATTGAGACTCTCTTTAGTTTGACTGGCTGGAGAATGGGGACTATAGTACAGACAGTTAAACAATAACTTCTTAGACAACTGACTTCCGCTTAAATCTGTTTTTAGACCAATGTAAACAAAAATGTTTGCAAGTTGACTGGCTGGAGAGTCCGAACTGGCAGTTAGACAACACAATTAGCCTCTTGTGTAATGATCACTCATCTTTAAAGTGGTGCTAATGTATTGTAGCTGAAGATCCAAAACTTATTGCAGGACAAAAGGCCGAGTCGATACACGGATTTCTTCTTTCAAGGGAGATAACCTCCACTTCTATGTTATAGCCGTAAAATATAACAAATGAATGAAAATGTTTTATTTTTACTACCTTTAAAAATGGCACATGCGATGAAATCAGTTTTTCATTTAAAAAAATTAACCATTATCTTCAAAAATAAACAATCTATATTTTGTATTAATTTATACTTTTGACACAATTGATTAATCCCATATTGCTGTGTTACTATATCCTAAGCTTTACTACTAGACCTATACCACCATCCACACTGCATCTATATATGTGAATAACTTTTAATTTACAAGCAGAATGCTTCATCGATTTTGATGCCCCCCCCCCCCCCCAACCTTCCGTTCTTCACCAACCTTCGTGTAGACCTCATCGTTGAGACAAAGAGACTAAAAGAAAAAAAAAAAGAGAGAGGGAAGGGGAGAGATTACTGGGTCAGGTAGAACAAACAATGGACGTTAAGTCTATGGGGTGAGTGATGTAGGTCTATGTAACGGGTACATGGTGTAGGGGGGGTGGTAGGGGTGAGGTAGACCATATGGAGGATAGGGAAGATGGGGTTAACGGCACTATATCTCCCCTAGAGTCTCAGCGTGTGCTCAACTTTTCGCTAACTTGTTCACAGACTGGAAGCTGGTTCATTGAGTTTGTCTGCACCGACCATTTGGCTGACCACCTGCACAGTATGTACTAGTTTCCACTTTTAACAAAACTTAGTCTATAATCTGGTTTGGTTTGAAATAAGAGGATGATATTCACAGCATGAAGTTTTGGGGTGGGGTTGGTAGTAATTTAAAATACCCCCATCACGTACATTACATTTTTTTGCATTACACTCAGTTTCATGAACTGACTGGTCACTAATTTGTAGGTACATGCTTAAATAAATATAACTTAATTGGAGTTGTGATCTTAGCTATTTAAGTATGTAACCTTCCTCTAATTTAATATTTAATCAATTTAATGTTAGCTGCTTATTATCTTTTTATTTCCCCCAAATATAAGTAAGCTCTTAGTTCTATTAGAGCCAGACTTAAAAGAATGATGTAGTATTACAGTTTGCACAAAATACTAAAGCTATATTGTATTTTAACTTACTAAATGTCTAATTTTGACTTATATTGAGACAGTGTGAACTTTAACTTTTCAACAATGAATTTATAGAATTCCGTGTTAAGATCCTAATTGCAATGGTTGGTTTCTTCTCTTCTCACTCACAAGTCAGGCAGTTCACAATGGCGAATGTTTCATCTTTGCTTCGAATGGCAGAAAGTTCTTAGCCAGTGTTTCCCTAATGAGATCCAAGATGGCGGTGCTGGCTCGTTTTTATAACACCTGTAAAGGGGAGAGTCTATCATTAAAATCACCGGCCCGTATATGACTTCAGACTGACAGGTTCATTGTATAGATTGCCTTGTTTGTTGCAAACCAAAATGTAGGATTATAAGTACAACAAAGCTATAGTCTTAGAAGCAGACAAACAGATAAAGATAAATTAAAACAGAGAGAGTGAGAGAGATAGAGAGAGAGAGATTCAAACAGAAAAAAAAGTCAGACCAAGAGACAGAGAAATAAAAAGATTTGGGTCGTTGTGGCTGAGTGGTAAAGCGCTTAGTCTCCAAACCGGGACGTGTCGTGCTCGAGTCCTGTTGAAGACTGGGACTATGAAGCTCGTGATATTTAGTGCGTCCATGAGTCCACCTAATTCTATTGGGTACCTGTCATTATTTGAGGAAAAGTAAAGGTGGTTGGTCGTTATACTGGCCTCGTTAACTGTGGGGCGCAGAAACAGATATCATCTGATCGCAAGGTCTGAAAGTGGAACTTTACTTTTTTTTACTTTTAGATGGGGGATGGGAGAGATCCTACAATGTATACAGATGGACAGACTAGTGGAAGAGAACATTGATACTAAACATGAACTACATACATAGCCAGCACTTCATTTTTTGAACCATTTTGTATAATAAAAGTTCTTGCATTCTATAATTAAAACAATTAAATAGCTTGATAATCACTTTAATTACATAGCTTGGTAATCCCTTTAATTGCATAGTTTGGTAATCACTTTAATTACATAGCTTGGTAATCACTTAAATTACATAACTTGGTAATCACTTAAATTACATAGCTTGGTGTAATCACTTAAATTACATAGCTTGGTGTAATCACTTCAATTAAATAACTTGGCAATCACTTTAATTACATAGCTCATTGATGGCATTTAACACACTATTTCGTATTTTCTTTATTACGTAAAAAAGTCTAATTCATACTTTTGTCGTCACATTTATAAATAAAGTCATCTAATAAAGATAATAATAAGGCTTGTCTTCGAGTCCGAAGATTAATTTGGAATGCAGTATTTCCCGTGACTATGCAGCCCCAGCTGCGGCCTACATATTCTGCCACAATCAACACTGACATAACAATTATCCGCCGGTGGTCGATTTAGATTTTCTATTGGCTGACTACGTCTGTCCTCTGCAGCGGATTTTTTTTTCTCAAATGTGTATCCCGCGGTCTTCAGTAATTACACAACTTATATAATTCTTCAACTACATTAATTATAAAGTTCTGTTACCAACACATAGGAGCTACTTCTCCATGACCTTCATTTCGTGCCTAGAAGGTCGTGACCTCACTATCTAGGCCAGGTATGATGAATCTCCGGGATCTAGCCGTGTAGTTTTACCTGTTCAGTTGAAATTAAGTATGATAAACAAGATTGTGAGTACAGGCATCGCCTTCTCTCTCTCTCTCAGTGCCTGAGAACAGGTAACCCAGAATGAACCGTTACATAAAATTATAAGCTATATAATTTGAGATTACAAATTGTGGGATTAGATTATTTCCACGTCTACCCCACCCTCTCTTCCTTTCCCAATCCTTGCACATATTGTCATTGTTACATTTGAATAGAAGAACATGTTTATTACTCACTAAATGTGCTTAAAATGTTTGCACAATTTTCACACACACAAAAATAATACCCCACAGAAATACACAAACACTCATTCACACACACACAGACTCTCAAAAATGATGGGTATTTTAAACTCGATAAACTACAAATGACTCAAAGCAAATGAAAGTAATGATTTCGTTCAATTCAAGCAACAAAACCATTTGGTTTATAGATTGGAAAGTAAGAGGGAAGAAACAAACACAACAATGGACCTACATGTAGTGCGAAGTTCTTTAGGCACTTTCTGCTCTCTGTCTCTCTCTCTCCTTTTCTCCCTCTCTCTCTCTCTCTCTCTCTCTCTCTCTCTCTCCCTTTCTCTCTCTCTCCCTTTCGCATTTTGTGCTTTTGTGTATCTCTAAATAAAACCAACGAAAACAAACAATGAATTGCAAAGTATTCTAAGCATATTTCCTTATGATTTCAATGTATTTGTCTGAATGACCTTTCTTGTAATACCCAGGCACGATCAAATCTTTTCTTATATGTATCTGGTAAAAAAAAAACTACTTTGAAATACATCTACAATGCTATGAACAACTCAATTTAGGGCGATTTGTTCTCTGTCAATATAAAATGTACTTTGAGAGGAAAATCTCTTTCCACTTTTAAAACTGATGTTTGAGTGTATTGTTTGTAACGTGTTTTACAAGCTTCGGATGCTCCATTACATTCTGATGATAGTTATATCCTAGCTTAGGACGACGGAGGATGGCAAAGGGCAGGTTTCGAACCAGGGACCTTCGCACTATAGTCATCGGATGTATTTTATTTTACTCATTTTAACTCATTATAGCTAATTAAATGTAGACATGCGTACATTTAGGGCACTATTTAGGGATAGCTCTTATGGTCATGTTCATTGACGTTTGTAGAAATATCAATGGCGACAAACTATGAAAACGAATTATCAAGTCAATGTACAGTTTTCTAAGAAAAATACACATCTCTTATACATACAATACTAGACAGACCTTTTGTAAGTCCTATACAAATGTTTTATTATTATTATTATACTACCTCTACTAATGTCTGTTACAATTTCTTTCTTCCTTAATATGTTTTCTTTTGCCCCCCTAGCATTACAAGACATGAAACAAATTTCGCATTTAGAGGATTTTCGAGGTCAGTCCTGCTGCCCAATTAGGTCAAGGTCACTTGTGCCGCCACAGCGGTGCTATGTGAAAATGTTGACTGGAAAATGTAAACCATCCTCACGACCATTGTAATATTGCAGTAATGGAGATCGCTGTAGAGAACTCTGGCCAAGGTCATAATCTATGCGCTGTAAAAGCCACAGAACATACGAATCCAAAAGGAGACCAGCACAAAACGTGTGTCAAGCAGAGAAATCAACAAATCTGTGACGCCCACACCAAACCTGAAATGGGAAGCTCCAGAACGCTGAGATCCAAATCTGCAGGCCCTGCAAGAAAACTTGCCTCTGATCAAAGTGAGAAGCCTGGTGAGACTAAAGTACTGAGGAACAAGAAAGCCAATGATGTGACGCCCAAAAGTCAAAACGGTAAAGACGCCCCACCACCTCTCGCAAGCGTTGAGAGCACTCGAAGGCGTTCCAATCTTCCAAAAGGGGTCAAGAGATCCGCCTCTCTGACGTCGACAGTCAGGGCTGAGGCAAGAGACGACTCAAAGGAGAAACATAAACAGATTTCAAAGATGGAAATCAAGTGCGAACAGCTGGAAAGACCAATGCTTAGTAATACTATTCTTTGCAGAGATGAAACAGAAAAAGTTTTGGAAACAACCGAAGAAGAACAAAGAAAATTGGACAAAGAATCAACCAAAATATCAAGCAACATTCCTACAAGAACAAAGACAAGCAAAGTGAGAAGAAAACTATTTCAAACGTCCAGTAGCAGCACACCTGAAGGTAAAGTTATTGAAACAATTATATTAACTTACCTTACCCTTTTTCAGCTCTGGTGATAATTATTAAGAAACTAGGGACTTTTACTTGAATATGACTTGAATATATTGAAATACAAATTTACAGATTCATCAGAAACAATATCTAATGTCCCTCTGCTTTCAGCTGGACGCCATCCTACGACTGTAACTCCAGCTATCTCAGAAATTGAGCTGGACGATAATGAATCTGACCACTCTGTTGAAAACCTTCGAACCGTCAACCTTGACCTTAGAGATCAGGTCAGCAAACTGAGGTATCAAATGGAAGCTCACAAGGGAAAGTTAAAACATATTCTTTGGCAAAAGGTGACTGAAGACATTCGTTTCGTTCAGTACTTAGCAACTAAATTCATAACCTGAAGATTGAACTCAATGGGGAGCATGGAAATTGTAAAATTAAGCCAACACTTTGATATTCCTTCAGTTAAAATGAGTCTAATTTGATATAATGTGTACAAAGTGTAATGGGGCAACAAATCAATGCCACTTACTTTATTCATGACAAACCAGTGACACAGACTAAAAATGCAAAATACCTAGGTGTTATAATAAATGAAGACCTAGCATGGAATAATAATAAGGCTTGTTTTCGAGCCCGAAGATCAGTGAGGAATGCAGTATTTCCCGTGGCCCCAACTGTGACACAACCAGGGCCAGCATAACCATCCTCCGCAGGTGGTCGATTTAGATTTTCTTTTCGCCGTCTGCGTCTGTCCTCGGCAGCGGATTTTCTTTTGGTCTCAAATGTGTATCCCGCGGCATTGGTGAGGGACCTCCAGCTGTCTCGTTCTGAGGCCGCATGCAACCAGGTGCTCTCTTCTATGTTAGCTAAGTCAAGTTGGCGCCTAAGCAGGTTTTGAAGCGTTTCCGTGGGGCGCCTATGTTACGTCGAACACCTTTTAACTCATCAAAAAAAAAAAAAAAAAAGACTGCCTTTGGCATATTTTCGTTCCCCATATTGATTAAACAATTAGAAAATGAAACAAAGCATTAACAGACATTTCTACAAATCGAATAAGTACATAAAGCTTAAATTTTATTTAACCTTGGTAAGCCAATAATAGAATGTGCATCCCCTGTTTGGGGCTCTAAATAGATTAATGAAATTTGAACAGACACAAAATAGAGCAGTGAGATTCATAACAAATGAATATTCACATTTGACTAGAGTAACACCTTTAGTAAAATCACTACATTTAGAAAGCCTTCAGGACAGAAGACTCAAAAGTAAAGGAGCAATTATACATAAAACACTGAACCATAATCTTCAAATACAAAAACAAAATCTAATAAAATACTCAGAAAGACACAAAGATAAAGGCACATTTTTTGTTCCATATGTTAGGACAAATTTGTACAAATACTCCTTCTCTCCTGGTGCTATTAGAGCATGGAATGGGTTGCCTGAGTTAGCCAGGTAAAACCAATGACTTGGCAGAATTTAAGTCATTGAATAATATGCATGACTAGATTGACCAACAAACACGCGTAGGTAGTAATCATCTTATTTTTTGAAATAACTTCTGTATTTGGTAAGATAAGATAAGAAATAAAGTGAATTGTTGCATGTTTAAAATGTCTATATCGCAAATTTGTAAGTATACTTGATCTGTTTCAGGTTCTGGACATTCGAAAGATCCGACAACTAGAGCAAAGGAAATTAATGGAGGCTCTAAATGACCAAAGAGAAAAGCTGGACAGGGAAAGGTCGAGAGACTTAGAAAGTCTTCGAAGTCAGCTGACTATAAAAGCGGAATCCGATCAGCAAAAATATGCCAGGTATGTGAAGGCAAGTGTGTTGGTATCATTGTAACCCTGACGGTTTTCGGAAAATTGGCGGCAACAAAGAGAACGTGTGAATCGACTTAAATCCAGTTTCTGGTTGTCGATTTCTGCTAGATGGTTAAATATGTTGTTAAATATCATGTTCTTTACCGGTTAATGTCATCCACACCTCTAACTGGGGCGAACTTATGGAGTCGTAAAAATAGGTCAAGAACGGTAATAAGTACTTGAGCAAGTCGGAATCCTTTCAAGTTTCCGTGAACATAACCTATATTTACGTTAAGTATAAAGGTTGGTCTTATCTTTCCTTACATGTTTGTATGAAGTTCACAAAGGTCTCTAACATAAAAGGTTCGTTTTTCTAACACGTCCCCCCCCCCCCCCCACCAGCCTTGTCAGCGATAGTTTGTTGTTTAATTTCACTTACATAACATGAATCAAATATAATGTACAAATAGGACACAAGAGAGTCTAAAGGACTAAACACATATTGTAACGATAAAATAATTGAAAGCTTTCCCTAGAGAACAATTTTTTTTTCTGCATGATCCACAAGGATGTCATACAGTTTGTTGTTTATTTTTATTACACAGAGAGGATGTCTGCCTAGTCGTGTGGTATGCGCTTCGGACTGTCGTCATAATGGTATCGAGTTGAAAGAATACGAAGCTCTTTTTAAAAAATTTTGTTTAGTTTTTGTTCCTCCGTTTGACAGGCATTGGTTTAATGTGAGAAAAGTCCCTCTTTCAGTCTGTTGAAATTACTGCAATCATCCTCCTTCAATCGAATGCAGTCAATTATATCTTCATTCATAAAAATACGAGACGGTACCTCTTTAGAAGAAGTTTTGTTTTTGTATGTTCAAAAGAGATCTTATGTTATCTTATAAAATACAGACGTTACTTCAAAAAAGAAAAAGAATACGTCCTACACGTCAAGGATTTATTCATGCATATTAACCAAATACTTAAATTCTGACTCAGGCAACCCATTCCATGCTCTAGAAGCACTAGGGAAGAAGGAGCATTTGTTCAATTTCTTTCCAGCATATGAATCTGTTAATAAGTCTAGATTTAAATGCTTATCATAGGAATATTATTAAGTGTACTAGATCTATACATTCACTTAGGGGAGGGGGCGTGGTAAAAAATGTTCCATTGTTTTGTAATCTAACATTCATTAATTTGTTTAGAGAAAAACTATTCCTCTAAGCGTAGCATAAAGGACTAATTGTCTTTTGAAAAACACTTTTAAATTTTTTTTTCTTGTTTATTCAACTTTGTAAAAAGCCTTGTAAAACTTGGTCTCGTAAAACTTTGTCTTATAAGACTTTGTAAAGCTATTATCTTGTAAAGCTTTGTTTTCTAAAAATTTGCCTTGTAAAGCCTTATGAAGCTTTATCTTATAAAGCTTAGGATTTTAAAACTTTTTAAAGCCTTATCTTGTAATGCTAGGTCTTGTAGAGCTTGTGTCTTGCAAAGCTATATACTCTAAAACTTTGTAAAACTTTGTATTGTTAAGTTTTATGACGCTTTATCTTGTAAAGATTTGTCTTTTAAAACTTTGTAAAGCTTTGTCTTGTAAATTTGTAAAGCTTTGTTTTATAAAGCTTTCTTATCTTGTCTTGTCCTTCTTTAGGTTATATGTGTCTGATAGATCTAAGGAAATAGAGTAAGAAAGAAGTTTGAAATTCAATGTTTCTAGATCCAGAGTCGCATTGAATTTAAAAAAACAAAAAATCAATGCGACTCTGGATCTAGAAACATTGAATTTTAAAAAAATTTGTTGAGCTACTTTTCCAGACAAAGCAGTTGCTATCGCATCCTTGATCTGGACGTTATATTAATATGAAATGATATACGAAATGGAAATACCTTTTTAATGTTATAGCTAATATTATTATTATTCAATTAAACGTCCACAGACACAAAGACACCGAACTCAACAAACTAAGGATGGAACTTGCCAGCAAAGAGAACATGCTGCAACGTCTGCTAGGGGACAATAGGCACGCGCGCCTGAAGCTTAACATAGATGACCGGAAGTCAAAGCTTGTCTACGAGATCAAAGCTCTGCGCAGACAAAAGAAAGAACTGGAAGACTCGCTTTCCTCTGCATCGTCTGCCGAGAGAGCATTTTCCGATGATATCAGACGACATTCTCAAAGCTTTGAGCTGGAGATTTCCCGCGTCAAGAGGCAAGCACAGTTTGAGACGAATCAGCTGGTGAGTTTTTCTAGTCTTCCCATTGTGTGTTTCAGAATGTCGACCTATTTCCATGTCAGTCAATAATGACCTAACTATGACCCGCGTGAAGCAATGCTGTCCGACCCCTCTTAACTCCTGCCCACAGTACAAACTGAAGCTGCAGAGGTTCAGATCCAATTGAATGGATGACTTTTTGCGGTGATGCAGCCCATGGGTACAATTCACTTACAATCTAGTATTGATGTTTAATCTCTAAGTAGTTGCAGGAACATCATTTCAAAATATAGAAGAATTTACTATTTTCTAACATTGGATAAATCATAATTCTCTTGGTGCTAAATATATTGCTTAAATTAGATATATTCTGATCTTGTTATTTTCCTTTCGTTGTTGAATACGGAATGCAAGCTTAAATGCCAAACTTTGAAGGTTAATAAATCTGGATTGATAATTATTTAATTGAACAGCAGATTTGATTTTCACAAATTCTAAGGCATTTGTTTTTTACTGTACACTCAAAGCACTCCTGATGTTATGTACACCTACCGTTAATTCGTTCTATCGCATTCACTCCCACATGTAGAGCTGCTGATACAGACAACCGCTACAATCAGGCTACAGCAATCAATAGTTTCTTGCCTAATCAGCTAACATTGTTTTGACTAATTTGAACCAGAATCAAAACTTGGTTTAGTTGAAGTCATGAAGGCGAAAAGAGAGTAAACCCTTGTTAAACTCACACTTGAATCTACCTGCTGTACTCCACCTGTCAGAACTACTTATCAGATTACTACTTGCCTGCTGTACAAGGATTCTCAAAACTCGATATAATCCCTTTCAAAAATAAAAAACTTGTCTAGGCTACATCCAAGGCTGATCCCGCATAACTGAACGGGACAGAATCTTATCTTTTGTTTGTCAACATAACTCTTTCAAGAATTCGACTTAGGCTACATTTGATTTTCAATGGCTGTTATTTCGCAGTTTGAGAATCTCCGAAACCAGTATGTACCTAGACTGGTTTACGTGGAAATGGAACTACAGTATTCATCTCATCCATTTTCCCTTTCCAAACATGTTTTGCCTCTCTCTGTTCTGTTACATAGGTAACATCAAGATTCAATTAGCTATAAGATGTACTTCAAAAAAAATAATTAATAAAGGGTTGTTATCTGTAATTTGTATTTGAAAATACTTCTGGTAGAAACTAAAACAAAAAAAAAACACAAACTAAAATAAAACAAGGTTACAAAGACAGTTTGTGTGGAAACACAAACTCAAAATCGGCCCCCCGAAGTGGTCCACCCAGGCAGGTAAAAAGGTATATTTTCAGAAAGAACATTAGAATGAAATTCTATCAAAGACTAATGACAGAGAAGAATGGAGAAAGAAGGTTGACAGATCTTGTGTGGTGCCCCAGCGATCCAGCAGACCAAAGGATAGGTGAAAGTGAATGTGAAGCTAGATGTGAACCTGGCCTAACTGATGTCTTATAATGAATATCTAATTGATCTAATTGTAATTGTAAAGGTTCAATCTCTTATTCCTCAAAAAAAAAAAAATCTTTCTCTGCGGATGGCTTACATCTGCGATTGTATAAAAAACTACTTATTAATTGTTGTTTTCAATTATGTCCAACTTATATGCATGCTATATAAATTTTTCTCTTTATAAAAAGTAAACATTTTTGTGTGTAAATGTAGTAGTTAGTATGACAGAACTTACTAAACTTAGCAATAGAAATGTAAAAAAAAACTTATGACAAAAAATATAAAACCGTTTTCATAAATATGTTATAAAAATGATAAATAGTCACACACACACCCCTATTAAAGAGCTTACAGTGTTTGTTACTATTTGTAAAAGTGGTGTATTTTAAAGAAAAAACTGCTTGCATAAGTTATTTTAAAAAATTAGATTTTTTCGCTTTCAGAAAAGAAAAAATAACCGTTGCATCAGAACTTTGAAAGGTCTAAAAATATTTTTGATGTCGGATTTTCACTATCTTTTTTAGTTTACGAGATCTAAACGGGACGGACGGATGGACAGACATTCCACATAAAACTAATAGCGCCTTTTCCCCTTTTCGCGGGCCGCTAATAATTAGAAAGACACAAAGATAAAAAATATGCTAGGACAAACTTATACAAGTGTTTCCTCTTCCCTAGTGCTACTAGAGCAAGTACTGAATAAGCCAGGAAAACCAATGACTTAGCAGAATCATAGGCTATCACTAGATTGGCCATGGATTTTGGATTCTACAAAAATACGAAATAACTGTTTGAATGCGTTAATTTATGTGTACAAAATTATAAAGATAAAATGAATCGTATGTAAGTGAGAGATACTGAAACAAAAATATAATAATCATTGAAAAGGAAATTTTCAAAGATATTGAATTCACTGGTTCATTGACAACTTGGCCAAAGCTAATTCTCGTACAATATCTGATCTATTAATATAACTTTTGATTTCCACAAATACCAAAATGTACTTCCTAGCGTATTATATTTTCCTTTCTTATCTTATCTTATCTTATGAAATACAGACGTTACTTAAAAAAGAATGTGATACGTCCAACGCCTGTTGCCTAGGTAAATCTAGTGATGCATGTTAATCAATGACTTAAATTCTGCCAAGCCATTAGTTTTCCTAGCTAACTCTGGCAATCCATTTCATGCTTAGCATAAATATTATGTTTTGGCACTAACCTAATTTTTTTTAGAACACACTATTTGAATATAAAACCAATACTATATTTTACAATTATTTAAATTGTTAATTTCTATTTTTAAATACAAATTGTTTAACTTCAGAAATATGACATGCTTATAGGACTACTTAGCGTATTAAATGCATTTTATCAAATCTTCGGGAGGGAGTAAGAAGCACTACGTGCAACCCCCGTACATAAATAACGTTAGTCCGTCGTGACCAACGTTTTTAACTAGCTTTGTATGGAAACATAGATTTGAATGTAAACACTCTAAACATGCATTTTTTAACTGGTAGGTCTATCAAACTAGAAACCTTTTGGGAAATGTAGTAATATGATCTAGTAGACAATATGACTTATGCTAAGCCACACCTTTTTAAATCTCTCCTGTTATTTCTAAGAAAAAACTCAGTTCACTGTAGAGACCTATCCATTACAGTGAGTTCTAATTGTTCTGTGCCGATCTAATCCCTAAATTACGGGCCCGTGACTTGGCTAGGACTGGGAGGGAATGTACTCATAATCCCTTGACTGAACCCCATCCTCCCCACGGTGGCCCCAAAATAAAGTCGAGTTCTGTGCTCTTTAAAGAGAGATTTGTTGGTCGGAGGTTTGTTCCTCGGCTTTTGCCATGGTATTGGTTTACTATTTCAAACACTTTGTTTATGGCTTTGAACTAACACACACACACTCACACATTACACACACACTCACACATTACACACACACTCACACACTACACTCTTACACACACATACTGACAAACGCACACACACTCCTAAGAAAAGGTACACACAAATACATTTAAAATATTTAGGTGATGGAATACGTGATGGAATACGTGAGAAACCATTGTGTTATTTCTGAATCAAATATCAAGACTATCGGATAGTGCCACTAAGGATGAAAGTTAGTCAATTGACATGGCACGCCATATATACCATCATGAGTACTTCAATGTCTACTTTATTTAGTTAATGTATAGTATATCTCTTGAACGTGTTTGAACACTTCTGTACCATGAACGCCCCAATGGTAAGCTGTTCTTCTTTTAGGTTGTAGTTTAAAATGAGTATTTGTTTCCTTACAAGCTTTTGTTGAACAAGTTTCTATGTTAGCTTGTGCATTTCTAGCTTGTGCATTTCTAGCTTGTGCATTTCTAGCTTGTGCATTTCTAGCTTGTGCATTTCTAGCTTGTGCATTTCTAGCTTGTGCATTTCTAACTTGTGCATCTCTAAAATGTGCTTTTTACAAAGCTTATATAAACTCATTCTGTCTATCTGTCTGTCTGGTAAAAAGTTTGTACACGTTATTTCTCCCATACCCATTTTGGATCAAGTTAAGACTTTGCACAATTATTAGTTGGCGTAGACAAGACATGAATTAATTAAAAAAAAAAAAACCAGTTGGTCAATTAATTATTGACAATTTAATTTTTTTTTCTTTCATATCGAATAAGGAAAATAACTTCTACATTATTGAGTGCTGTAGTGCGGAGTTCCACTTAGATAAGCTTTGATTTTACTAAAGGATTTGTTATATACTTTGCTTGTTCAAAAATGTTTCGAAATACTTTGATTAGTTTTAGCATAGTAACTGGTTACCTGACAATATTGGACACATTTTAAGGACCAATCATCTTTGTGCTGAAAGTGTATTATTCATCAACATTAATTAACTTTGACTGGACCACAGCCTATATAATCTAATCCACTGTCTACCATGTCACGAAATAAAATTCACTTTTTTTAAAAAGCGTTTTTTTTTATTTCATCTTAGATTTAATATTCTGACAACAGTGAATATTTGAGATATCCTCCCACTGTTTACTCAGGCAAATTATGTTTCCAGACACCTGTTTCGAGTAGTACTCATTAGATCTGTACAAACAGAGGTTTGGGACGCAGTTTGTAAGCCCGGGTCTCGGATCTTTTATCCACTATTGTGTAGCCGCTGTGGATAGGGCTCACGGAGCGAATCTCTTCTTCTCTGTTTGTCTTAAGTATTAAGATTTTTTAAATATTATTCCTGCTTCAGTTTCTCTGCCATCCCTCCCCACACCCCCAAATATCTTGGGCTTCTCAGGCAAACGGGTCAAACTGTTCAAGCATGCCAACAGATTAACACGAACAGGAATGTACTGTAGAGTTATAAAAAAAATAATTATGATTAATGTAAAGACTTCGGTGTGAAAATTAAAAGTTATATGGAGGCACGTTATATGTTTACAATTGTGAAATATATATATATATATATATATATATATATATATATATATATATGTATATATATATATATGGGTTATACATTGATCTAAAAACAGGGGAAGTCCTGTAAATATTATTGTAAATATTATAATAATGTAAAGTCTTCGATTCCGGAGGTTAAGGGTGAGTGCAGTGTTTCACATGACCACGCAAACCCAGTTGCGACAAACATATTTTTTCCACATTTGATGCAGACAAAGCCGTTGTTCGCCTGTGTCTGTTAAAGTTGTTAACATGTCTTCTGAGCCTGTCTTCTACTAGGGTATTCCTTTGGGCCTCAAATTTGTGTCCATAGGCCTTCTTGAGGGCTCTCTAATTGTTACTTTCTGAGGTCATCTGCTGCCAGCTACTTTCCTCAAAGCATCTTTCAATAGCAATGACCTGAGATGAACTCCAATTGGTAACAAGACTGGAAGGATTGGTCCTCCCGAAGAGCCTTGGCGAGAAACTCTGCCGATAGGCGTAGTGCCTTTAAGCTCCCATACAGGTCAAGTGACTCTGCAGACAAACTATCCTGCAGCTCTCGGAGCTGCGGACCAATAGCAATGACAAACACTATAGCTCCATACGTATATACCCTTCGAGTCTCTATCCACTTTGTGTCCAGAGGCCTTCTTGAGAGCTCTCTAATTGTTACTTTCAGAGGTCATCTGCTGCCAGCTTCTTTCCTCAAAGCATCTTTCAATAACAATGGCAGACAGTATAGCTCTATACATACATACCCTTCGAGTCTCTATCCGCTTATTTAAAACGTTCTCAGTTAAGCAACACTTTATCCAGTAACTGTTCAAGGTGTCACTAACTTACCAAGCTATAGTTCAAATATCATTTAAGATTAATATACACCACATTCTGTGCTGCTGAAAGTGAGTCTATTATATCAAAGTCTAAGATTTTACCAAAATATAGTTTCAACAAACATATAATAATCTGGAATATATTTTATACACCTTAGAAGTGTTAATATCCTGTAAACTAATAAACCTCCTAAATTTAAAAAAAAAGTTTTATTATTAGTGTATGTAGGCATAGGATTATTGTGTTTATTAAAAAAAAATTTCAAAGCAATAAATGTTTACATGGTCACTACATTCGAGACCAAAAGAGAGACCACTGCCGAGGACTGACGAAGACGCCGAAAAGAGAAACTAAATTGATCACCGGGCGGACAGTGGCTGCGTCTGCGATGGATTTGACGAAAGATGTAGGTCGCAGCTAGGACTTGACGGCCATGTAAAATGCTGCATTCATTATTAATCTTTGGACTCGAAGACAAGCCTAATTATTAGAATAAAGATTTTCTCCTTCCCAGAAAAACAAGCGAACCATTGAGACATAATGTTCTCTCCAGCCTCAGACCGCACATAATCTTATGCTGATTGGTAGGGAGTAAGTATGTTAAGTTAGGAAACACTGGCAGCTGTTACTTACTATTTTTTTTATTACATAATGGCAGCGCTAGGGAGCTGGGGACGGGACTGCGTGGATTATGTGACGTTGACCTCTGGTTGGCAAAGTGTGGGCTGGCGAAACATATGATTTTTTTTTATGCAAAGCTTTTATCGACTCACTCAGCCAACTTTCAATTCTCGGATCAAGCTAAAAGTTCGCTCAATTATTCATTATGTCTAACGAAACATGAAATTAACTAAATAAATTAATTAAGTAGTGGTATTTTTTTTTATCTAAAAAAGGAAAAATATATATTACAGTATTGAGAGCTACGACTGTAAATGTGCAGTTCTTTTCCTTAAATACGCTTTTTCTTGTTTTTAGGGATCTAGATGGTCTAGTCTTTTAGTAGTCTTTTAGTAGTTGGAGGGTCCATGGTTCGTGCCTTGGTCAGAACTGTCCCTTATTCCGAGATATTTTTCATTATAAATTTGGTCCCTAATGCTGCCTTTACTTAGTTCTATTGACTCCCAGTGGAGAATAAGGCCGCTACAGCATTTCGTCTGTTCTATGTGTACTATGTATTTGCATATTTCGTTGTTTCAGCAATTAGCTTCACATTTACTTAACACTTTTCCGCGTCAGAAGAACATGAAACGGTTTCCTTTGTGTTGTATACATCTTTCTTCAACAAGGTAACAATTTTATTTTGCTATGCCACAAATCACAAGTTCTACAACGTCAGTCGAAGTTACAAATAGAAACAATCTACATATAATTGTAAGAAAGCACAAAGTTCCCCTTTCAGACCTTTCTATCTATAAGGCAGGTGATGTTAAGATAATCTGTTTCTTTGGCTAACGGTTAAGGAGCAGTTTGTCATTTGGCCAGCACAACAACCAACTTTGCTTTCCCCAAACTTAAGTAAAGTACCTATTAAGATACCAGTGGAATCAGGGGTGCCCTAAAAATTTCGAACTTCTTCACCGAGATTTCAGCTAATTTTTCAACATTTGGACTGGAATAAAACTTTTTTGCTGATCTTTTTCTGCATAATTCAAAATGTTCACACACCAGCACATAGTGAAAGCAATAAACTATTTCATGAATCCAAAATGGGCATATTCTGACTTCATAGTTCGTTCTGTTGTGACGGCCTAGTTCTATTGCGAAGTTGTTATTACTACTTCTTTAAAATAAGTAAAGCATCTGTAAATGGTAGTTTTGTTTTAAAAGGGTGGCCATTGGGTCTCAGTTGTCTGTGCTGCCAACTTTGTAAAAGTTCTCACGATGTTGCCAGATTTTCTCTGTTCCAGTATGAGAGTAATCGAACGTTTGAAGTGGTCTATAGCGTTGCCAGGGTGCACTTCTGTTGCTGTTCTGTTGAACAATGTGGTCTTTTTCGTCGTTAGACTTCGACAATCGTTGCTGCTACAATAGGAGAACGTCTTTGTAATATATACGTAGGCCTACAACAACAACAACAAAAAAGATTGGGGGGGGGGGGGGGCTTGTCACTTTGAAAATGGGGCCAAACATTTATTATCTGAGAAAGAGATCCCGTTAACACTCCAAAAATATGAAGGGTAATAGATAAAAGTATTCACTGTTATCATGCTAAAAATGTTCTTTAAGTTACTAGTACAACTCGATGGGATACTGATGAACAGAATTATAAGGTGAATGAAATTTTGATGGAGCTGTTTACATGAAGGCTGACTAAAGGAAATCGACCAACAGAAGGACGCGCGTATTTTGACAGAGCTCTTTCTTTTTTTTTTTTCTACAGATGGAAAAAAAAATAATCAAAGATGGCTGACACCCACTGAATTGAAAATGATATAGAAATAGACAACCTCCTTTCTCCACCCTACCGCTGTTCTCTGTGTTTCTTGACTTGGCATTTCAGAGATGGCAAAATGCCCAGCCAGGAAACAGTTGCAACTAACCTGACTAGCCTACTGGCTAAAAATAGCCCTACTGTGTTCTTCTGAATTTCGTTGTATTTGTTTCGTTGACTAAAGTAAAAAGTCGAGCTTAATAGATTAATATTTTTTAGTTACCTAGTTAATACGTTGGTTTTAACAACTGCATCAGCTGCGTATACAGTATTTGTAGGCCTGTACTTGAAAATCAGCGCATAAGACTTTACGTGACAATCTAAGTATTCGAAAATTATTCTATTTAATGTAGATTTGGCGTTTGCGGATAAATTTCGAAACAGTTGCAATTATAGTATAATTTTATCATTCCATTAGTTTTACTTGAAACTAAGGGAGGTAAAAGCCGTTGTGCAGACGATAAAAAAGGCACGTAGGCCATTACATTTGGCTACAGCAAATAGTGAAATTGATATTGCCCAAAATTCCATGAAGTCCATATATCAAAGTTTCTATCTGTATTCATTTTATTGCAATGTTTAGTTTAAAGTAGAACAAATAGGCAAATAAGTGTACTTTAGCTACTACCCAGTTGTTGTGCCTTTAACTTAGCTTTCAGTTTTCATTTTAAAGACGCTTTTATTTCAATTTTTATTTCCCAATCGTCATTGATCCTGTATTTTTGGTGCGCTTTGGTCCAATCACTTTTGTGAACAATGCTCGGGGGGGGGGGGGGACCTGGAGGTATCTAGGGAAAGACGCTCAGCAAGCACAAATACAAGTCAACACTTAGCTCAATAGTTTATTCTACATTGGGATTCGAACTCTAGGTTCCCACGGCCGTGCGGTTTCAGTCAACGACGTGCTTTCATAAACTCTATCAATGTAGCCTACTTCTAAATAAATATTTAACTCTGTAATCATCAGCAGTAGCGTTCTGTTTAGTAACATCGTTCTACAAATGAGTTTACAAAATAATAATAAGTCAAAGAGAAACACGGTTCCATCCGCTGTGTGTGTGTGTGTGTGTGTGTGTGTGTGTGTCGATGACGTCACGTTTTGGAAATGCGTCCCCCCCTCCCCGTCTGCTGCTGGCGGCATCTCGAGCAGAAGGTAAAAAAATGAGTACTTGCCGCCACGGACGGCAGATTGTGCATCTGAGCGCCAGTATGCAAACATCGGAGCTGGCCTCAGAGGGTGTCCAGCCTTTCCTAGTGTGACTTTCATGTCCACCAAAGCATGGACCCGTGTCATTCTGTTTCGCCCAGGTCCCCAGCATGTACTTCAGCAGTGACCGTTGCGCATTTAATACGTAACGTGAGTACTACTAAATAGTCACTATTTGTGATAGCCTCTAACAAGATAGGAAAAGCAAAAGGATGAACTATTTCCAGATCTAGATCTAAATGGCTGTGGCCACTCTCCTTCACTAAGTGCAAGAAATAACACTATTACTACGTCTACGTTTTTGATTAAGTTTAAGTCATATTTTTTACAAATTAGTTTTCTCTGTTCTTGTGACTTTCATTGTTATGTATTTATCGAGAATAAATGAAAAAAGACTAATTTTCTGTTCTCTTAATGTTTTTCATTTTAAAAAAGCACAATGTAAGAGAAATGTGTTAATATTAATATTTTTACCTTTTGTGATTTATTAATAAAAATATTTAGTCAGTCAATAATAGTTTTTGTGCATGAATGAAATCTGTGTATATATTTTTCTTCTGTGACTTCTAAAAAAGAACATCTGCGTACACAATTCATCCATCTTAGTATTAATAGTATTGAGAAGTATATAACGACAATGTTTGAAGTATTGAATTTATTTATTAGACTTTTTCTTGGCTTGGAACTGGGCGAGTTGAAAGAGTTAATTGTTCAAGATAAGTTCTTATCAATACTTTTAGCATCTCTCTTCAGTTAATTGCGCGGCAGTAGTAAGATGAGGAGTGACGGTGTGTGTTAGTGACTGACTACAATATAACTGTGTGAGTGACTGACTGTGTGACTGACTGACTGACTAAATGACTGTGTGAGTGACTGACTAAATAACTGTGTGAGTGACTGACTGACTAAATGACTGTGTGAGTGACTGACTAAATGATTGTGTGAGTGACTGACTGACTAAATGACTGTGTGAGTGACTGACTAAATGACTGTGTGAGTGACTGACTGACTAAATAACTGTGTGATAGACTGACTGACTAAATGTCTGTGTGACTGACTGACTAAATGTCTGTGTGACTGACTGACTAAATGACTGTGTTACTGACTAAATTGCTGTGTGACTGACTGACTAAATGACTGTGTGAGTGACTGACTGACTAAATGACTGTGCTACTGACTAAATGACTGTGTGACTGACTGAATAAATAACTGTGTGAGTGACTGACTGACTAAATGACTGTGTGAGTGACTGACTGACTAAATGACTGTGTGAGTGACTGACTAAATGACTGTGTGACTGACTGACTAAATGGCTGTGTGAGTGACTGACTTAATGACTGTGTGATTGACTAAATGACTGACTTAATGACTGTGTGACTGACTGACTAAATAACTGTGTGAGTGACTGACTGACTAAATGACTGTGTGAGTGACTGACTAAATGACTGTGTGACTGACTGACTAAATGGCTGTGTGAGTGACTGACTTAATGACTGTGTGATTGACTAAATGACTGACTTAATGACTGTGTGACTGACTGACTAAATGACTGTGTGAGTGACTGACTAAATGACTGTGTGACTGACTGACTAAATGACTGTGTGACTGACTGAATAAATGACTGTGACTGACTAAATGACTGACTTAATGACTGTGTGACTGACTGACTAAAAATGACTGTGTTAGTGACTGACTAAATGACTGTGTGAGTGACTGACTGACTAAATGATTGTGTGAGTGACTGACTGACTAAATGACTGTGTGACTGACTGACTAAATGACTGTGTGACTGACTGACCGACTAAATGACTGACTGACTGACTAAATGACTGTGTGAGTGACTGACTAAATGTCTGAGTGACTGACTGACTAAATGACTGTGTGAGTGACTGACTAAATGACTGTGACTGACTAAATGACTGACTTAATGACTGTGTGACTGACTGACTAAATGATTGTGTGAGTGACTGACTGACTAAATGACCTTGTGGATGATTGACTAAATGACTGTGTGACTGACTGAACGACTGACTAAATGACTTTGTGAATGACTGACTGACTATATGACTAACTGACTAAATGGCTGTGTGAGTGACTGAGTCAAAAGTGAATTGATTCTATTTCTTCACTATCTACGTGTTTTGTTCTTTGTTTAACTTATCGACGACTCGGGTAAAAGGAAGCAAACTTCCCACTGCCTCACATCTTGACTGAACATTAGCACGTGCTGACATTCTCTAGTGGGGAACTACTACCTGGACTTTCTCTACCTTACAGTACACATCCAGACATGTAATTACACACACACACTTTGATGCACACACCCAGGCTGACATGCACATGCATTTACACACAGACTGACATCCCAACTAAGACAAGCATTGTAATATACTAAATCAATTCATAACCTTAGAAACAAGGCTTTATTTCAATAAAACACTACTGATACACACAATAACACAGTACCGACTGGTCACGATTCACAGACTACGATAATGCGAACACGATTACAAATACTAGCACGATTACAAGCACGAATAACACACAAGTTCATTTAACGATCACTCCATTCACCCCTCCTTTATTTCTTTCTGGGTCTTAGGTTATAACCATGCGTATGAAGGGAAGGATCTGGAGGTATCTCTGGCGTAGACGTTTCTCCTTGCAAGTCGTAACTGTCCTGTACGGGACTCGAGTCAAAATTGGCCTCTGGGTGGCTCCCCTGTGAGTCACTGATGACTTCTGGCTGGTTGTACATCATTTGGGTGGGACTCTGTGAATTACTGATAGTTTCAGGCACGCATCGACTCCCTGGTGAGAGATCCAAAGAGTCACCGACCTCTTGAGGCAGAATACCGTTCTCTGATTCGAAATAGTCGTTCGTGGAACTTTTCTTCGGCACCAGGTGCCTAAGCGACACTGTCTCTTCCCGGCGGTTTGGAAATCGTATATTGGCGTACTGTGGGTTGCAGCTAATAAGTTCAATCTCTTGTACCAATGGGTCAAATTTTGAAGATCTTACAGGTGATTTTAGTAATACTTTCCCTGGGTTCTGTAGCCAAGTAGGCAAGGATGTTCCCGTTGGCGATCTTCTGTTGAATTTGAAGATCCGTTCGTGTGGAGTTTCATTAGTAGAAGTACACAGTAATGATCGAATTGAATGAAGTGCCTGGGGCAACACAGATTCCCACTGTGTTAGTTCCAACTTCCCTGAGTCCAATGCTAATAAAATAGCCTGCCACAATGTTTTATTCAGCTTTTCTTTTTGCCCATTTCCTTTTGCATTGAAGGGCGTTGTCCTGCTAGTGGCTATGCCCTTAGAATGTAGATATTTAGTAGTTTCTGTGGACATAAATGATGTGCCACGATCAGAGTGGATGTAACTGGGTGTTCCAAAGAGGAAAAATAACTGGTCGAAGCACTTTATCACTGTCTTAAATGTCATATCAGGACAGGGAAAAGCGAATGGAAACCGCGAATATTCGTCAATCATTGTTAATAAATACTTGTTCCGAGTAGCTGATGGCAAAGGACATTTAAAGTCAACACTAATTCTTTCAAACGGCTGTGTGACCTTTATGAGCGTACCTGCAAATTCCTTATAGAATTGCGGTTTAATTCTATTGCAGGTTCTACATTGTTGAATGGTCTGTCTGACCTCTTCAACCGAGAAGGGTAAGTTCTTTGACCTGACATAATGTAGAAGTCTAGTGACACCTGGATGACACAGGTAGTCATGGTACGTCTCATGCTACTTTGTTTCGTCATGGTTGCACAGTGCCCTCTAGACAAGGTGTCTGCTGCTGTGTTGGCGTTCCCAGGTCTAAAGTGTATATCAAACTTGAAGCCTGCCAGTTTCAATTTCCACCTTTGTATGTTATCGTTTTTAATTTTCTTGTCATGAAGGTCTTTAAATATGTATGAAATAGACCGCTGGTCCATAATAAGGGTAAAATAATTGCCACACAAATAATGCTTCCATTTGCGTATAGCTTCAATTATTGCAGTTGCTTCTTTCTCTATGGCAGATTGATGCCTTTTACTAGGTGAAAGAGTTCTAGAGAAGAATGCAATAGGTCTTCCATCCTGATTTAAAGTTGCTGCTACTGCGATGTCAGAAGCGTCAGTTTCCACAATTAGAGGATGGTCATACTTTATGGTGAAAATTGCTGCTTTCTGCAATTCTTCTTTCAAGTCTTCCAACGCTATGTTTTTACTTCTGTAGGTACAGGAAAAATTTGATTTTTCATTATAGGATACATTTTGTCGGAGAAATAGGGTATCCAGTGAGCATAATATGCCAAAAGTCCTACAATCCTTTTCTAAGACTTCAGATCTTTTGGAGTGGCAAATCTCGCATAGCTTGAAATCTATCAGGGTCCGGCTTCAAGTGTCCTTTGGATATTTCATATCCAAGCAGCTTTACCTTCTTAGTAGCAAATACACTTTTACTTTCGTTGAAAGTTATTCCGTATTCCAGAGCTACCTTCTGAAAATGCAACAGATTTTTGTTATGAGAGTCTACATCTGTACCACATATTGTTACATTGTCGACATAGGCAAACGTGTCAGACAACTTTTCTTTTTCTATAATAGTGTCTATGGTTTTCTGGAAGCAAGTAAGTAAATCTATTTATAGTTTGGCTATAATCAACGACCATTCGCTTTTTGTGCCGCTCATTGGTCGTGACAAGAACTTGAGCTCTCCAAGGTGATTTGGAAGGTTCAATGATACCGTTTCGTATCAATTTCTCAACTTCAGCTTTAATAAATTGTGTGTCTTGGAAGGAGTAACGACGAGATTTAGTAGCAATAGGTCTGCAATCAGGGGATAAATTTGCAAATAATTGTGATGCCTCTACCTTAACAGCATTGAGCGAGCAAACATGAAATGCAGGTCGACCACCGTTGAATGGAATTATCAGTTCTTTGTGTAATGCGAGGAAATCTAACCCAAGCACTACATCAGTGCAAAGTTCTTCTAGTAACGAAAGTTTGAATTGATTGTAAACTTCCCCTTTGTATTTTAGCGATGCAAACATGTGGCCTCTTGTGACGCTTGACAGTTGAGATGACGCCATAGTAATTTTGTGCTTTGAACGTGTCACTGACCAATCGTACTCTCTTGGTATGTTTGAAGAAATGTAGCTTTCCCGCTACCTGTATCAATTAGGGCTTTTAGGTTCACGCCATTTACAGAGATGTGTACTGTTGATTTAGGTAAACCAGGTACAGACGAAGTAGCAATTAGTGATGTTAGATGTGTAGAGTCTTTAATGCAGCTACAATCGTTACAAGATTGTCTTTTAATCTTGTGGCTAGGAGATGTTTTGACTTTTGTTTTGGTTATAGGTGTGTTGCGAGAACTGCAAACCTTCGAAAAATGTCCATTTTTCGCGCAAGAATGACACAGGCTTTGGCAGGGCATTTCGCTATGAGATGCCGACTACCTCCGCAAAAGAAACATTTAGCATTCATTGTTGCGATTGTTTCTGAGTCCACCATTTCTTCGGTTGAGATTGCCGATGACGAAAGAGATGACTCTACCAATTGAGAAGGAGTACTAAACGAACTGGATTCTTTTTGGACCATGTCGAGTGTCTTGGCAATATCTAAAGCCATTTTCAAGTTAAGGGATCTTTTCTCAAGTAGCCTCTGTCTAATTACACTCGAACGCATGCCGCTAACAAAGGCATCGGGAATGGCGTCCTCTTCATTTTTGTCAGCACTAACAGCTCGGAACTGACAATCTCTGGCCATCACTCTCAGCTTGTGTACAAATTGATCAAGACTTTGATCGACTTCTTGTTTGCAAGTTGCAAGCAAATGTCTGGCCAATGCTTCATTAGGGGCCTTCACAAATAAATTCTCAAGAATAGATTGTGCTTCTGAGTATTTAGAACAGGTAGAAATATACTGATATAAGGATGGAGACACAAAGTTGCATAGCAGGTCAAACTGTTCGGTTTCACTGGCCCCTACCTTCGTTGCGAATCTGTCAAAACAAGAAATCCAATGTTTCCATGTAACTGAAGCATTAGTTGAACTAGGATCAGCATCCAGTCTATTGGGACGCAAAAACTTGTCCATTTAAGAATGGTTTTATTGAAATAAATTGTAATATACTACATCAATTCCTAATCTTAGAAACAAGGCTTTATTTCAATACAACACGACTGATACACACAATAACACAGTACAGACTGGTCACGATTCACAGACTACGATAATGCGAACACGATTACAAATACTAGCACGATTACAAGCACGAGTAACACACAAGTTTATTTAACGATCACTCCAATCATGTACACACATATACACATTCAAATATACTAATAGAAAATCTCTTAACATACAAGTCTTTTGACTAATAGTTTTATTAAATAATACAACTAAAACAATATCGAAACAGACATGGAGACAAGCATTAGTACATGCTGTAATAAGATGTAATAAGATAATCCCTCTATCAATTCTGTATTAGTATTTGTTACGTGTTTATGTGTAGACCTATACATTTAGTCTGCGATCGTCGTCAGCAGTGGAATGAATTATTTTGGTACATTCCAATAGAAAAAACAGAATTCGTAGTTAATGCCCTTGGCATTTGTTTAGTTGTAAACTTGGAGAAATAGCGAAAAAAAAAATGAAAATTTTGGAAGACAAGTACGAGAAAATGTTTAGTTTTATATGATAGTAGCTTCATTAACAGTGGACGATGAGACGCAATGATCCTAATTTGAAATTGACAATGAAAGGTCACGCTTTAACCTGTTGATCAAGTTTTCAAATACTTCTATTTTTTTTATGTTACTCGTGATTTGGAGACGCTGTTGGTGGGAGAAGGCCAATACGAAGTGGTTTCACTCATTCCAAAAGTCGATATATTTAAGGTCTTATTCTGACAGATTGCGCATTGATCTGTAGACGAGGAGAACAAAAAAGTCGTTTTGAAATATGTTCATTCAGTGCAGATCCCTTGTTGTTAGTAGTAAATGAGTAGCTTTGGCCAGTTAGGGTGTCACTCTCTGTGGGTTGCTGTCTACTGGTGTTGGTTAAAGTGGGTGTTTGTGTTACACTACTGAGATAAAGTGTTTAGGTAACAGAAAGATGGACAGTGGCTGTACTTATCTAAAGTTGACCTGGGAGCATTGGATGACTTTTGTAATCAAAATACATTTTCATGAAGATCAATACTATATTTGTATGCACTCAAAACTTGCATCATTTCGTGGGAGTTCAAGAAGCGACTACTAAAATTAATTTCACTAGCTTATTCTGATAGTTGATTAGAGTGTTACAATGATGTGTATTGGATTGGTGACTTTCAAAATGCGGTTCACAGAGGGCAGTATACTATATTTATCTAAATTAAAATTTAAATCATCTTCATTTCTATTTTATTTTGCTTAAAAACTCGTATGTATTACTCGTAATACTTTAAAGTCATAAAATTTATATTAAAAAAATTATAAAAATATTACAAATATTAATTGTAACACTGAAATGTTCTTTCTTTGAGAGACTATAGTAACAGTATACTCACTGCATGTACCAATTCTTTGTAATACTGTAATGAGACATACAGTCCAGAGCTGTATGGCATTTTAAAATAATTCATAACAGTGAAAGAGTGTATTAAAAGAAACAGCTTATAAAGTTTATCCAGAGAATTGAAAATTGTTATTTAGAGGTTTCAAGTGTCCTATATTTTATATCCACAAATACTGTAAGCATATGAAATTAGATACCGCGGGTCTCATCATCGCGGAAATTTGGGGCGGTCTTGGAACGTATCCCCCGCGAAAGTCAAGGGAACACTGTATACATATTGTGAGAACATATAGTATTTATACATATTGTGAGAACATATAGTATTTATACATATTTTGTTTACTCAACAAAGTCACTATTTTTACAAAGCTGGTAAAAATTTGTACACGTTATTTCTCCCACACTCATTTTCGGATAAAATTGAAACTTTTCACAATTATTTGTTGTACCTAACAAAACATGAATCAATTTAAACAATCTACCAATTAGTCAATTAATTATGTGTAATTAAAAATTGTGTTTGATATCGAAAAATGGAAATACATTATTCTTTATTGAGAGATATTGTTGAAAATGTGGACTTCTTCCCTGAGATAATAGCATCTATAACTTAGTAGACTTGTCCAGCTCTCTGCCAGGTACTGAGAACTCTCGTCCAGCGTATTAAAAAAAAAATGTGTCAAGTTTTGATTCTACTTCCTGTCCTCTGGTCACTTTGTTGACATCCTCAAAACTTTTCTGAAATGTTTTGTGTTGAAACTTTGATTCTATGTCCCTTAAAACCAACATTAGAAAAATAATAAAATAGAAATAAGTGAATGAATCGGAACTTTCTATTTCAGTACTGATAAGATTATCACAATAAAAATCTGTTTGATTTAACAGGATTGAAGACAATAGGCTCAGTCCAAAGGGTAAAAAACATCAAGTTAAGCCTATATGGCTATATGACATTCATTAAAAGTTAATGACATTCACCAGATAAAAACGAAACTATATTAGTGTTCTATTTCTACCCAAAGAATGTTTGGTTTGATGTTCTTCTAGTTGTCGATTGTCACTACAATTTCCCTTTTCAGTGTCAAGATCAGTTTCTTTACGTGAATCCAGTTTGTAGCTCACGGTTCAAATGTTTAAAGCAGTTGTTTATATTGTCCAAAAGCTATCAATAAAAACATTAATCTTTCCCAAAAATGCATTGTTGTGCAACGTAACAACCTAATCAGTACATACTTCCCTCTTACTCCCCCTTTTCTCTCCCCGAGTCTCTGGTCCAGTCCAACGCACTAATGCACGTGTTAGTCTACACTACTGCACGTGATCCACAATAATTACTCCCCCATTGTTCCCACTGCTTCATAAAGACTAAATAAATATATAAGCCTCCCGATCTTCGTTTTCCTGTTGCGTTTTTTTCCCCCCAAACTCTTCACTCTGTTGAGTGAGTTGCATTCCAGAAAGATTGAGTCACTGGCCTATAAATATACAAGATAAACGAGCACACTAGACTGATAAGGAAGCTTGTGCTTGTCTCAAAACTCTGGGAACTGTCTGACATTTTCTCACTTTGACTTCTATTAGACCTCTTTTAGTGAGATGGCTTCTATTAGACCTCTTTTAGTGAGATGGTTTCTATTAGACCTCTTTAAGTGAGATGGTTTCTATTAGACCTCTTTAAGTGAGATGGTTTCTATTAGACCTCTTTTAGTGACATGGCTTCTTTTAGACCTCTTTTAGTGAGATGGTTTCTACTAAAACGGATTCATTTGTTAATGAATATGTTGATCTGGCTGAAAAAACCTGTCATTAAGAATTAAAAAGAATATAAAAAAAAGATTCATATTTTAAAAATAAAATTTCTTTAAAAACAAATGTCTTTAAATTGTAATTCTATTCTTTTAATCTGATTTTGCCTTCAGAATGTAGACTTTTGTAGAAAAATGGAATAAGGTGAATGAACATCGAACAAGTCAAATACAAAACAAGCAAAATATTACAAGAAAGACATTTAAAAACAAGGTTACAAAGAAAGTTTGTCTGGAGAGAAAAACTCAAAATCGGCCCCCGAAGTAGTCCAGGCAGGCTTCAATATTTTCAGAAGGAACATCTAAATGAAATTATTTCAAAGACAAATGAGAGATAAGAATGGAGAAAGAAGGTTGACAGATCTTGTGTAGTGCCCCAACGGTCCAGCAGATCAAAGGATAGGTGCAAGTGAATGCAAAGTTAGATGTGAACCTGGCCTAACTAGTTTCCCTTTCAGACCTTGTGGTCTATAGTGCAGATGATGTAAAGTTCATCTGTTTTTTTTGGCCTACGGTTAACGAGGGTATCATGTAGCCAGCACAACTACCAACCGCCTTTACTTTTCCCCAACCAATGTCAGGTACCCATTAGAGCTGGGTGGACTCAGAGGCGCTCAAAGATTCCAAAGTTGAAAATCCCAGTCTTCACCAGGATTCGAACCGGGACCCCCGGTTCGGAAGCCAAGCATGTTACCGCTCAGCTACCGCGCCTCCCCTGGCCTAACTGAAGTCTTATAATTGATGTAATTGTTTTGAAAAGACTCAATCTCTTTGAATCCTCAAACAACACAAAAGAATTAAGTATCTACGCATATAAAAAATACTTTAAAAAGAGACAGTGGTATTACGTGAAAGTTATAGAGCGATTATTTTGGTTGTAATAACTAATGATTGTTAGATTTTTTAAAAAAATGGAAAAATGTTTACCCTGCCCTATATCCCACTCCCCTAGAAAAGAATCCTTGTTAAACGATTTAATGAATGTATTAGAATTTATAAAATTTTAATGATAGGGCTTTAGATCCAGACTTAGAACACTGAACACTGATTTATTAAACTCTTTAAATGGCATGACTATAGCATTTTACGACTCTAGAGACTATATTTATCCTTTGCGACTTCTCTTGTGAATAAAGAAGCCAATCCTTCATTCACAGCTGCGGTCACAGGTTGGGAAAATCGTTACAGCCATTTTCGATGACCGTGCCCACCCAGAAGGTACCAGGTTTAGCCCACTCCGAATGTGTGACTTCAAGAGAAATATTGTAAAAGTATATTTTTTTTAAATGCCTTCTTTATGAAGCTGACGACTGTTTCGTGAAAACGAATATTTTACTCTCAATAACTAATGAATGATAGACTAAAAAAAAAGAACATTTTTTACCAGGCCCAATTCTCCCTTCCCGCGAAAAAAAAATCGTGGTATTAGCGTATATATAATAATACTCAGAGTATATACAATCCTAATGATAGAACTATAGATCTATTCTTAGAAGACGTGCGATAAATGTTCCTGAACGTCTATTATTAAACACTTTAATGAATGGGGCCTAATTGCGGAAATACCAAAAGACATAGTCGGTTCAAGATCAAGATTTTCTAGTCCTTTACCAAATTTAAATGTATTTTTTTTAATACTTTAAAAAATATTAAAACGGCCAAACAAGAATTTTCCCAGTGGGGCCAAGTAGGTAGTAAGTCTTTCCCCGAAGGTCTACATCAACAGTGATATTTCTAGGAAAATCGTTAGAGCAGTTTTCGAGATGTGTCCAGGTTTTAGCCTTTTATGTTGTTTTTTTTCTTTGTTGTTTTTTTGACAAGATGAAGAGTTAGCAAGTTGAAAAGAGGAATTTTGATAAAAGAAAAACAAGTAACATGCTAAAAGTTTTTTTTTTTATAGACAAGGCCTGCTTTATACAGTGGACCAACCTTTTTAAGAGCGATTATTTTGCTCTTAATAACTAATGAATGGTAGGTGGAATGAAAATGGAATATTTCTACCCCATCTCAACTTCCCCCCAGAAAAAAATCCTGGTTAAGCGAATGTATAAATCTACTCAGAGTATATAAAATTCGAATAATAGGACTATAGATCCAGACGGTGCGGAAAATGTTTCTGAACTTCTATTTATTACAAAGCTTATACCAACTCACTCTCTGTATTTCTGGTAAAAAATTTGTACACGTTATTTCTCCTACACCCAATCTCGGATCAAGTTGAAACTTTGCACAATTATTTACTGGCATAAACAAGACATAAATCAATTTTAAACAAGGTTACAAAGACAGATTGTGTGGCTTGTGTGGAAACATAAACTCAAAATCGGCCCCCGAAATGATCCACCTAGAGTCTTCACCAGGATTAGAACACGGGACTTCCGATTCCAAGTGTTTTACCCTTCAGCCACATCATCTCCATATATTTATTTAGAGTACACTCATATTTTTTTAAAATAATAATTTTTAACTTGATCCATACATTCAAAATTATTAACATGTTACATGTAATAAAGAGAAACTAAAAACTAACAAAATTAGATAAATTGGCAACACGAAAAAACAAATAATTCTTGACCTACTTTAAGCTACAATTGTGTAATATAACGATTGAAAAAGCAACCAATTAGTTAATTTATAATTTTGTTGAATATCGAACAAAATAAATAACTTCTACATTATTGAGATATATAGTTGTAAGTGCGGAGTTCTTTCCATTTGATAAGCTTTGTTTTTTAAAGGATTTTGTATATTGTGCATGTTTATGTCACTCTTAAATGAAGCCATGTGGGAATACCCGCAGACGTATCATGTTCAAGATAAAGATTGTCTACACCCATAGAACAAATTTAATTATAAGATTATTATACTTCAAAAAATTATAACGGTCAAACCAGGGTTTCTCACGAGTGGCCAATTAGCTTATAATTCTTTTACCAATGATATACATAAACTGTAAAATTTATAGAAAAATCGTTAGTGTTCTCTTTCCATTAAAAATTTGCGAGCTGAATTGAATTGTAATTAGTGGCCTATTGTCTGAAAAGCGTACAAAATCGTACATTCTGAATACCAATATTGCGGTTTTGATTTTTCTATCACGTAGTCAAATAAACTTTTGTCAAGTCTTTCCCTCTATCACAACAAAGCTCAACAAAACGTATTGTACCATGTAATTACCATACTCAAACCTTCAATTCTATCCTAACGATGCCCAACCTTGAAATGTTCAACTAACGTCCAACTCAATCCACTTTTCAGCTCTGTTGCATAGTGGGTCTCAAACTCTTAGGTCTACTCTTCTACGGTATATTTCGAATTTCTAACGTTCCTATGAACTGATCCAAAATTTAGCTTTCTAAAAGTGAAATCATTTGCTACCAAAACCCAACTTTCTATTGCTCCGTTTAAATTGACCAACTTTTCCCACAATCTTACACGTAGGTGTATGTGAAATGTTAAATTTAGAATACATTTAAATTAAAGATTAAATTCCTTTCGAAACAAAATAAACAACTTTTATTCAAAAATATCTAAATGATTCCCATATTCATATTGCAACATAAATTACAGAAGTTTCTTCCATTTTGCTAAATTTAAATATAAGTTATTATTATATTCTTACTAGTTCTTAAAACGCACTCAAATCAACATGTCGCCCATTAATGTATCTATAAATATATTCCCTGTTTCTTATCTCTATGTCTTCAAGCTTTAATCACCATTTGCTTTAAATAATTTATATTCAATTCATAATTTACATCATTCAATAACATGAGTCCTCTAACATTTCTAAAAAAAAAGTGTCTTCTTCTAAGTCAATGTCTCGTGTCTCTCTAGATAGAACAACTGAAGAACAAAGACAAACTCATTTCGCAGCTGGAGAAGGACCTCGGCCAGCAGTGGGTCGCTGCCCAACTCGCAGCGCTGGAGCGTGAATCTAGTGAGGGGGCCCGGTCACCGACCATGAGCGCCCCCTCACATACGCTTGGCGTACTCCCCGAGGACAGCGTTGATCCCACTACTTATTTCAGGACCCCTACCTCCGCCTCCGTAAGTACCAATATTTATGTAGTTATGACATGCTTTTCTTTTTTTTTTTAAATTGTTCTCGTCACGAAGGTGGAGAGTTCAGAAGACTTGTCTTATATCTGAAATGAACAGCGCACTGGTTTACAGGTCGGTCTGTTTTCCATACACTTAGTTTTCTAAATTTTTTTTTAAATACCTGCTTTGATACGATTATTTATACATAATAATGATATAATCTTGTTCCGCATAATTTCTGCACAGACACAAGCACACACATGTATACATGTATACACACATATACATTTTGGCCTTCTAAAATATAAAAGTAATTTTATTTAATTGAGTAGGTCATTTTCATTTCAAGAGAATCATTTAGATGATGGTGAGATGTAAAGTTATTACTTTCATTGTTAATCTTGATGGCCAGCGTTATGGAAATGTAACAAATAATTAGTCTATATCTTAAAGTTCTAACAACTATTCATTTCTTTCAGAAAACTGGAGGTGTTGAGGATGGCAGGTCCACTAATGTAAACGAGTACACCATAGGCAAGCAAGACTTGGTAGGTAGCGGTTTTTTTTTTTTTATTTCTACTTTGACACAGTTAAACCAGCGCATTAGAAAGCCAGATGTCTTCAAAGTGATCGGCCCCCAGCCTCGTCCCAACTAGTGTTTCTTTTGATTTACACGTTTCGGATGTGCCCCTTCAGAATTGAAGATTATTTCATCCTAGCTCAAACAGCCGGGATTGGCGGTGGACAGGGTTACGAACCCGGGGCCGTCGATACGACAGCCCAGAGCGCATACCACACTGCTTTGAGATTTTCCATGTTGTACAAGGGCGTCCCTATTTATGTTTTTCAGCCTGTGTTATTGTTGTCTTAGGGGAACGTTTAATTAAAAATGTAATTTGAAACCAAAAATGCGTTGCACCCTAAAGATTCGTTTATACCATGTGACAAGATTTTCGGGGTGCTAAAAACTGGTGCATACAGATGCACAGTATAAAAGATGGCTATATTTTTTTAATTTACATATCTTTGTGGGCTGAGTTAAAAGACTCTCTCTCTCTCTGTCAACTCTTTACTCAATTATACATTGTTTAGAATATACATGTAACTTGCAAATAGCATACGGTGTGTTATTTACTTTATTACAGCCCAAAAAGCTGAAAGATTTAAAGGCAAGAAACAAGGAACTTGTAGACAAATGCAGGGCTTATCTACAAAGAACCAAAGAACTGACCGCCCAAAACAGGGCTTATAAAGACAGCAGTGATAAAATGTTGCATGAAAACAAACAGATGGTTTGTATCAAAGTTTGACGCATTCTTTGCTCCATGTTAATGCCCGGCCCTCGTCAGTATCTCTTCAACCCTTTGGTCTCTCAAATTGGCGCTACCTCAATAGGATAGTGCTGAATTGACCTATACCTAGGGTTACCAGATGTCTTGAGGTCAAATTCTCCGTCCGGCAGACATTAACTTCAAATATGAAAATGTCAGGCTTTTACTACAATAGAAAACTAATAATAGTATTAAATCTTCCTGGTTTGAACACACAAATGATGTAGGCTTATGGCCTTGCCTCTAGCATACAGTACCTAAAGGAATTGTACAATTTATTGACTAGTTCTGCAACTGGAAATCATTTTTGACAACCCTCTTCATGATCGTACATTTTCAAAGCTGTTCATATCAAACTTTATGCTACAGGCTCCATGCGATCTGTGAATTTTTCTTTTGAAAAAAAAATTTTTTTTGTTGATCAGTCGCGGCATTGTAGACAGGATCGTACTTTTCAACCTCAAGAAAATGTGTCTATATGATACTTCATATTGTAGTTTTACAGCCTTTGAAATGTCGTTTTACCGATGTTTCATTAATCAAATTGTAAGCCTGCTGTTGTTTTTTAAAGGTTTAATTTCTCCTGTTTTTCCTCTTACTGATGCTTTGTCCTTCTTTATAGTTCTCCTTTGGTCTCCCAGGTATCTGATAAGTCTACATGGATCTTAATCTGTTCCGAACTTCAACTTTAGAGCATTTTATAACAAAGTAATCAGAACAATTATTGTTGCAAACATGTTGTTGTCATTTAGTCCATTATTTTGTTGACATTTTCTGCCTGGCGTAACTTAATTTTCTAAATGTATCCTCAGCAAGAACTAATAGAACATTCCAAACTGAGAGTACTTCAACTGACCAGACAAATGAACGAACAGGTCTTGGAAAAGAATGCCGGCCCTGCTCAGTCTATCATGGTGGAAGAACTCAAGAAAGAGATGATGGAAGATAAGAAAACAATACAAGCACTCAGACAAGTGTGTTCCGTAAGTGTCTTTTACCTGCTAGGTTCTACCAAAGTGTGTTCCGTAAGTGTCTTTTACCTGCTAGGTTCTACCAAAGCTTTTACCGTAAGTGTCTTACCTGCGAGTTTCTACCGAAGTGTGTTCCCTGTGTTCTTTGTTCTTTGTTTGTTGTTGTTTTTTACTTTTGATCTGTTGAGTTTGATGGAAAACAAAATTCTACTAGGCCACTAAGTACTTGATTTTCTATTACTTATCTGAGTCCAATGACGTCCCGTTCTAGGCATTGCTGCAAAAGTCAATATAAGAGAGAGTCATTCATGTTTTTTTTTATGGGATATAGAAATATGTTTAATGTATTCAAAACATTACTAAGAGATACTTTTTTTCTGCTTAGGAAAAAGATCGTCGAATCGAGTTAATTCAACATCGTAAAAGAAGGCGGCGTGTTGTCACCCCTGCCAATATGGTAGGTTCTATTTGATTGTATGATTACTATAGCATAGGAGGAATTCTATTTTACTTTGGCGTATCAGTCACAAATCATGGATACTTACAGTCAAAGCAGTGAAATTGTGACTTGTCAACATGAGATGTGTAAATCTCCTAGAATCTGATTACTAGAGCAAGAGACGTCCATTGTCTTCTTTTGCTACATTGCTAAGTATAATGTTTTAAAGATATAGAAACTTAATTCAATAAATGTAAATCCATGTAATAAATGTTTTCTTACAGAATTTTGGAATAAGAGAAACAATATTTGGTTACGATGAAGACAAATCGATCGATTCAGATGCGTCAATCTCATCGATCTCACACAGTACAGTATCTGAAGAGGATTCTTGGGACCATGTTGTAAGTAAACACGGCTCAAGTTCAACAACTCTGCTATTGCTTTAGTTTTTTTTTTGGTTCTAAAATTAGAAGGGAGCTCTTGTGTGTGTGTGTGTGTGTGAGAGAGAGAGAGAGAGAGAGAGAGAGCGACAAACTGGTTAATGTCCGGAGTTAGAAAGTTAGGCTAGTCCTTGGGGACAGGGAGAACCAACTGACCGACTCCTTTCACCTGCTCAGAACGTATTCAGAGGGTCAGTAAGCTAGAACAAAGTCAAGCAATTACTCCTTCTTTCCATGTGCCTTTAGGGCCACAACGCCTTGTCTGAATCAACCAATGAGTTAGAGGAGTTGAAAGAGTTTGCCTCCAAGTTACCATGAACAACTTAAATAAGACTTGGACCAGTGCATGGCGTTTGTTTTCTTTGTTAATAAGCGTGTGTTAACGTATGCGAATAGTGAAATTCAAGATATATACTTTACTTTGAATTATATACTTTACTTTGAATGATATATTTTACTTTGAATGATATACTTTACTTTGAATGATATACTTTACTTTGAATGATATACTTTACTTTGAATGATATACTTTACTTTGAATGATATACTTTTCTTTGAATGATATACTTTTCTTTGAATGATATACTTTACTTTGAATGATATACTTTACTTTGAATGATATACTTTACTTTGAATGATATACTTTAATTTTAATGATATACCTTAATTTTAATGTCTAGCTTTCATTAGTATTTCAATTGCCCATTCTGTAAATGCAATAATCTGATTGATATGCTGTAGGCCTAATTTTAAAAATCAGTTTCTTCCTTCCTATGTTTTTAAACAATGGATTCCTATAAACGAAAATATTAATCTCTGTCTTTCTCAATTCGTTGATGACTTATTGTGTCAAGTCTTAGACAGGTCAAGTCCGATGTCATACTAATCACTCATTTTTGTTCAGTCAACAACATCTCGTACAATTAGTCAGTAACTATTGTCCATCTGATAGTAACTGACAGGCTAGAGAGAGACAGAGGGGGGGAGGGAGGTAGAAGGGTCAATACAATTACGTCTTAGAAAATCTCTGACATCACTAGTGGACAGGTCGCATCCTGCTTGCGTTAGACAAAGAACTGCTATACATTTGTAAAGATGTGTTCAACAATGCAAGCATTTGTGTAAAATGACTCAGGTTTAGGCCTAAATGGAAAGAGTTTAATTCTGGTGAAAGTATTGCAGGAGGAATTAGTATCGGTCAAGCCATACTAGTCAAAATGATGTTCTCATTTCAGATCTCCATGGAGGAAACCGAAAGAGGTTACCAGAGGCTCATGATGGAGCAACTTCAACTTCAGCGATCCCACGCGCTCTTGCAGAAACAAGTGGGAAATAATCAAGATCCACAAAGGGAGATAATGGTGAGTCTGTTACATATGTTTAGATTTAATATCAGAAATTATATTCATATTTTTCAAAGAAAAAATGGAAGAGGGGGTTAAATAAGTCATGAAACAAATTTATTTTTAGATTGCAAATTTAAACTGACAATTTTTTTTTAACACAATGAATGTTTATTTTCTCAATACACCTTGTGACTCATTATAAAACGTTGAAAAATACGCCCGACCAGTATACATCGTTACCAGTGCGTATATGCATACGCATTTAATCATATAAACTTTACTGCTAAGATATACAGGAATCATCAAAAAAAAACCAGGATCATAAAATTACATGGAAAGAAAGAGCGTGTAATACTGAGATTCTCGCGAGAACTGGCCTTCGCAGCATCTTTACGGTCCTCAGACAACGCCGCCTGCGCTGACTCAGACATGTTCCCCGGATGGAGAACAATCGCATCCTGAAAATCATTCTGTACGGCAACTTGCGTCTGGCTCTAAAAAAAACTGGTTGCACCCACCTCGTTACGTAGATGTGATAAAACGGGATTTAAAATCAGTAAACATTGATACTGACCATTGGGAAGACATAGCCTTAGACTGCACTAGTTGGAGAGAGACGGTGACCAAGAAAGCTATGGACAGCGAGAAAACATGGGCATCAGTTCTTGAAGAAAAGAGTGCCACACGGAAAATGGCCAGCCCCTCTACCACCAAAGCGAAAGCCACCCTGACCTGCAATATATGTGGACGGGAGTGTCTCTCCAAAATAGGGCTCCACAGTCATGTGAAAAAGTGTTCGAGATGAACCATAGTCGTTATACGACTGAATGAAGCCTATTGAAATTGAAATAAATAATTATGGAATTAGTATGCATTAGTAGTTATATAGTTCTAGATATAAATCTAGAATAGTTCTATTTAAAGCACTTAGGCTACATTTAGCTATAAGTGAATATATATATATAGCCTTTTTTGTTTTGTTTCTTACCAGGCTAAAATAACACTTCAAAACGATCTGTTCCAAGCTCAGTGCAGAATTGAAAAGTTGGAACAACTCATTAATGAAATAGGGGAGGTAATGTTGAATAACTGATATCTGTGCTTAACATCCAGTGTTTTTCAAGCTTTTACCAGTGACGCCCCCTAGAAGAAAAACAATTGTTCGATCTCCCCCCCCCCCCCCTTTTTATTTTTTAGCCGGCTGGGGGAGTGCTGTAAATTCCTACATTGGAGTCCGAGAGCATTTTAAAAAAGTAATGAAAAAAGAAAAGAATAGAAGATAAATTTTCCGATTTTTGTTTAAATATTTGAATATTTATGTTGAGTCGAAGTGTTTACACTATGAAGTTTCCCTTTCAGACCCAGCAATCTCCTGGGCAGATGATGTAAAGGTCATCTGTTAACATAATGAATATTCATTAAAGCTTCTAGTCCGTTTAGTCTTTTTTGTTTATTCGGAGTGTTTCTTAGATAAATGTTTGAGTGTTTTGTATATGAGAAACAATTCTTTCTAGAGACAGTATTGGTGAGGCAGCAGGTTCCCCCTCCAGCCAGCAAGGGGGTCTGGGTGAGAACCCCACAGTTTGAGAAACTTTGATATAATCTATATAGTCATGTTATTAAAATGTATTTAGAAATTTTTTTTTAAATTTTTATTTTTAAATTTGTATAATTAGATCTAGTTCTTAATTTATTTTCAAATACAATTATCTTAGGGTGAAGTTCTGATGCTGTTAAAAGAAAGGGAAACAATTCTTTCAAGTAAAAAGGAAGCCGCTGAAAAAGTAAGCTGATCTAAATCTAGTTGTTGTCATGGTAACCTGTTTCTTCTCTCATTGCCTTTGTTGAGTAAAATCTGTGGGAGGGAGGGTGTCTGACATTTGAAAAAAATAAACAAGAAAAACATTTTAAAAAATACTTTTTAAAAAAGCTTATATTAAGTGTAATTAACAGTGGCGTAGCTAGGAATTTGCCATCATTTGGGGGCGGATGGCTTAACCTCACGTAATTAAATTTGTAATAGAGCTTGACTAACAATATTAAATCTATGCAATTTTAAATAATTTTACCAGTTGTTTTTGTTTACCGTAATTTCATGCTAAAAAAAAAATCACCTGTCTGGACTATTTGGAAAAAAAGGGGGAGAGGGAAGAAGGGGTATCTGTGTGAATGTTAACGTGATCGCTTTTTAAAATAAATTTTGAAAAGTTTTACGACTTAAATTCGAACTCAGGGCTCAAGTATCCTCAAGAGGACTAATTCAAACTATACTACCACAGCTGTCGAGTACGATACCAAACAAAATATTTAATTACCAATAGTTAATTGGTTAATTTTTTAAAGTGATTCTTATTTTTCAGGCAATAGAAATAACTGCAAAATTTTCAACTTGATTCGAGATTGGATGTGGGAGAAATACTGTGTACGAATTTGAGTAGTTGTCATCATGACATCATTTAGCAGACGTAGCCACTATATTGATTTCATAAAGTTTACCTTCTCACAGGCAACTTTTTGGGAACAGCAAAGTCGACAACTCCAACAGGAGCTGAATAAAGCCTTAGAGAAAAGCGAAGACCTGGAGTTTCAGTTAATGGAGATGGAAAATTATGATGAGACCAAAAAGGTAGGCCAGGTCTTTTGGACAAGTCTATTGATGAGTTTGTTGTTGTGTGTCATGTGTGTTGGTAGGTTGTCCTTTTTTCTTCACAAAAATAAAATTCCAAGTATTTACAAAGCTTATATCAACTCACTCTATCTGTCTGTCTGGCCAAAAGTTAGTACACGTTATTTCTCTGACATCCTGTCTTGGATCAAGCTAAAATTTTGCAAAATTATTTCTTTTACCTGACAACACAATAATCGATTTTTAAAAATTAACCAATAAATTAATTAGCTAATTTTCTTTGTTATGTCAAACAAGAGACAAAAATAGTACTTGACTGAAGTGGTGGTATAAGTCCCCTTTATAGATTGTCGTCTGAGGGCTTATTACAAATTTAACTACATGACTGATCCAAACTAATTGATACACTTAATATAAGCTTTGTTTTTTTTGTTTTTTTGTATTTTGCTTGTTTTGTGTGTGTGCGCGTGTGTAAATGATGTAAAGGGAACCACCAGACGATAGTTCAAGTCAAATATTTTCGCTTAAAGTTAATTTTCCTGGACACTCAGATTGAACAGTTTTAGAAAAAGGTGTGTTGTCACTTCTAATTTACTTTGTTTTACATGTGGGAAGAATTAAACAAAAAAAAACAAAAAAACAAACTTATAGTCTCTAGATGTTTGCTGTAGAATGTGCATGGGAATGTGGTGACCTAATTTTGATGTAATTTAATTGAAGCCTCCAAGATGATCGAGAAACGTAAATAAAATGGAGTTTAACTACAACGAATCCTCTTTGATAGAGTAAGCTTACTGATTAAGTGTTGTTGTTTTTTAAATATTGTCATTAAACTAGAAACAATTTTTTCTTCTTCTTCATTCTCATCTAGTTGGAGGTTCAAATAACTAGTCCCCTATCTGAGATCAATGGCGCAGTTGTTTCTTGATGAAGCAGCTTTACATGCAGCTTGTTTTCAAAAGGGTTGTTCTGTGACCAGTATCTTGTTCATGTCTCTTGATCGAATGTATATACACTTATTTTACACTTCACAAGAGCATGTTCCCCATGTTCAACTTCGGTAACACGAGTTATCTTCATTATGCTTTGCCCTGTACCAAGGCGATAAATTATTTAATGCTCGCGTCAGGACAACTTATAATAAGCTTCATTTCTCATGAAGTTTGAGAGCTGATCCGTCTTTGGATTCTATTCCTATCTACCAAATAGAATGGTATTTTTTTTTAAATTTCTGCTCATTCTCCCAAATTTCGTCAGCTTGTCAGCTCTCTATTTCCATCTAATTGTTTATGTGCTGGGATTCATTGAAGCTATAGGTTTATAACTTCTGTATTAAGTTGTTTTACATAGGAGGCATGAGAGTTTAAGAGACTGTTTTGGCGTCAATCTGGTTGTTTTATAAGTGTGGTCTTGGTGGTTTATTGGCCTGGCATTTGAGGTTTATTGGTCTGGCATTGGAGGTTTATTGGTCTGGCATTGGAAGTTTATTGGTGTGGCATTGGAGATTTATTGGTGTGGTATCTGCTGGTTGTATTACCCCTCTTTTCTGTAGCAGTCTGAGAGATCGCCAGTAGCAATGCACTTGTCTAGTCTTGCTCCCCATGAAACCATTATTCAATGTATGCCTTCCTCCTCCGTTTGTGATGGATTTTTCAGATGATCCTTTTGTGTACAATTTGATCCATTGATTGTTATGGACATGTATATGTACAAAATAAGTGCACAATATGTTTTTGGAGTCTTTGAATGTGTCATTCTTTTATACTATGAGCATTGTAACGGTAGTTAGGTCTATACCGATGTATTGATTTGACTTATATTTTCTAGCTGGTACTTCTGTTTAAGATTGACTGCTTCTTAATAAAAATGTTAATGTTTGATTGTTAGACGAGTTGATTTGAGTTTTGATTGGGAGTCCATAAAAAGTTTCAATTTTGATGAACTGAGTAAGGGTGTTTTTTTTTTGCTTCTTTCGTCCAGGACAATCAGAGAAACAATATCTCCCATCGTTTTAATGGGAGTGGGTTTTATTGACTTTGTCTGTGTCTTTAGCCTTAAGTCAATGGTGTTGTTGTTTTTACTTGAGATTGATATATTGCATTAGTGTGCATGAAGTACTAAAAATGGCGGGAGAGGTACTTTAAAAGGGTGTCAACTATTTATTAGAGTAACGTGTTACGTAGCTTTTGGTGTATGTGTACTCGAAGTAGTCCTACGATAATTATGTTGAGTTATTACGTATTAAGTCTGTGCCCAGATGAGTCGTTATACCGGTATCCACGCATAATATTGGGACTCAATGTATTACCGTACCGTATTGTATTGGTCCATTAGGCAGTGCATTCTCTGCTGTTCATGTGTGAAATGTAATTGCTTTGGTGACTTTGGTGTAATATTTTTTTACGCTATAACACTTCCGATTCATCTCACTAGTGCTATTACATTAATCTTTGTTGGTATAGCTATATAAATGTCCATTCATCAAGCTACTTTGTATCCAGATATATAAATATCAATAAAATGCACTTATCTTTATGCATTATTTAAAGTAAAAATCTCGAATTTTACTTAATTATTGGGCGTGGCATGTAGAAAAAGGGGCGAATACCGTAACACTGTGAACAGTTCTGTGTGAGAATAGCGTAGTGCATTCCCTTGAAGCCAGAGGTCGTCTACACAACAAATGCAATGAAGAGTGTTGAAATAAGCCGACTTCAGGTGTGTTTTATGACAAGTAAACACACGGTACGCTAGTGGAGTGTAGTGTCCCTAAAACGCTCTGAAGGCTGCCTGAATTCCCGAAACGCGGCAGAGTGTGACATGAAGCCAGGTGAACATGTCTGCTTAATTCAGTAATGACAAATGTGTTCTTAAAAATGAAATTTAAATGTGTTAAATAACTGTGTTAGACTTAGATCTATCTACTAATCTAGACCTAGTAATAAATTAATAAATAGTAGTGTTAATTTGTGTAGTACATGTAGTAATGTAACTGTACGTGTATTACTTAGAATTATTGTAGATCTAGATTAATCAGATTATTATAGAAATCTAGAGCTAGTCAATCTAGAATCTAGGTTATATTATATACTAGATCTAGACTCTATATAAATATAATAGTATATAGTAGATCTATATCTAGAATGTCTAGATCTATAGGCCTACACTTTTTACATTACAGTTACAGTATACACTAGTCTAGATATTAAACTATTTAGATCTAATCTAGATCTTTGTCTATACTATTCTTTATATTCTAATTTTCTAGACTAGGACTAGATATAGATCTAGTCAATCTAGATCTAGTAGATCTCTGTCTATAGCATAGCTCTATAAAAGTATATGGATGTCAGGATGTGTTAATGATAATTTTACTAATGTGAAAAAATACAATCATTTCCTTATAGGTTGTTTTTGTATTTATTTGTGTGCATGCCATGTAAAAAGTTCTAAAGATCTATAATATAGGCATAAAATGGATACATACATTTATTCTAGATCTAGATCTGTTTATTTAATATTGATCTAGGTCAAGATCTATATTCACTATTCCATCTACATTAAGCTATAAAGTTAGCTTAGATTAAAAAGATCCTTAGTCCAATGGGCAAAGGATGTAAAGCTTAACTTTTTGTTCTAAGGCTGTTCAACAGTCACATCCTTTTCAAACCTAGACCAATAATCCAACATATAAATAATTAGACATGAAGGCTTAGTGGATACACTTTTATAGATGTGTGGTTGGCTTTATAAACCTAAAATGCATTCATTATATGTGTATTATAAGCTTCACATTTAATTTGGCCTACTCTCTATGTATCAGAAAGCAGCATCCTGATACTCAGAACCTATACCCTCCCCTCACCAGTTTATACTTCTGATATTTACACCAACTTGTGTGTGTGTGTCCTGTTGGTACCATTAAAAAATTGTGTTGACAAAATAACACAAGAACAAAAAAAAACAAAAAACTGTTCATGCAATTATCTACATCTTCAAGTTCAACAAGATTAATAATGTACAGCTCTTTAGATCTAAATACATGGTAATATATAAAAAACATGAACTTTCTTTTGTTCCAATGATAGCTATACATATTAATATCTTTGCTCCCCTGCTGTAATCATTTAAAGGGCAAGTTTTCCTGCTAATGATTTCAGACCTTTATGCATTATTTATGGTGTTTCTGAAAGAGGAAATTGAGAAATGTTCATATGAATTAGAAAACTTGTCTATTGTTGATATAAATAATCTTCAATCTGACCATTGCTCTTACAGTGGTGCTATATTATATTTCTCTTAACAGTGTTTTATGTATAATGGACTATTCTATAGCTAATGATTTAATTGACTTAAAGTTAGCATTTATTGAACTAGAATAGCTCTTGACTTTTGATATATTATGAAGTCTGTTTTATGAGGAAGGATATTGTAGGCCTCTGAAATTAAAAAGACAATGTGTGTGTGTGCCAATAGAGATACAAATAGTTTAAAAAAAACATTGATTAGGACTAACTTGTGCAGTGATTGGCATACAATAAGTGGAGAAGGATTCATATTTGTGAGGATGAGGAAGTGATGACTTCTCCATGTCCCTTTCATGACATGTCATCAGCAATAACCTTTTTTCTTTTCCTTGAGCTTGAAGTTTCGACAGTGTAATAGTGTCACAGGTTCATGTGTAATAGCACTGCAGGTTCATGTGTAATAGTTTCACATGTTCGTGTGTAATAGTACTGCCGGTTCATGTGTAATAGTTTCACATGTTCGTGTGTAATAGTACTGCCGGTTCATGTGTAATAGTTTTGCAGGTTTATGTGTAATAGTACTGCAGGTTCATGTGTAATAGTGTCACAGGTTCATGTGGAATAGTATTACAAGTTCATATGTAATAGTGTCACAGGTTCATGTGTAATAGTATTGCAGGTTCGAGTGTAATAGTGCTGCAGGTTCATGTGTAACATTAAAATGAAACATACACTGGCTAATCATAAAGAAAAGAAAGACCACACCTTATCTCACATTTCATAGGTCTCTAATCAAGACTGCCTTTCCATAAGATTGACCAGCATAAGGTACCAACATTAAAAACAGAGAGGCCACAGGTACTTAACCTTGTGAAATCATATGTGACCATTGCCCCACTTCCATGGCTATACAACTTCTATTCAGAGATTATTAGGGAGGCAAGAATGATGTCCAGCATATTGGTATTTAGTAATAGTAAAAAAAAACAACTATTTTTATTTGTAGAGAATGGCTTAAGTTTTTTTTTTCCATTTTTTTTAAATTTTTTTTTAGATCTATAATGGTTACATACTTTTTTTTCTTTTTATGAACTGCTATTTATAATGTTTGAAGTATTGAAGTATTAAGTATTATTTTTTGTATCCTTGGATTTAGTAAAGTAGTAAAATGATACATTTTGATTGGTATCCATCTTGTGTTTGTGTGTGCAGTCACCTGATTTTACATTAGCCTGGAGGCTACACTGATGTGAAGAAATTGATTAGCTAGCTTAGGACATTTTGTCAAAATTATTATTAGCTTAAAATAAACATAGCAACAGAATCCTACATTTGATGGAGGCAGGAGGTGTATTCATTTTACAATGGGAGGGGGGGAAGCTAATAGAATTAGATTAGGATGTATGTCTGTACCATTTATTAGTCATGCATGACTACTTTGCTACCTTGGGCTCAGGTACATGATTAAATAGTAGAGTCACACTGTAAGCAATGCAAATTGACACATTGACTTCAGGATTGACCTAAGGTGGTCATTTCATTTAGTATATTGTATATACTTACAATCCTTTCAACAGTGTACTAGTACAATCATAACAATATAGATGTGAGATTTAGTAGCTGTCTTAGAGATCTTCTTATAGTGTGCCAAGTCTTTTTGATGCTAACAAATACATTTTTTCTTTTCAAATGTTGATATGACATTGTCATTCATTTCATGTAGTAGCATTTGGAATGCATGTTATTCAGTAAATAAAAAAAAAAAACTGAGAAAAACACTTAGTCTGTAAACAGAGAATACAGGATGTAAACTAGACCAGGTTTTCACATTTGCTAATATAGCTAAGATCCTTGTGTTTAAAATATAGTGCACTGTTCCTAAGAAGCAATACTGTACTAAGAGTCTGCCTACCAAGTCTCTTGTTTAACCTTGACTGTAATTGTTGGCATTCCTTTATGACAGAGCAACAAGCTAATCAGCTCAATAGGGACATTGGTATTGATTTGTACTTATCTCTCAATCTTCTCAAGCTGTTTGAGGAAATAGCTTGATGAAAAAGAAATGACTCCACAGTATTAATTTGGCTTTCTGTCACTTTCCTATAAGTTGGAATGAACATAAGTGAAAGACTGTTGTAGGGAATCTCTTCTCTTTATATATCTTGTTTGATGGTGAACTTGTTCTGTTGTATAGCTATAAAATAAAACAATAAAAATTTTTAGAATTCTGAGTGAGGCATTCTTGCCTTTTAAACATTTAATTATGATTAACTACTAGAATCACAAAAGTCCTGATAAAGGAATTTTTTTGTTCAACAAGGTAGGCAACTCTGTTTAAATAGCTGACATTTATGATTCATCACTGTGTTGTATGCTGAAAAGTATATTAGAGTTATCTTGAAATAGTGTTGTGATATACACACACACAAAAAGTGTACTATGTTATGTCTCATTGCTGCTTAGGATTTGGCTTTTAATTGTGAACCAGTTGGGCTGTAACATTCATTGCCTTAAAGGCAAGAAGCCTAGTGATTAAGTTAGTGATCACTGAGTCTGTTGCTCTGTACTGGTGTGTGATTAGGCTAGATTTGACTTTGACGGTGTCATATTAGTTTTAAAATATTCAGTTGATTGATGTGAATTTTTCACTGTATGTTATTTATTTATTTGATTTTAAAATTAGTAATGGTTAAAATGTGAATAGAATAATGGAAAGTTGTTTTTCTGGTCCTTTAACAGAATATTAAGATTGAATGTTAAAAACTCAATAATATTTTATGTTAAACTGCTAAAAGGCTGCCATTTGTTTATTTTCATTTAACTTCTAATTGTAAAAAAAATTGCCCTAAAATAAAAAAGAGCACAACATTCAGGTCTGGATTTGTTTTCTAAACTGTAAGGTTTTATCTCCCATAGATAACAATGTCTGCTTTATGTTAGCAAGTAATATCCCCTATGTGTGTACAGAGTGCACATAGCCTGCTACATACAAAGGGCACTTTGTTAAATTAGAACCCCCCTTACTCCTTCTCCAAAACCTCAGCACCAGCTGTCCCCCCCCCCCCCTCCTTATCTATGTCTTATTGAGTATACAACATCCTCTGACAAATTGTGTTTCCATCTACCTGGGCAACACTTAACTTCCTGACACCATTTTTTGTTGTTTGTCCCCCATGAACTGTTGACTCTGTTGACTTAATAGATCCTGTGGCCCTGCAGTGGGTTTTCTCTTTCTATGAAAGTTGGAAGTAGTTTATTGACAGGGCAACTGCAAGTTGCTGGTCACAAGACTAACTGTTGTGTGCTAAGAATAGCAGTAAAAGGATTACAAAAAATATAGTTTTATTGGTTGTGCAATTTCCTTGCTAATTCTTCTCTTGTAAAAATGTTACAAATGTAAACATATATTTTTTTTTTTTCTTTTTTGTTTGTTTTAGTTTTAAGTATTTCAATGAATTTGTTACAAAAAAATATTTCTTTTGAATGCTAAGTGATTCTTAACTTGTTTCTACAACGTCAGAGGTGAGGGAGGTGTGATTCCTAATAGCTGACTCTGTCAGGTCTTAGCCTCACTTGATTGAGCATTAAAACAGTTTGAGTCTTAAAACCTTATCCTGACCAAAAAGCTTGGATCAACACTGACAGTAATGTACCCTGAGATGAAAGAGGGCTTTTGTTTTAGTTGGAGACTTGGCTTATTCTCTCCCCTGTCCACTGTTTGTTTGAACATGACCATGTCTTCAAGCAGAAAGAATTTCCCTGGACATCACTCTTGGCTTGCTTAATGTCCCAAAAAGTGTATTGACTTTTGTCTTCTTTTTTTTTTGTCCCTTCTGTGAACATTGCAAGGTTTAAGACTTTAATATTTAGTTTTCTGTTCACTTCTGCTTTCATTTCATTTTTTTTTCTTTTTTTTTTTTTTTTTTTTTGTAACGAGGGAAAGTAATTAACTTAATGTTTAGAATGTGAGAATACCTTGAAATTTTATAATCCTAATTCTTTATTGTCAATGGTTTAATCTTGTATTGTTTCTATTTTGACTTAATGATAAAGGAAGAGAATATTGCTTAGTTAGCTCTCAAAGTTGTGTTGTGCAAGTCATTGACATGAGTTACAATTCACAACACATTACATTCAGAAAGTGCTTTTGATTATTGAGATTAGTTGCTAAGATATCAGGATTAAACTGCTATATTATGGCCTCTTTGAAAATGGTAATAAAAATGAATGTGTGAATCACTCAGTGTTGCAATTCTTTATGCTTTAAAGAGTAAATATGGCTTGTATACATCAGACCTTAGGTTTCAATAATGAGAAATTCTAATTTAAAGATGTTTCAGAGTTTGCAAAGTTGTTATGAATTTATTTTTTTCACCTTTTATTTTCTAAGAATTCTTTTGTAGAAGAATTTTAATGTAGTGAACAAACTGTCACTTCCTGTTTTGTAAATATCTCATGTAATGTTTATGAGAAATTGGGATATGAATGCATCTGTTGTGTGGTATTGTACTACTTGTTTGCTCTAATAATGTATTGTAATGTGTTATGAACAATTGTAAAACAAATTTCCTCATGGATAAAAAAGATTTTTATTATTGTTGTGCTGTCTACATATCACATATACATCCAATAGTCACTTAGCATCAAAATGCACCCTTTAGCACTCTTTTATATGTTCAATCTTTTACCTTTTAATAAAAGTTACTTTTAGAAAATGAGTTTTGTATTTGATATTCTTCTTTTCATTTCCTCAGAGTGCCTCATGTCACCAGGAATGTCAGTGCACGCATGAAGTAGACCATGAACTTATAGAGACACTTCAGGAGACTGCACATCGCCTGCATCAGTCAGAGCAAGATATGGAGCAGCTGCGTAAAGAGATAGCTGCTCTTGTGAAGGGCAGGGAGGGAGATGCTCTGCTGAAACAGTTTGATAAAGTTAGAGAGAATGAAAAGGTATTACATTTACATCTACCGGATCGTCTTTACTTCTTTTATTTTCTCTTCTGTATTTGTCCTAAAACTTTTTTTTTCATAGCCATTGCAGCTCATAAAATTAATGTATCAATTTAAAATAGTTGGACATAATTTTAAATGAATTTTATTTCTACTCTACTATGCTGTAAAGGTCATAATTTCCTTTTTTTTTTCTATTGCATTATTTACCTTCTGTTAATTACCTTTACTTCAAAAGACTAAGGCTGTTTTATGATACTTTGTTGCAATTTTAAGAACTCTCTCTTTTGTGTGAGATTGCTGCTTTTTTAATAATTATTAAGTGTTTTAACTCAAAATGTTATGTGAAGAATGATTGTTGAAGTTCTAAAATTATCAAAGCCAATATAATTTCTGTATCCTTATATATCCTGATAAATATTAATAAATTGAATTATATACACAAAATTAAATTAAAAAATTGGAGTGTTTAATGTTTTTTTTGTGTCATTGAGTACATTAGTTCAATTTCAAAAGTAAAGTTTGAAGAGATTTTTTTTCCTTTACATTTTGCTTTAGTAGAAAGAGAAATGTATAACTGAGTGGTGTAAACAGACTAGCTACCTAGCTGAGTGGGGATTAAATTTGAATCTTAGTATAGACCAGGAAATTTTAATTTTAGATATGACTCGGGCAGAATTGTGTTTGCTGAACGCCTCAATGCAGCACCTAATATTCTTTCAGCCACAATACTGCTCTGTGTATTTATGTTCAACAGAAACATGCAGAGTCTATGGAAAGCTTGGCTCATGAGCTTCAGATGAAGGTCATCTGTCTTCAAAAAGAAAAAGACACTCTTCAGGAAAAGTTAAGTCTCAAGGGACATAAGCCAGTAAAAGGAGATAACTCAGCCAGTATAGCAAGAGAAAAGCAAGAAAATTTGGAGCTGAAGGTAGAATATATTTATTGAATCCAGATACAAAAAAACAACTTCTTTATACACACTTACCTTTATTTTATGCATTCTTTTGGTTATAAGCTTTTAATTTGACATTGTAATTTTTCAAAGAAAACAGTATTAAATTCATCTCACCTAATGCAAGTTCTCTCTCATGGGCTATACCAATGATTGTTGGTTGCATTTTCATTAAATTATCCTACATTTTTAATTTTTTTAAATATCTAGTAAGATTTTTTTTAGGCCAATGATAGATATACATAATGCTTTCTAGATTACACATAAATTCTTTGCAAAGCTAGCGATCACTATAACATCATGATAGAAACTTTTTTTTTTTGCTTCAGATTATGGCTCTATCAATTTTCTCAACTAATGTGACTTATTTTTTATCTGTCGTAGAATATGTGTGACTTTGTTATACGTTGAATCATTATCTGTAACATTTTATAGCTGCTTAAATCTCTTGATATATTTAATTGTTTAAAACATAGATTTATTTTTTAAAAATAATAATTTTTTTAACATTAAATCTGAAACCTTTTCTATTGCATTGTCTTTATTTTATATCATTTTGAACAACTATTAAATATTACAGGCCGAGCTGACACAATTGATAAACTCAGAAAATAAACTTTTAGAAGAACGCATTCAATTACAGGAAGAGCTGAATGACTGGAAAACACAGTATGAATACCTCAAGCAACATTTAGATATCTTCACTCAAACTCAAACCCCAAAACAGAAGATTGTGCTCAAGAGAGAAAACTCATCCAATGATTCATCAAGCCCATCCTCATCTCCAGTCACTTCATCACTTTCCAGAAGGCCGTCCAAGGACAGAAAATCTAAGCCTCGTAGTGGGGATGATCCCACCCAGTCCAAAAGAAGGAAGAGTAGTCCAGAGAATGCATCTGATTTCAATCAAGAATTAATGACTCAGAGCTCAATGCAAAGTTTTCAGAGTTTAGAAAATCTCCATGGCATTAGTGACTCAGTCAGTGAAGTTGACGTTTTCAAGCTTCAACTCAAGGCACTTCAGAGTGATTGGCACAGCATGAGAGAAGAAAATCTCAGCCTCAAAGATCAACTCAGACAATCAGCTCTTGAAAAAAGTTCAGAAGCCGAGGCAGATCAGCAGCTGCTGCTGGACAAAGTTGAGATGTTGAAGTCTGAGCTGGAGCTGATGAGGAGAGAAAACATCTCTCTCTCTGGAAAATTGAAGCAGAGAATCGATGAATTTCATGACAGCCAGGATGAGCTCAACCCTAGGTTGGCAGAACTTGAGGACTACTGTGAAGATCTCCAAGAAAGACTGCATGCCTCAGAAATGACAGAACGCCAGCTAAAGGAGAAGTTAAGACTTGTTGAAGGAAGCATTGATGAGGCTGAATCTAATGAGATGGCCATGAGGGAGAGGTATGAACAACTGATGCTGTGGGAGGTGGAAGCCAAAAAACAAATTCGGGAATTACAGAAGAATGGCCATGAGTTGAAAGAGATAGTCCTAGACAAAGATTTTGTAGAGCAAGCCCTCAGAGAAAAGGTACTTACTATTTTAATGGCTTGCCTCACTGAGAAGGACTTTTGGCATGTTAATAATAAGAGTGTTGCCTTTTTTTGGATACCCATAGAAACCAGTTTTAGTTGATGAAACTAATACTACTTGGTTTGATCTCATCTGTTAAATATCCAAAATAATATATCAGTAATTATCTGTTTTCATTTTATCTGTATAAGGCATGTTTTCAAAAGTGTTGTCTAAATTTAAATTGATTTCCATTATTACAAAAATCCTGCATGTTAGTTATGTGCATATTTGATTGTCATGAAAGCTTTAATCATCTGAGAATGAATTAACTGAAAAATAATTTTTTTATTGATGAAGTAAGCTATCCAACTCAAAGACAATACAAAACATATCTGCTTGTGGTTGATCTGTTCTGGCATCAAGCTTAAGAAATATTTGGCTTGTTTTCTTCATTAGCAAGTTGAATGTATTTTATCTTATGTGAGGTCACTAATACAAGTGTAGGTACTACTAGTTGTGGTTTTCTTTTATCATATGTTGGAGAGTGGAGAGTTCCTGTACTAACACTTTGTAGTATGTACTTCTATTTATATTATGTCTTCTTTGTGGGACTCACTACATGACCAGCATTTTAATGTATCTTATTATGTTTGTAATAACTTTCTTCAATTCCATTTTGAAAATGTTTCATATAAACTTGTATAAAATGTCTTTGAACATTTATCGTTATATTAACATTTTTTTTAGCTTCCTATTATATTTATATTTCCTTTTTTTTTACATTCAAAAACTGGGGACTAACTCTTTTACTGCTTCCATTTGATCTTTGCTTTTTTTCAACATTATTTACTGATTCATAAAATGTTTTCCAAAAATAAAATTAAAAACAGAATTTCCTAGTGTGTTGATTCAATTCATTCACTTCATCTATTTGCTAGTGATCTTAGAAGACTAGGCACGGCAGAGTTAACATGCTTTAAAAAAAAAAAGGCACGGCAGAGTTAACATGCTTTAAAAAAAAAAAAAGGTCTCATCACAATTTATTTTTTGTCAGGTTATGCACAACATAAGAATTCATTTATGGATGCATTCCTATTTATAGAAATCAGTATAATAACATTTTGGTTTTTTTTTTTGTTTTTTTTTACTTTGGTTTGTTTCTTTCCTTTTTGTCATTTATTATGATATTTGTTTTTAAGCTATATTTAGTGTGTCATAATTCAATATCTTATTGCTATGGCATGTTAAATTAAATACTCTCTCTTTTTTAGACATTCTTTTTGATTGGGTTAGGAAAATTATAGTTGTTAATTTTTAATATTTTCTTATATGCTATCTAGAAATTTTTTCAAATACTGTCTGACTATTTGTATATACTTATTTAGATATAATTGCATTCAAAGATACTCTATGTTGTAAAGAAATACCACTATATTCAGTGTATACTGATAATAATTTCAATTTTTTACTTTAAATGTAAAGGCTTAATGCTTGGTTTTTCTTTTTTTTTTAATTTGCAAACTGTATTACATAGTAATCATTCTAACTCTACACCTATTGAGTTTCATACTTAAATAAAACATTATCATCAACAGGTTGACTTTTTACAAAAATGTGAAGCAGCATCAGTCAGAAGGATAGAAGAGCTAGAGGCTATAGAGAGGGACTTGAGGGAGCAACTGGAAACCAAATCAGACCCTAAGTGTCAACGAGAGCTCAACAAGATACAGGAGCTGAAACATCAGATAACATTTTTGGAGACTGACAACAAAGCTTTAGCTGCTCGCATCTCCGAGCTGGAAGAAAATGAGGAGATCCTCAGAGAAAACTGGCGGAGAGTGGCTGATGAAGATTATAACAGAACTCAGACACTGCAGGAAAAGGTTTGTGTTTATTGAACTGTTGACTTTCTTTACATGTTGAACTGTAACCTGATTATTATTAAGGAAATCATATTAAATGAAACTGGCATTTAAACATACTTTTCCTTTAATTTAATAAATGATCCTTTTTCAATTTTTCTCCCTAACTTAAGGTAAACCAGTTAATGATCATTTAATTAGAAGTTCTATATTAACATGACATTACCCATTGATAGTAACTGTTAGGAGAGATCAGTGCACGGACCAAAGGTTTGGAACTCACTCCTCATTGATCTCAGACAACATGCTACACCACTTTTAAAAAGAACATTAAGACCTATCTGTTTAAAACTTTTTTAGATTAATTGTCATTTTAGCTGTCGTGTTTGTGTTTGTAATGTTATTACAGCGACTTGAGCCGACATTTTGTTTGTTAACAGTGCTTTATAAATAAAATTATTATTATTATTATTATCTTTAAAAAAAAGTATTTGTACTAATGACTCTAGGGTTCTAGTACAGGAATCTAATTCTATAATTATTTATTTGCTAATTTATCTGGAGTATAATTTATTTACTGTGTTGCCATGCTTGACCCTATTTAATGCTTTAGTTACTGCTTTTAAGTTTCCTGTCCTACTAAGTCACTCTTGTAACCACTGACAAAATATGTTCACTGTATATCATTTGCTCCAAAGGTCTTAAGTTATTATAGGGAAACAATACTTACCATTGCTTAAGTTTGTATTTCCCAGTTATAAAATAAAAAGGTGTTTATTCATTTGTGTACATTCTCCTTACTATCATTGTTTTTTTATTTCTATCAACAAATTTACAGTACCACTTCTTATTCCCTAACAGGTAAAAATGTTGGAGTCGATGAACAGAGACTTAAAGGCTAAACTTGCAGAGGCCCAGGAGTATTTTGTTATTAATGTTTCACCCAATGAAAACTCCCTAGCAGCAGAACTTGCCCAGTCCCAGTCCAGTCTTCGTGATGCAGTACTAGAGAGCACAGCGCCTGGTGGCGGAGATAGACCTACTGATGGCGTTGATGGAGCACCTGTTGATCAAGAGAAGTTGAAGCTAATGGACAAATTAAAGAAACTTAAGAGACAGCTCAGCGATGTGGCCGAGAAAAAAGATTCCACAATTGAAGCTTTACAAGAGAAAATGGTCAGCCTAAAGGTTTGTTCAAAGCATGTCTCTTCACTCAACTAGTTCTTTGGATACATTTGTTCAAAGCAGGTCTCTTCACTCAACTAGTTCTTTGGATACATTTGTTCAAAGCAGGTCTCTTCACTCAACTAGTTCTTAGGATACATTTGTTCAAAGCATGTCTCTTCACTCAACTAGTTCTTTGGATACATTTGTTCAAAGCAGGTCTCTTCACTCAACTAGTTCTTTGGATACATTTGTTCAAAGCAGGTCTCTTCACTCAACTAGTTCTTTGGATACATTTGTTCAAAGCATGTCTCTTCACTCAACTAGTTCTTTGGATACATTTGTTCAAAGCATGTCTCTTCACTCAACTAGTTCTTTGGATACATTTGTTCAAAGCATGTCTCTTCACTCAACTAGTTCTTTGGATACATTTGTTCAAAGCATGTCTCTTCACTCAACTAGTTCTTTGGATACATTTGTTCAAAGCATGTCTCTTCACTCAACTAGTTCTTTGGATACATTTGTTTAGGAAACATTTATGTTAGATCCATGCAAATAGTATTAGTATAGTAGTAGTATTTAGTATTCTAGCACAGACTTTTATCTTTGTTTATTTTTGTTTCTGGAGAGATCTAGAATCGGGGATACATAGAGTCTATACATATTTACACTTGCATTATATTTTAGACTTTAAAACTTATCAAAGTTATCATTTATATAATATGACTGTACATTTGATTAGCCAGTTTTGTGGGAAAGAAAGTGACAATTAAAACCAGTTAGAAATTCTTAATGAGTATGAAAGTCTAAAATATTTCATGTTTATATGTGTGCGTGTGTGTGTGTGTAGGAAACTGAGGTCAAGTTGAGCGAGACAATATCAGAGATGGAGATGACAGAAAGAGAACTCAGGGCTAAGCTGGCCTTGTATGAAAGTTCAGAGGTCACTGTGGAAAAGATGCTCAAGTATCAAAGTAAAATTGAAGAACTCAGAACATCACAGGTCAGTCAAATTTAAGCTAAATCATTTTTTTTTAAAGTATTTATATTTAAACACTTTAAAAAAATACCAACCTTTAAAATATTGATGAAAATATTTTGTAGATCCTTTTTTGTATGCAGGAATCTCTGCTTGATCAGTTAGAAAGTCTGGAGAATCAGGAAATGACATTGCAAGAAAAAATGCAAGAAATGGAAAGAACCTTACGTGGGAAGATTGTAACCTTAGAGGTAAATACTGTTAAGTGTCATGAGTTTTGTTATGTAGAAAAGTTTGTAGTGATATATAAACTTAGAGGTAAACACTATTTAGTGTCATGAGTTTTGTTATGTACAAAAGTTTGTATTGATATATTTGCATTTAGTTTAGTAAGAATATTTATGAATTTAGAATAATTTTAGATCAGACTTTTTAGGACTATTTATACACATTGGGAATGGTAGCTTTGTCATTTAAGGGTAATTATTGTGGTGCCATGGGGTTTTCACTCAGGATTTTTAAAAGGTTACAGAGTTCACTCATCTTTTGATATCTTTCAAAGTGATGAAAATACATTCACTCATTGTCCTGATCAATTGACACCTTCATATATGCTAGTTACAAAATTGAAGCAACTCTAATTCTACATCCCTGTGGGTCCTTGGATCTTGAAGGGAAGCTTATTAAACTAACAATTCGCTGTTTATTTAAACATAGGTAAAACAGCTTTAGGTTAAACTCAAACCAAACCTTCTCACTTGTATGTTTATAACCTCCAGGTTGAAATGAAAGGCTACAAGCAAAAGGAGTTGAAAAGTGCAGGCAGGATTAGAGAGCTAGAGAAACAGGAAAAGGAATTGTCAGAAAAAGTTGCCCAGCAAGCAGAAAAAGAGAATGGCCTGTATGTTAAAATCTCATCTCTGATGGATGAAGTCAAGTCAGCAAAAGAGGAAGTTGAGAGCCTAAAAAATCAAATGGCTAGCAAGGAAGACAAAGTCCGTAAGGCCAAGCTTCTTGAGGTCAAACTTTTGGAAATTGAAATGGAATATGGCAAGAAAATCTCCGACATCAGCAGCAAGTTGCGCCATAAAGAGGAAGAGCTACGCCAGAAAGAAGCTACACATGAGGAAGATGTCACCGCCTTGCAAAATGAAGTGGCTACTCTGCAAAGTGCTCTAAACACCAAGGAGTCAGAGAAAAACCGTAGGATCGCAATACTTGAAAAACTTTTTGCTCAGAAGGAAAATGAATTTTTATCCAAAATTGCCATGTTGGAGGAGAATATTAAAGAGCTAACAAATGAAAAAACTATGCATCAAAATCAGATTAAAGAATTGCAAAGGCAGAAATCTGATCTTGAGAGTAAAGATTATGGGTACAAGCAAGAAATGGATATTTTAAGAGAGGAAGTTGTTTCAATCAAAACATCAGAAACAGAATATGAAGACAAAATAGTAAATTTGGAAAGAAACTGTAGGCAGGAGAAACAGCGAGCTGATGAGGCTGAGTTTAAAGTGAGCAAATTAGAGAAGGATCTTGCTAAAGAAAAAAAGAAAGTTGCAGATATAGAAGTGAAACTGATTGCTATGAAAGGAGACATTGAGCAGCAAATGAAAACAATTGAAGCCAATTTTGTGGAGAAAGAAAGTGACTATGAGAAAGAGTTAGATAGTCTGCAAGAGGAAGTTGAGAAGAAGGATGTGAGAGTGAAAGAATTAGAAACTGAGCTTGAGAAAAGAGCTCGTCGTGTGAGTGAGTTAGAGAGTGAATGTTCTAAACTCAAATCAAAGGCAGCTAATGAAGATCAAGTGACCATTGCACAAATTAAAATGTTAGAAAAAGAAAATAGTGAACTGGTCACTAGATGGTCAGCTAAACACCAAAGTGAAAATAGTGAGCTCGCTGCTTTAAAGTCTGACAAGGAGGGACAAATTGAAGACCTGAAGAAAAAAAATAAATTTCTGAGTACACAGTTGCTCCATGAAGCAGCCACCAGAGAACAAATGGAAACCTCTATCGATGACTTCAAGAACAAAGAGAAAACTCTTGTCTCAAGACTCAATGAGTTCAATAAAGAAATAGAACATCTCAAAGAAGAGTTGTTAAACAAGCTTAAAGAGTTGGATGCAAAGAACAAAGAAATGTGTGAACTTAACTTGGAAATAAGTAATTTACGCTACTCCAACAAAACACTACAAAGTGACTACCAGCATCTTAAAGAGCAGTTGCATCAAAATGAAAAAGAAATCATGAAACAAATTTCAGAAAAAGATGAAAAATTACAACATTTACAAAGTGAAATAAAAATATTGAAGGAAGAATTGTCTCAGAAAAATATCTTAATACTAAAAGCTTCAGAAAATGAGAAACGTCTACAAGAGAAGGAATCTGAATTGTTCAAACTAGTGGAAGAAAAGGCTCAGAAAGACATTATGGTACAGGAAACAATTCAAAAGAGTGAGCACATGTTACTGTTGAGTCAAAAAGAAAAAGACAGTGCTGCAATACAAGTGGAGAGTCTCAGGAAAGACTTACAAAGCAAAGAAGTTGTTGTATCCCAACATTTGTTGGCTATTGAAAAGAAAAACAAAGAAATTCAAGGATTAAATTCCCAGATACAGCTTTTGGAAACAAAGTTAGATGAGTTGAAAGAGTCTGTGACGCAAAAGTCTCTAGATACAGAAAAGTACCAAAAAGATTTGTCTAACTCAAAGAAAGAACAAGAAAAAAGTCTGCTTGAAATAAATCAGTTGAAGAAACAAATAGAGGAGAAGCAGTCAGAAGTTGAATTAAAATCTTCAGAACAAACCAACACACAGTTAGTTATCTCAGCCAAACAGCTTGAGCTGGAACAAGCCAAGCTAGAGCTACACAAATGTCTAGAAGAAATCCAGGAGTTCAAGAAACGTAGGGACCAAGACAAAGATCAACACCAAGAGCAGGACCAGGCATATAGAAAACTCTCAGCAGATTTTGAACAACTTACTCTGCAGTATGATGAGCACATTGTGGAACACAAGCATTTAGAATTTAAAGTGGCAGATGTTGAGCTCAAGCTGGTGGAGGCTGAGAACAGATACCGTGAGTTGGAGGCCAAATGTGCCAGCCTAGAGGTACAGCTGGCTGAAAGGTTTGCACACTCACAGCAGGCTGAAAAGATCATCAAATTGAAAGAAGATGAAGTTGCTAATCTTGAGACCAAACTGGAAGAGCTGGAAAAGGAGTTAGAAGAGACTTCAACTCAAAAAAATGAGACAGAAAGAATCATTATTCTGAAAGACAAAGAATTTAAAGTTATGAAATCAAAACTAGAGACAGTGGGCAAAGAGTATGATGAACTGAAAGTTGTGGTCAAAAACAAGAATGAGGAGAGTCAAAAACTAAAGGATGAGCTCAACTCTTTGAAGAAAAAAAATGATCTTCTGAAGGAAGAGGCTGATCAACTGCAACAGTCCTCTGATAACTATCATAAAGAGAATCAGGAGAGTCAGTCTAAACTTGCAGAACTCAAGATGCAGGTTTCTCAACTCCAGAAAAAATGGGAAGATGCCAACAATAACCTGAAAGCTTCTGATGACTTCTTGATGCAGGCTGATCAGAGCTTCAAGAGTCTAGAACAAAAGTGTAAAGAAACAGAAACACAGCTAAAAGGCAAAGAACTGCTTGTAGAGGAACTTGAACAAACAATGAAAACTAAAAATTATGCAATAGATTGTCTGGAAATGAAGCTGAAAGACAATGAGAAGAAATGTGTAGATCTCAACCTTCATTTAACTAAGGCAGAGAAAGATTTTCAAGGAAAATGTAGTGAGCTTACCTCTGTACAGAGTATGTTTGACAAAGCACAGTTCAAGCTCAAATCATGTGAAGAAAGATGTGACCAACTCAAGGAGAAGTTGAATACAGCAGAAATGGAACTGCAGGAAGTGCGTCACATTAATCAAAGTCTTACTCAGAAATTGTCTATTCTTGAAGGGGCTGTTAATGAAAAAGAGTCATTCTGTAGAGACTCCCAAAGTGACTTTGAATCCTTACAGCAACAACATCTGGAAGTAAAAATAGAATGTGAGAACCTAAAGTCCAAGCTGAACTACTTCCAGCAAATGTTTGAACATGCCCAGAGCACATGCAAAGAGAAGGAAGAACAAATCATAACACTGGAAACTTCCTTGAAACAAAGTCAGTCTTCACTTCAGGAACAACAAGAGAAACTGCAAGACAAAGAAACATGTTACAATGAGAGGGTTTCACAGCTGGAACAACTTCAGAAAGACTTAAAGTCCAGCCAAGAGGAACGGACATTACTGGAAAGTCAACTTCAAACTGTGGATGTTGAGCTTGAGCAGGTCAATGAAGAGAATAAAAGTTTAAAGAATCAAATGGAGCAACATTTGTTAGAGTTAAATAAATCCAAAGAAAAATGTGACAAACTCCAAGTAGAGATTCAGAATGTCCAAAGTAAGTATGAAGAGCAAAATAATGAGATAAAACATTTTAAAGACAAATGTCAGCATCTCGAACTTGAATGTCAGAAAATTAAACAAGAGAAAGAATTGCAAGCTCATTCTTTAAGGACTACAGAATCCTCTCAGCAAGATCTTCTGACATCTATACAAAAGTTAGAGCAAGAAAATAAAACTTTGAAGTTGAAGTTAAAAGAACAAGAAGAAATAGTGAACTCCAAAGATGATGGGTTTTCAGAACTTGTAGAAACCAACCAACTTCTTTCTGGAAAATTGTATAGACTGGAAGCAGCTGCTGTTGAAAGTGAGAAAAAATACATGCAACTGGAGCAGTCAAAAGCTGAGCTTCTTGCCCAAAAAGATAAAGCTCTTAAAGATGCCGAAAAACTCCAAGTTAACTTGAAAGACTTTTCAGAGGAATGTGAAAGTCTAAAAGCTAAACTTGAGAACTCCCAACTGAAGGTGAAAGAACTTGAGGAAAGCAATGCTCACATACAGAGCAATGCCAAAAACAAGGAAGAAATAGCCAAACAACAGCAGCATCTCTTAGAACAACAGCTTCAGCAATGTACCAGTGAGATGGAAACAAAGCTCACAACTGCTCAAGAGTTGAATGATGAGCTCAATAAAGTTGTGTACCACTTGAAGAAGAAAGTGCATCAACTAGAAGAAGAGAAGTTATCACTGACTTCTAAGCTTCATGAAGCTGAATCTCAGATTCAGGCAATGACAGGAACATTGTCAGATCTGCAGAATGAACTCCAGCATCTTCAAGCTGAGAATGTAAGACTCAAAGTCTCTGTGACTGAATCTGAAAAAGAAAGTTCAAAGCTTCTGCAAGCAAACGATGAAAGCAATGAAGGTGTTAAGGAATCAAATATCACAGTTTCACTTGTATCAGAGCTACAGACAATGCCACCCTCTGGGATTTCTAAAGAGCAAGAGCTAGCTGAAAAATTACATAGTCTTGAGATTCATCATGAGGAAACATTACACAAAATGGAAAAATTGTTGAAAGATATTGAATCCTATAAGTCTCGGGATCAATTCAGTCAGGAGAAAATTAAAGGTCTCGACAAAAGTTTGAAAGAAATGAAAGAACGAGAAAAGAAAATGTTGGAGAAAGTGGCTGATATGGAAGTGAAGGAAAAGCAGCTTTTGGAACAAATGGCTGACATAGAGACATCTGTCATAGTGCCTTTAGAGACAGAGAACCAAGAACTGAAAGATGAGCTCAATGTGGTGAAACAAGAAAGAGATGATGCTCAAGCTAAAGCCTCCAAAGGAAATGACGAAGATATGCTGGATGGTGTCGATGTGCACAAGTCTTTGGAAGATGCCCTAATCCAGAGAGATGAACTGGAGAAAAAAATCAATATTTTGGCAGAAGAAATCAGTAGTATAGAAGAAGAGAAAAAGAATCTTAAAAAACAAGTGGCGGATGCAAATATCACGGAAGGGGAGTTAATAGATAAAATTGAATTTCTTGAAGATGAAGTTGAGAGATTGAAAAACATTGAACATCAGAACTCTGTTCTTGAAGAGCACTTGATGGATCGTCTGCTTGATTTGGAAGAGAGGGAGAAAAAGTTGCAAGAAAAGTTGCTTCTAAAGAATAAAAGTGTGAGTACACAGTGTGTTCAGACTGATGCAGTGGATGGTGCACTGGATGACATGGTTAAACAATATGATTTTCTGAAACAGAAGAATGAAGTGTTGCAAGATGCTGAAAGTAAATACATGGATAAAATATTAGATTTGGAAGAAATCAACAATAAACTACAGAATGAAGTGGAACATTTGAAGGCAACGGCAAATGTGGGTATTTCCAAAGAACTCGGCAATTCATCAAGTCATGAAGAAAATGGTGCTAGCAGGAAGAACTTGATGGCTTCCAAATACACTGACACATTTGACTTATTGTTACCTTCTGAGCAAACTGTTAATTCTGAACATTTGTCTGAGAGACTCATTCAGTTAGAGCATCAAAACAAGAGTTTTGTGATGGAATGTGAAGATAAGGCAACCAAAATCAAGTACTTAGAAGAGAAAATTGTTCTACTGCAAGATTCCGAAGCCAAACTTATGGAAAAACTGACAGAGGATATCAGTACATTACCTTGTGCAGCAGACACTGAAGAACTACAAAAAAAGATAGATAACCTTATGGAGGAGAATGAATTTCTGGCCCAGAGCATTGAGAGCTATAAGAAGTTGTACAAGGATGAGAAGGAAAAGTGCAATGAACTGCAAGAAAGGATCATGGAGGAAAGTAGTCTTTACCAAGAGTTACAGGAGGCTCATGCTCGACTTGGTGCTTCAGAAGCCATGGTGGAAGAAGTCCAGGCTGAATATGAAGAGCAGCTTTCTGAAAGGGAGAACCAGCTGGAACACTTTAACAAACTGTTGAATGTCAGCCAGCTCAGAGAGAATGAGCTTCAGGGTGAAGTGAATGCACTGAAAGACTATCTCAACACTTTACCAGGTCAAAGAAGCAAAGATCCCTCTGTGCAGTCCTTAAAGGAAGACTTGGAGCAGCAGATAGTTGACTTGAGTAGACACCATGAAGTCCGTGAACAGGATCTCAGGAAGCAACTCGAGCTGCTGCAAGCCCAGGAACAGGAATCTGAAAACCAGCACCAACAGCAGGTGTTAAAACTGGAACACTACATCCAGGATCTCCGTCACCATGAGCTGGAGTTGTTAAAACAAGTAGACTTGCTGAAGCAGCACGAGAAGGCCCTGGTGGAAGAAGCTAACAGACTCAGAAAAACAGAGAAACAATTGCAGACCAAAGTGGACAGCCTCGAGGCTCAGCTCAGAAGGAAAGAAGATGACTCTGGATTGTCTTCAGATGATCAAAGAGTCAGGTAAGTTCACATTTAATTAGTAGGATCATTGATGTTATTACAATGACATTATTTGTTAACAATAATGAATACATTTGGTTCTTGGTTAGGATGTGCAGGTGTATAGTGAAATCTTGAGTGACATTAAAGAATTCATTTTCTTCAATGTCATCAAAAAAAAAAAACAACTCTGTGTGTATTTTTTAAAATGTAATTTTTTGTCATATTCTTTAAAAAAAAAAATCAAAGCTATCTTTTTAAGCATATTTGTTCTGCTTTTTAAACTGTTTTTTTGTTCTTTAAACTCTGAAATGTTCTCCCCTGCCACAATGCAGGGAATGAGAGTTAAAACAGAAATACAAAAGGAAATTATAATTTAAAACTTAGATCAACTTTCAGTACTTCCTGCATTCTAGTGCATTTACAATTCAAGAAGTTTCCCCATAAAAGTAAGGTAGCTGTTTAAAAAAGAAAAAGTCATCAAGGAAGAGGTCCTAGAAGATATGACGTTGACACATTGGACCTTTAGTTCCGTCTCAAGCGACAAGGCTTGTGACCTCTGACCTTAGCTGGTTCTTTCTTTAAGTCTATTGAGCTGCTTTCATCTGCGTGTCATAAAGTAGATCTATAAAATAGATTTACAAGACCTATATCTATTAACTATATCTACTAACTTACAAGACTATATCTACTAACTCACTTGACTTTATCTTTCCCTTCAAAGGAAGAGGTGTAGACTTGAGATGTAGCAGGTGGTCTGTAACTAGATGTGAGACCCAGTGAAGAATATACATTTCTTCTAGTTAAAATACTTTTACTTTATTACTCCTGTTTGTTAAATGTACATTCGTTGAAACTTTTATTTAGAATCTTAATGGGCAATTTGTAGAACGTATTATTAGGTTTAGGTGGTAAAGGATTAAAGAGAGAGACATTGATCAAGTATTTGTACTCAGGATTTGATAGTCCACCGATTTATCAAGTATTTGTACTCAGGATTTGATCCAATACTCCACCGATTCCTAGGCGTGGTGGCTGAGCGTTTAAGCACTTAGCTTCTGAACCGGGGTTCTGTGTTGGAATCCTGGTAAACACTGGAATTTTTTTTTCAGGATCTTTGGGTGCCTCTGAGTCCATCCAGCTCTAATGGGTACCTGACATTAGTTGGGGAAAGTAAAGGTGGTTGGTCGTTGTGCTGGCCACATGACACCCTCGTTAACCGTGGGCCACAGAAACATGACCTTTATTTTATATCTGCCTATACATCACAAGGGCTAAAGGGGAACTATTCCTAATTGCCTACCAGCCAACCGAATGTGCAAATGAAGTCAAATCTAGAGTTTTAGATCCATAAAGGAATGCACAAACTGATTCCTAGAGACACACATTGTGTGTACAAGTTTGTTGTAGCGGTGTACGTACACACATGAAATATGTACTACACTTTAATTTTTTGTTTGTTATTGTTAAAATAACACCACTCTCTTTCCTTCATATTCTATGTGTCTTTAATATAGAGTTTGTTTCCCCCCCCTCTCTCACTCTCTCTCTCTCTCTCACTCTCTCTCCCCTCTCTCTCTCCTCTCTCTCTCTCCTCTCTCTCTCTCCTCTCTCTCTCTCTCTCTCTTCTTTCCCCTAGTGCGTGCGTGTGTGATTAGAGAATTAATAAATGAACGCGTAATGATTTACATGTACATTGATTATTCTGCGTGTTCAACTTCATGCTCCCCCGCCACACCTCACCCTACAACAGACAGATACTACCCTCTCCCCCCCCCCCAATCTACACCAATCTAGGGAGTTGGGCCTAAGCTGTGATCACATGAAATATGAATATCATACTTGGCCTGTTAGTCTCCAATGTCCCCTTCACCTAGTTCAGGTGTGTGACCTGATTGCACAGGGGCCACAGTCTGCTAACACTTTGACCGGGGTACAATGTTGACTCTAGCTGGATTCGACATACGTCTTCTAAGTGGATCTGCTGGGTTTAGTTTTTTTTACATAATTATATGTAAGATTGGTGGTTGTGGTTTCTCTCCCTCTAGCGCCATCTCTCTCTCTCTCTCTCTCTCTCTCTCTCTCATGTGCATCGCTTGATGATCTTGTACCTAACTGCTCCTTACTTGAATGTAACTATTGATTACCCATACACCGTGCTGCTTGTTACAACGTTACGCTGCACACCAAAAGAGATACCTGTAGTGGTGAGCAGTACCGTGATGATCTATCAGCCTCATCGTTAGATCTGACAGGAATGTGATCTTAAGTGGAAGTAGATAGTTCCTGTTCGTTTCTCCCGTGGCTTATTGTGTGTTTGCACTCTCGCTTTAATGTAGACTAACCTACTCTAAAGCCTTCAACTGAACTTGACATGAACTTGACATGGCTAATTTGGTATTCTCAACATTTGCTTATTTTAATGTGCTTCGCAAGTCAACTTTGTTAAGCTTATTTTTTGCGTTTTCTAACTTCACAGAAAGTGTTTTAGCCAATAGCTGTTCGTTCTAACCAACTTCAAAAGTCTCTTTTCTTTAGCTTAATATTTTGTTCATATCGTGTATCACTTCAGCAACAGTTGCTCGATATAACTATCTAAGTATGCTTCTTCTTCAAGATTGTGAGATGTTTAGTAAACTGGCACTTAGTCGAGACTTTATTGTATATTCTATATGTAGCTCTGAAAGAAATGGTTGTTAGGGCTGAGGTATTTAGTGTTGTAAAGAATCCAAAAGGTTGGTATTAGTAATAAGCAACTGAAAGTTGAACACTTCAGTTGATACTAGAAGTAATCAGGCGAGAATGTGGTGCTGTAACTGGTGATCAAACGCTTTGAAAGTGTTTTCTTTTTTTTTTGGTATCTGGGCAAGACGTGAATAGAGCTTTCTTCGCATTGGCAATTGAATTGTTCCTTACAGCGGAGAGGACAGCGCAGGCTCGTAGTCTACATATGTAGAATGTTTGTACGTTTTGATCGGAACTGAAACGTTTTGTTGTGGCGTCACTTTCATGTTTCAAGAAAATCAATAGGTCGGCTTGGGTAGTACAGTGCAGTGCAACCCCCCCCCCTCCCCATGGACACAAAACCTTATCTTCATACTTACCTCTTGCCTCGCTAACTTAAAAGCCGCGGTCTGTAGGATTTCTGTTTGTATCTCTCAATCTGTCGGTGCCTTACCAGTTGAAACATAGCCGTGGGAATGAAGCGCTAGGAATTTTGTTCACTATTTCATAGTACATCGTCTGATGGACTTAGTATGTTCAGTCTATGGATTATATTCGTGACTTTCGACATTGTAAGTGATTTGGATGTTGTCATTGAAATACAGTTAAGAAAAGTTTGCAGGAAAAGAGTTCAAATACAGACTTGTACATTGGCGTTTGAAACTTGATCAAAACGCATTGTATCCATTGGTTTTTATGGTAATCAAACTTTATTTTAGTTGATTTATAGTGTGTTCCAGTGTGTATATACATTATTGAGCTTAGGCCTTCATAGAAATGCAGGCTACACTACTGAATTACATAGAAATGCAGGCTACACTATTCAGCTTACTTAGAAATGCAGGCTACACTATTCAGCTTACTTAGAAATGCAGGCTACACTATTCAGCTTACTTAGAAATGCAAGCTACACTCTTCAGCTTACTTAGAAATGCAGGCTACACTATTCAGCTTACTTAGAAATGCAGGCTACACTATTCAGCTTACTTAGAAATGCAAGCTACACTATTCAGCTTACTTAGAAATGCAGGCTACACTATTCAGCTTACATAGAAATGCAGGCTACACTATTGAGCTTACTTAGAAATGCAGGCTACACTATTCAGCTTACATAGAAATGCAGGCTACACTATTCAGCTTAGATTGGTAGTCAAATTTGTCTGTACAATGTCTTCTAATGGGGGGGGGTGTACAAATAGTCCAGTGCATTGTGTCAGTGGCGGATATTTTGTTAGGGTCAAAGAAGAGGAAGGGGGAAGAGATGCTCCATGCTATTAAGACTAAAACACTTCCTCACACACACACACAACACACAACTTGAGTGGGGATGGTATAACTGACTTGCCCTCCACAGGCACAACTTGAGTGGGGATGTGATAACTGACTTGCCCTCACACACACACAACTTGAGTGGGGATGGTATAACTGACCTCCCCTCCCCACACACACACAACTTGAGTGGGGATGGTATAACTGAATAGCCCTCCACACACTCACAACTTGAGTGGGGATGGTATAACTGACTTGCCCTCCACACACACACACAACTTGAGTGGGGATGGTATAACTGACTTGCCCTCCACACACACAAAACTTGAGTGGGGATGGTATAACTCACTTGCCCTCCACACACTCACACACAACTTGTGTGGAGATGATATAACTGACTTGCTGGGATCTAACTGAATAAATCTTCAAACCTTCTTAGTTTTTCACCTGTGCACCACCTAGTGTTTGTTTTTCTTATAAATTAATAGAATACTGGATGATGGATCACATTGGTCATTTGATTGATGGTAGGACACTGTGTCCTCTAAAAAATGTTGTTAGGTTTAAAATGGAAAGTTTAATCTGAACTACATGTTGTTGCTGCTAAAAAAATGGAAGGAAATATTTAATGCTGGAAAAGTTTTGTTTTTCTTCTTTAACTCCCTTTCAATCAAGATTATTTTCTTGATTTTGTTATGTTTTCATTTGGTGTTGTAAAATATTTCTTTCTTTTTTTTACTTTGTAAGCTGCTAGTAAGTTTGTTTGTGTCTATATGGCATCTTTTTATTTTCTCACATCCTGGGTCACTTTTGGCAGTTTGTACAACAACACTTAAAACAAAGCCTTAGTTGACAGTTTCCAATGCAGTGCTTTTTTGTTTCTCTTCTATTTCACTGAAGTTTTGACTGTAATGACTTCTTCCTTGCCAGAAAGCAACATCCATTGGACAAGCTTAAATATTATATGATCAAAAAGAGTTAGCATAGTCCATTTTCCAACCAACACAGAGTTTATCCAAAACTTTTTTATTGATGCCCATTCCCAATTTGACTTATACTATGACAGAAAAATAATTTAATTCTATACATTTTTTTCTCTGATAGATCTGACGATTTGAAGAAATCTGTTCCTCAACAATCACCAACTCCTGTCTCAGAAGTGTTTAGTTCAAAGGTCACATTGACCCTTGCTAAATCCCCTACCACCAAATCACCAGCGCCACCTGCAGGCCAGTATGCTGAAAGCAGAGACTCCACACCGCCACCACTTACCTCACCTCTCAGAACCAGACCCAGCCAGGCTTCCCTTACTCATGATGAGCTTGTCCACTTGGCGGCAGATCTCCAGGCCAGTGAGGCTGCTTTAAAGAACAGACTTCAGGAACTGCAGGCATCCCATGGTTCAGACTTGTCCAAAAGAGTGGAAGAACTGGAGGTTATCAACCAGAACTTGCAGAGGAAGCTGAGATTTTCAGAGAGCAAGCGCACATTCCAGGCATCACCAAGTCCAGACAAACAGCCTCGGTTACTCTACCACGGTGGTGACAAAAATAACAACAACAATACTGCAGAATACCCCAGTGGAGGACTAGACATATCACAAACAATGTTGGATAAGCCAGAACACATTCTGATGCAGCGCATCAAAGATTTGGAAACTGTAGAGAAACACAATATAACCCAGGTAACAGTCATACATTTGTTCTTCATTTGTCTATATAAACACAACAAAACCCAGGTAACACGGCACACAATTTGTTCTTCATGTGTCTATATAAACAGATCTCACCTGTTCCTCTTGAGTTTTCCACCATTTTTCTTACCATTAAGTCTGCAAAACTTAGTTGAAAGTATTTGCTATGTCAAACATTCTTACACCATTAAGTTAAAATCACTAGAGGTTGAACAGTTTTGGTAACATTGAAAAAGAAATTGTTTTAGAAACCAATTTTTTCTTTTTTTAATAAAATATGTCAACGCTGCATTTCCATACTTTTAACAGTTGACTGAGCTTGAAAGAGATAGAGAAGTTCTACATGAAATAGCTAGAAAGGACAAGGCAACAATTCATGATCTACAGATCAAAATAAGAGAACTGCAGCTTTCCGAGCGAGGGCTTAAAGAACAGGTAAGAATAATTTCAGTCTTGAACTGTGTTTGCCATTTATTCTCTTTGATTTTGTTTCATAGATCTTCTCATCATTTTTGTTTCTTTATTTCATTTCTGGAGACTTCAAAGGAAAAACAAAGTTCTAGAAATCATTATATTTGTCTAACTTTTTTTTTTGTAAGTCGCATCAAACCTTCTTGCATTTTTAGCTTTAATTATAGCCTTTCATTTGGAAAATTAATTAAATTACTAATATTCACACACTCTTTAGATAAAGTTATTTATGAGTAACTATTTAAACATTTTGGCATCAACATTGTTCCCAATCTAGACATTTTAAAATGTTTCAATACTAAATCATGTCAAACCAGGGCTGGTAAAGAGAATCAGAATTTGCAAGGAATAGAAGTTCTTGACACTGGAATGTAGTATTCGTTTCATTTTAGACATAATCTGTATCTTACATTGTTTGGATTCTTGGCTAAGACTTTTGTAATGAACTCAACCTGTGCATTTAAATTGGGATACGGCTAAATATTTTCTTATGTATTTTTGTAAAAACTTAAATCATTGTAAAAATTTTTTTAATCAAAACTCTGTTTAGTAAATTTGAAGCACTATGAAACTTCTTTATTTTCATAAAAACAGATCAGCAATCTGGAACTATCAGAAGGTTCCTTGTATACAAAATGTGAAAACCTGGAGGTCACCAGACAACAGCTTGAGGATCGTGTTCATGAGTTGGAGATCCATGAGCGTAGGCTGCGGGAGTTGGTCCGCAGACTCAAGCTGAATGAAGAGCACTGGCTGAGCAAGTCTGGGGGCATGGAGAATGCTGTGGCAGAACTTTCTGCTACTGAGCTTCAGCTCAAGAGGCACCTTCAGGACATTGAAATGGAGAAGGGTGGTCTTTCAGAGAGAGCTGAGTACCTGGAAGCCAGGGTCAGGGAACTTGAAAATGTTGAGTTGAGTTTGCTGCAGCGCTTGAAGAGTTATGAAATTAATGAGGTACATTGTTGTGGCTTTTCTTGATCTAAATGTATTAACAATGTTGAGATAGTTTTAGAAAGTGGGACTGGTTAAAGAGGATTACAGGTTTCTTTTCTGACTTGTTATGTCAACATAGGATCACAGGTTTCTTTTCTGTCTTGATATGTCAACATAGGATCACAGGTTTCTTTTCTGTCTTGTTAGGTCAACATAGGATCACAGGTTTCTTTTCTGTCTTGTTAGGTCAACATAGGATCACAGGTTTCTTTTCTGTCTTGTTAGGTCAACATAGGATCACAGGTTTCTTTTCTGTCTTGTTAGGTCAACATAGGATCACAGGTTTCTTTTCTGTCTTGTTAGGTCAACATAGGATCACAGGTTTCTTTTCTGTCTTGTTAGGTCAACATAGGATCACAGGTTTCTTTTCTGTCTTGTTAGGTCAACATAGGATCACAGGTTTCTTTTCTGTCTTGTTAGGTCAATATTTATCTCAGGAGGTTTGAAATCAAAAAGTTTAAAACATAGTTCATAAAATTATCTATAATTGGTTGTATTCAAGATTGAATACTGTACAATAATCTATACACTTGCAAATCCTGCACTTTTCTGGAAATAGATGTATTTGAAACAAAAAAATCAATACATATTTTTACAGGAAAAAAAGGTTCTAGTTGATATATAAGATCTATTTCATTAAGAAATAAGATTTTTCCCTTTGCTTCTCTTTTGTGCTCTTTAATTTTCTTTAATCATTTTTTTGTTAATTCTTTCATGAGTAGAGAGCAAGTGCCATAGATATTTGAAGCCTTCATTATTTCAATATTTTTCAGGCCAACCTAAAGAACCGTCTTGGTCATCTAGAGAACTCTGAGGCAGCTGCCCATAGTAAAGCCTATGAGTTGGATGTGCTGAATGTAGATCTGTCGCAGAGATTACAGAAGGCTGTAGAAGAATGTTCAATGCTGAGTCAGCACATTTTACAACTCCAGGGACAGGTAAGCCATTCAATTTTTTGATTCATTTGATTATATTCTTAAAAAATTTGTTAAATTACATGAATTTGTTGCTTTTGGCTTGAATAGAAGAGGATAGTCTGTATGCCTTTTGTCTACGCACTTTTCATCACAGAGATTTCCGAATCCTTATCAATAAAATCCTATTTAGAATGATTTATTACAACAACAGAAAATGTTTTGAACATCATCAGCACATTCTAGCAAACTAACAGTACAAAACAATTGAAGTTCATATTTTATAGAACTTTAACTTCATGATTTCATTACAATCTTGCACTCTCTTCCTTGTGGTATTATCCTGTGGTTGTGTCACTAGGTCCAAGAACTAGACAGACGTCTGCTGTCTGCTAAAGACTCTGAAATGGCATACAAGCAGCATGTTGAAACCTTGGAGAAAAATGAGAATCTGGTTCAGAAAAAAGTCCGGGAGTTTGAGCTTCGGGAGATAGACAGCCAGGCCAGGATACGGGAGCTAGAACAGACTGTTGAAATACTGAATGATAAAATTGCTGCCTTGCAGCGATCAGAAAATAGATTAAAGTTTAGAATACAAGAGCTAGAGGAGATTACTAGTCAGGTAGGTCAGAAAATAAACTTATTGCATGTCAATGTTTGTGTGACATTTTCTGTTAATAATTTTTACTGCTTCTATGAGATATGCAGGTACAACATGGCCTACAATGTGCCATTGTGCCAAATAACAAAAACAGATTTAGTGGCTTGGCAATAATTTGGTTTGGGGTATTAGTGCCGTATTAGATTTATTTTTTTTTTCTAAAATAGCTAGAATGTGTTTTTATACAGGTATATATATAAAAAGGAACATTAACTTGGTAGTTTTTTTTTATTCCATTATTTCTCAGAAGCAAAAATCTTAGACTAATGTTGAATAGCACTTTCTTTGACAAAATTAATCAATTTTAATTAACTGTTTTTTACCAAATTTAAGATAATGGAAATCAATCTTTCAAAGTTGCCCATAATCAGTATTAAATGTTTGATTACTCTTTAGCAGATTGCAGATGGCTGAGTAGTAAATTGTAGATAATGTTGAACATTTGGCCTTTCTAACACACATCCAGAAAAAACATCTATTTTGTGTCCAGAGGAACAATATTTTACCATTTGTCAAGTTTATTGAACTAGTGAAATAAAACTGAATCCTTTGGTTTCATCACATCATCATATATTGTATGTGGTCAGAAATTTGTAACTTTCATTTCAAGCTAGCCTGGTGTTTCTATATAAATCGATTTTTATTCTATTGACAGGATTCTCAGGCAAGAGATAAAGCCCTGAAACATAGTACAGTTCCTCAAAAACTTGAAGACTGTCAGAAATACATAATTGTATTGCAACAACAAGTTGAACATCTTCAGCAACATTTGTCATCATCCTCTAAGGTTTTCTAGTTGTATTGTTTTTAAACTTTTCATTGGAATGTTTTGTGATCTTGTTAAACTATATAACTGGTTGTCATGGTAAAGTTATAAAGATTACTTAAATTATACTTTGTATATATACATTTCTAAACTGCTGTCCATTATTGTTTAAGCAATCTATTATTGCTTTGTATTAGGCAGGTGAAGGTCAGAGTGTCTCTGTCTCACTGGATGAGTACAACATGTTTCAGAGACAGAATGTTTTGTTAGAAGAAACATTGTATCAGTTGCAGGAAGTGGAGAGAGAGAAGGAGCAACTTAGTGTCACTATGCTTCAGCTGAGACAAGGCAAGGTCAGTAGGTCTTCAATAGTTTATGTTCTAGAGGCCTTTGATTTCTAACTGAAAATAGTGAATAGTGATTTCATGTCAACTCATTGATTCAACTAAATGGTGCATTCAGTAAAGTCTTAAGACATACTTCAAAGGGTTGGAGCATAAACTGCATCAAAGTTTATCGCAATGCCTTAACTGGTGCAACAAATGAAATGTTTCCAATTGATTGAAAATAGGACACAGCTTTGCTTCATTTTACAAAATATTTCTCAATCATAATGTTTCAAATCTGAATTCAATTATTTATTACATACATAAAGTATTCTTTAATAGTTGGCATTTTAGTGAATCACAACTATGGATGTGAATTTTTTACGTAGCCTAGGAAATAAAATAATTCTGTTTAACAAATAAATTGGTTAATTGGATTAATGTTTATCAGACCAGTGGCATATTTGGACCAAATCTTAAAGTACTTAATAAATTTTATTATTCAGACCAATCTGGTTAAATGGACTAGCCGGTTATTAGGACCAAAATAATAGCATCCAGATGTGATCTAATGAAACAGATTCTGCTGTATTCATATTTTCAACACATGCATTAAGTTTTAGTTTTATATCTCTCCTAGACCTCTCTGAATTAAACTTTGATGAAGATTTATTTGCATGTTGTTTTATTTTATTATCAGGGTGCTTGTGGCCATGAGGTGGAGATTGAAGTCTTAAAGAAACGACTGCTTTCTTATAAGACCTTATTTAATAAATTGAAGTTTAGTCTGTCCGCGGGGCAGGCGACCTCTTTGTTGGACTCTGAACAAGGTAAGTTTCCATTTTGATTACTTTTTAAATCTTATTATTTAACCCACATATATGTGATTAGTCTTGTTGAAGAATTAGAAAGATCTCAAAACACCTATAAGATTTGATTTTCATAGATGTTTTACATTTGGATGGTATGTGAAAAATTGTTTTTTATGAATTTGTCCCTAACAGAGAAAAATAAAATAAGAAATGTTACCTTTTGCATTTCTGTTGTTTTGAATTATTTGGCAAATTGTATTAGATGCTTTAAAAAAGTCCTACAAGATTGCATCTATTTGCTTTTTATCATTAAAACCTTTTAAAAATGTTTCAAAGTCATCTGAGACTTTCACAAGGGGAAAAAGATCTCCACAGTTTTGGTTAGATATGGATGGCTTTATTTTGACTTGAAAGAATACATGTTGATAGTTGCACCCACACTACAATGTTAGTCATCAATACAATTCACACTGCACATTAACAAGGGATCAATGAAGAAATGTTTTCTTAAGAACACAACAGCTGTGGTTGTAGTCTTGTGTAAATGTGTGTTTTGTTTGCTGATAGTGTGTGTCTGTCTGTAACATGAGTAATCTGTGATTTGTTATGGACTGTCAATTTTGTGCTGGTAATTTCTTAAAGAGATTTTGTTTAATACTTTTCAATAGGCAAATTTTTAACATGTAAGGAGGTATTTTTTAATAAACGATATATGTATATATATATATATATATATATATTTATTGGTAATAGATTGTTATTGTTTATTTTATATATACTGATTTTATGTCTCTACTGTCAACCGGACTTTAACTTAATGTAAACATTTACAATAAATAATTGCAAGTCCACGCTGTACTTTTTCAGATTCAGATCCGCTGGGTGATACCCTTCCAGCACGACATTTACACGAGCTGGAACCAGAGAGAGTCCTTCAATCTATTCGCGGCTTTCAAGATGGAAAGGCAGAAACTATAGATGCCCACCAGGATGATTCATTACAGAGGGATGTTGTGCAGGTCAGATGTTCTATGCATTGTGTAGGATTAGATGCCTCACATTTGAATCAATTATCGCATAGAGCTCAATAGCTTTTTTTTATTTTTAGATTCTTGGGACTAGAAGACTGAAATACTTTCTTAGAACTAGAAGACAGAAATACTTTTTTAGGACTAAAAGACTGAAATATTTTCTTAGGACGAAAAGAATGAAATATTTTCTTAGGACTAAAAGAATGAAATATTTTCTTAGGACTAGAAGACTGAAATATTTTCTTTGGGACTAGAAGACTGAAATACATTCTTAGGACTAGAAGACTGAAATATTTTCTTTGGGACTAGAAAACCGAAATTTTTTTTAGGACTAGAAGATTGGGAATATTTTCTTGGGACTTGAAGATTGAAATAGGGTTAGGGTTTGGGACATTTAATTTTTCTTTGCTCTAGGACAAACTTTAGTTTTACTTGTTATGAACACAATTCCCTACACTAGACAAGTTGGGTCCATCCTGCCTTCATTGCTCCTTGTTTTACTGATTGCCTTCATGTTTGCTTTGGTCTTCCAGTCTTTCCCTTCCCCTGTGGGTTCCAACAGTCACCTTTATTTTAAAGTAGTTACATAACACATGATGAAGGCATATAAGTAATCAGATGATCATTTTACTAGAGAATTTCATTTTTGAGTTAACTGTGTAATGGGAACTGACTTTGAAAATTTTGTTTTAAAGTTGGTCACTATACATGCTTAGTTAAAAAACAAAAGGAATGGATGTCTAAAATCACACAGTCAAAGGCACCTAGTTCAGGCAGGATAAAGGCACAAGTGAAACCAAAATATAGATGACACTTATTTTTTGAGAGTTGAACAAAACAAGTCAGATGGACAGATAGCATAAAAATTTTCCGGTGTAAAGAGGTGTGGTGGAAGGTCAGCACAAGAAAATACAACACAGTTTGATATGAACAGTTTGAAATGAACAGTTTGATATGAGCAGTTTCATATGAACAGTTTGATATGTTTCTATTTTTGTTCCACAGACTACAGTTAAAGGGATTCTTTTATCACAAACTGCACAAACCAAATCTGAACAACCCTCCTATCAAGAAGAATCTCACTGGAGAGCTATTGAGGCCCGAAAGCCTAAAGAAATTATGTCTGGCTCATGGGGAGGAGCCATAGACATGGTAGTGGGTGGAGTCAAGCAAGCTCTGCCCCGCCACCTAGATGGCAGCAAACGAAGCTCGACTCCTGAGCTGGAAGAAGTAACGGTGGCCTTCCACCTTCAGTCTGAGAGTGAGCTAAGCAGTCATCATAAAACACAGAATGACACGGACTCTTCCGATGGCCCAGTACCACCGCCTCGACGCGGTCGGATACACAGGGTTGTCAAGAGCAGCAATTACAAAACTAACAGTGGACATGACAGCAGCGGAAGTAGGTCAACAGATGTTGACTGCGCTACTACATCCACTGTGGCCGCGAACAAAAAACATTATTTCGGTAATGAAAAATCTCTGCCTTCTTCGGCAAATGCTAAGAGAAATAGTCAGCAAACTAAACCAGCACCCTTGACCAGTTTCGGAGAGGATTCTTTTTACCTGCCCAGCTCTACACAGGAAGGAGCAGACAGCCTTGATGATGGAGAAGCCCCGCCTTTGCCTAGTTCAGCTCCACCAGGGAGATCGCCAACACGTGTGAGGCAGGAGAGAAAAGATTCCTTGGATGACTCAACAAGTGGAATGAGTATCAGAGAACGTATTGCACTGATAGAAAAACAACTTCAGGTTGGAGAGTTATTCATGTCAAATAAATTAACTCTTTCTTTCTGTAATTATTTTCCACATTCCGATGGAATTATTCATTTTGTTCATATTACCCTGTTATGATTAAACTTAACCCTCTTAAGACGGAGCATTTTAGCATGTCTTGTGCCAAAAAGACGGAGCACTATTTCCAGCCTTAACACTTCTCTTACAAAAAATTCCTAACAAATAAACTAATTACTTAACATAGACAAAACTATATATATTATTGTAAAGAAATGAATGAACTAATTTAATCTTATGAAATTTATCTGAAATATTAACATTTATTAAAATAAGCCAAGCTAATTTGCATAATTTATGTGGAATCTCTATGTGCATACAATTCCAAAAAAGTTTTTTCAAAATAGAACAGAATTATAAAAATAAGAGTTCTTTAAGAAGTTTTAGGCTTGAATAAGCCCTAATGCATGTCTTTAGAGAAATAAGGCACATTGAGACCCTTCAGACACTTCTATCACATTATTTTACTACTTTTCTCTCCACCCCCCCCCCCCCCCCCCACCCGGTACCATGGAAACAAATACCTTCATTATTGTCACAGTGACAGTCACCCATTTATGACCCAGGGATTGTTTTTTTAGCTGTTTGTTGGTCAGAAAGTTGGCATCATATTTATTAGTCTCCCTGACAACTGTTTGAACTAAATTGATAGTAAAAAAAAGAGCATAAAACAGCCTATTGGGTGCTAATCTCTTGGTTCTCAAATGGGTCTTCTCTATCCAGCTACCCACCCTTACCTTTAAACCATGTTACCAAGAATAGACATCATCAAACCATACTAGATCTAGATCTAGTATCAGTGTAAACTTAGATCTAGTATCTAGATCTAGTATCAGTGTAAACTTAGATCTAGTATCTAGATCTAGTATCAGTGTAAACTTAGATCTAAAGTTTTCCTCAATTCTGCTTTTATTTTTATTATCTTTTTCGCCAAATAGCCTTAGGCCGATATATCGGCAGCGTCATCTTAAGAAGGTTAAATAACTCTTTTGTTAGTTATCAGAAATGCTTATATTTGGTATAGAATTAAAGGAGAATGCACACACATTTTAGAAAAAACAAATTGATGTTTTACTCAAACAAAATAAAAGTCAATTTTGTATTATGGAATTTAAAAATAAAAAATTACAGACGTCTCTAAGTCTCTTTAGAGATAGATCTAGGAAGTATTTTATGATCCATTTGATTTTAAAGTATTTTTTATGAAAGTTATTCATATTTCCACAGAACTAAATATATAACATATATAAAACATTTAAATTAATTGTCTTGGGGTAATTATCCTATGTCGACATCACTATGAAAAAAGAATATAGAAAAAATAGAGCGTTTTGTAGCCCCACTCTTTAAAAACATCATTTTTGGTAAAAACACTTTGAAAATGATAAAAAAATATGTATTTTTTTCCAAAGGGAAACTATTCAAGATGAAATTATAAGCAATTAAAAACATTCTGGGAATAAAGAAAATCACTGTCTTTTTAAGCATGGCGATAACATTGTCCTTTAGGCTGCAAAGTGGGGTAAAATCAACGATGGTATTGTTGATTAGGAGAGAAAGAGTTAGGTGTAGCAATCAGTTTCAAATCATTGCCCTGAATTTTGAAAAAATATTATTTTAATGCTTAGAAAAGTTAATTTATGAAATTTTTTTTTTTATTTTCTGGTAAAGATTAACAACATGAACTTCTTTAAAAATGCATTTCAAAACTTTGAATCATTTTGAAATCTTTGTATTGTGTTCTAGTTCATTTGGAAATCTTTGCACTGTGTTCTAGTTCATTTTGAAATGACGCGTAGGACGTAATCATCTTCTTTTTTGAAGTAACGTCTGTATTATATAAGATAAGAAATCTTTGTATTGTGTTCTAGTTCATTTGGAAATCTTTGTATTGTGTTCTAGTTCATTTGGAAATCTTTGTATTGTGTTCTAGTTCATTTGGAAATCTTTGTATTGTGTTCTAGTTCATTTGGAAATCTTTGTATTGTGTTCTAGTTCATTTGGAAATCTTTGTATTGTGTTCTAGTTCATTTGGAAATCTTTGCACTGTGTTCTAGTTCATTTTGAAATGACGCGTAGGACGTAATCATCTTCTTTTTTGAAGTAACGTCTGTATTATATAAGATAAGAAATCTTTGTATTGTGTTCTAGTTCATTTGGAAATCTTTGTATTGTGGTCTAGTTCATTTGGAAATCTTTGTATTGTGTTCTAGTTCATTTGGAAATCTTTGTATTGTGTTCTAGTTCATTTGGAAATCTTTGTATTGTGTTCTAGTTCATTTGGAAATCTTTGTATTGTGTTCTAGTTCATTTGGAAATCTTTGTACTGTGTTCTAGTTCATTTGGAAATCTTTGCACTGTGTTCTAGTTCATTTTGAAATGACGCGTAGGACGTAATCATCTTCTTTTTTGATGTAACGTCTGTATTATATAAGATAAGAAATCTTTGTATTGTGTTCTAGTTCATTTGGAAATCTTTGTATTGTGGTCTAGTTCATTTGGAAATCTTTGTATTGTGTTCTAGTTCATTTGGAAATCTTTGTATTGTGTTCTAGTTCATTTGGAAATCTTTGTATTGTGTTCTAGTTCATTTGGAAATCTTTGTATTGTGTTCTAGTTCATTTGGAAATCTTTGTACTGTGTTCTAGTTCATTTGGAAATCTTTGTACTGTGTTCTAGTTCATCGTTTTTGTTTTGAACACTTATTTTATATTTAGAACTATTTTTCAGACTGATCAGAGTGGCACCAAATCAGACACAGACCAAGTGTTTTATTGGAAGAAAAAGGTTTGCCTTTATGTTGTGCTAGTTTGTTCATGACTTACATTACACTTTATGTCTAGATATAAGTTGTATTTATTTGGGAGCGGGAACATTTTTAAGTATTTTTTTTTTTTTATTCTATTTTCAGTCCAGTGAAAATTTGAGACAAGTTGAAGTGTTGGAGAAAGATAATAAATATTTGAAGGAGGATGTAAGTTAATTAAATCAGTTTTGTCACTTGACCAAAAAGTTGTTTCATAAACTGACACTGAAGGTGATTTTCTCTCTAGTAACATCTAGGTGTTCATTATAACACAAGTTTCTCTTGTTCATAAACTACTAAAAATAAATCTGTTTTAAAATGTTGTAGACTTCAGAACATTTTGATTGTTAATTCCTTGGCTAGGTTTCTGTAAACAGATTATTATAATGATGGACTTGTGAGATTCTTAACCAAAACTAATTTAAAACAGCGTAAATATAATTTAACAATTTAGTCCGTCTTCTTTGTATTAAAATCCACTGAGTATTCAGTTTCAACTTAAATAATTGCTATTGTGTTTTGCTAGGTTTTTCTTTACTATAATCTGGTAAATAAAAACTCATGTGATTCTCCAGTGATTTAGTCTAAATATATACATTCTCTCCCCTGACACAGTCTAAACAAGTTAAAAAGACACAACACTAAGGTATATTCCTTATATCCAACAATATTTGTACATGTAGCCAGATTTGTATTGTAGTTTGAGGACAGGTTTTTTTCATTCAGTAGATTTTTTTTATGTACAACTTTGCCATCAAGTGGGCCATTTTATTGTTGACCCTTTTATATTTTCTTTTCTTAACAGATAAAGACTAAATGCTGAATGAATGAAGCATTTCTATTTTGAAATGAAAGCTTTAAATAATTGCGATTTTCAAATGACATTTATTTTAGAAATTGATATATTAAAAATTTCTCCAAAAATTTTGTGTGATAGTAAAAAATTTCTTGCTTTCAAATTTGTCTGCTGCTGCAGTTCTCTACTGCAGATTTTAATATTTGAATGAAAACCAACTACAAGAATATTTTGGTCATTGCTCTTTATTGGCACATTTTACAGCTTTCTAGCACCTACCTATACAAATAGAGCTTTTATGTAAAGTAGGATTACATGGCTAATGTTTTTATTCTGTAAGACTAACTTTTTGATGTTCTACTAATAGAAACAACTTGTATTTTCTTCAACTTCAAATGAAATCATTTTTTTAATAACAGTTTCTGTTGTCTTTAAATGTCTTCATTCTTTTTAAAACCACCATTAGCCCAGCATTCATTCTTCTTTTCATTACATGTTCAGCTTCCCCCTGCTTACAGGAGGAAAGAAAAGGTAAGATAAGGCTGCATCGCAGGTCTTTTATGCCTGGTACACAACTGGACAGTGTCCAGTTTGTTTTATGGCTCTGTAGATCCCCTTTATGTCTACTTTCTTAGTTTCCAGCCTGCTCACAATGTAGTCATTGAATGACATTTTGTTTAATTTGTTACAATGCACTCGTTTAGTTCATGATCCTTTTTTATTCTTAAATATTTTTGTTTCAGTTTTTTTTCTTACCATTCATTTGGCTGTTTTTACTTTTTGATTCGCAAAACATTTCTAACATGTTTGGATTAGTAAAACATTTTGTTAATGTTAATTTTGTTTGATAATTAGTATTTTAAAAATGTATTTTAATCACTAGCCAAGATAGAAGGCTAATGACTATTTGACTGTGATATTCAGTAAAGGACTCTTAATAAGCTGTGTCTTGTACCATGAAACCCTTGCTTCAAGCAGTGCCACTGTTGGTGAAGGTTTCTCTTAACTTGTTCATTGCTTAGTGGTTCTGTTGCTTTTTTTTTCTGCACAATGTAAATGTGTACAACGTATTACTAGTGTACGAAATAGACTTATTTAGACTTACTTTTGTACCAATAAAGACTCACAAGTGTATTAATAGAGACTTACTTGTGTAGAAATATAAGACTCACTACTGTAACTCACTAGTGTACTGATTATAGACTCATTGTGTACAAATATTAAAATTTAAAAGAAAATTTCCTTTACACTAATTTAAAATTTATTAACTGATTAAATTTCATACAAAAGGATTTATAATTAAGTTTTCAATTAAAAAAATGTTTTTGTCAAATGAACTAAATGAAACCTGCATTCCCAAACCTTGTTTTCCAATTTGTTATCTTTTTATTTTCTTACATGTCTTCAGATCAATCGGCTAGAAAAGGAACTTGAGGACAAACGTCGTTACATTAATCTTTTAGAAATTTGGCTTTCGAACTTAGATGATCTGCTTAAAAATAAAGTATGTTGGAAGAATTTTTATCGTATATAGATTTTTTTTGTCTGGCTCCATATTTTTTTTTTTTTAAATGAAATTTGCAATTTCTTTTTTTAGAACAAACAAACTGACAGAGAAATGTTGGAATATCTTCAGCTAGATTTGACAAAATTACGGCATGAGTTGAGTCACATTGGGTATCGCAGGGAGGATTGTGTCTTGGATGCTGCTGCCCTGAAAACGGAATTAGAGCATAGAGATAAAGAAATAGTGTCTAAAGTAAACTATTTTAGTTCATTTGTAATGTCACAAATATTTTAGAAGATTTAAGGTGATTTTTTAAGGTTTTTAGCTTTATACAGATAATTATTTGTGTGCAAACTAATTAGCTTAATAGAAAAATGAATGGAAACATTTTACAGAGAAATGAAATTGAAAGCCTTGTTCAGAAATTAAGGCTGAGCCAGGAAGAGTGCCAGACTATCGAGGGTATGCGACGTAATGCTCTTGACTCACTCCGATCCCTAGAGAAAGAAGTGATTGACTTACAGGAAGCAGAAACACAGCTGAAAAATGCTCAGACTGAACTTCAGACTCTGAAACAAGAGGTAACTTGACTGTTATATAAGAATAGAGCTAAGCTTAAAGTTCACTTATTATTAGATTGCAAAAAAAAAAAAACTTAAGTATTTTCAAATGTATGTGTACTGCTTAAAAGGTGTCTAAATGGTTTTGAAAAAAATATTGTCAATGATTTTGTTATAATACAGTTCGAAATTAAGTGCAAGAAACTTAATGATGCTCTAGCTGAGAGAAAAGAATTTGAAATGACTCTGGAGAAAACCATTGCAGAAAGGGACAGGTTGATATGTGAATTGAAGAGCCTGGAGGAAATGAATGACAAGTTAATAAGTGAACTGAAGAGCTCTGAGGAAATGAAAAGTAGTTTGAAGAAAGAGATAAATGAACTGAACATGAAGATGGCAGAAATCTCCAGCACTGAATCCAGAAATTCTAGTTTGGCAGGACATATAAACAAATTAAATGATTTGTTGGCCACAAGGGTAATTACTCTGCACTTGTTTTCACTTGGTGATTGGTGAAAGTCTCACATTGACATTACATTCACTATTTTTGCACATGGGTTGTTTTTTTTTTAGCCTTTATATATTTGGAAAGTGTTTTACTTTTATCTTATTCTAAGTGTTCACAAAGCAATTTTATGTAAAATATGAAGTGGTTTTTATTTTTATTTATTTTTTTTTGTGATGTTGAATGTAATTTTTTGATCCATTTATTTCCTTATTGTTTTTAATTGGATATTCCTTAACACAGAACAGGAAACCATTACAATAGAATTTTTTTCATGAAAATTATCAAAGATTGATGGACCAATTGAATCATTGTTTCATGATTTGTTTTTATTTTTACGATGGTATTTCCTTGTCAATAACTATTTCTAATCTCATTAGTCAACAATCTTTCTAAAATATTTAGAAAGGAATTTTTGTTTTTTGGGCTCAAGGAAGCACTTTTTTTGTTTCATTCATAATTCATTATAATAACATTTCTTTGTGTTCATCTTTTTAATTTGTTATGACCTTTAAATGTCTTGTAAGAATGAAAATTCAGTTTGTCTTTAAAAAACAGTTTGTTTCATTAGAAATATTGTCTGCTTTGACATAATTGAAATTGTCTTGTGTCTCCAGACAGAAAAAATGCAGGAAGTTTACAAAGAAAACTTGCAGCTCCGAGAACGTTCCCATCAAACTGAGACCGAACTCATTAGATTGAGGAATTTGTGTGATGATTATAATAACTTGTCTGCCCGGGTAAGAAAGTATTTTTTTTTTAGATTTAAAAAATACATTTTCAAAGTGGAACTCACTCTTTATTGACCTCAGATAAACAACATGCTACACTACATTCAAGAAGAACATTAAGAACTATCTGTTTAATCTGTTTAGATTAGTTTGTCATTTTAGCTCTCATGTTTATGTTTGTAATGTTATCACAGCTCCTTAAGCCTACATTGTGTTTTTCAACAACGCTCTATAAATTAAATTATATTTATTAAATATTGTATCTTCTTGGGCTAGTTTTGTTTTTTTCCTATTATTTCTTTTGTTGCATATATTTTTTTTTTTTTTATTGACAGTTTGATGAACTTGACAATTCTAAAAAGCAGGCAACAATTTTACTTCAAAGCCTACAAGCCAAAGTTGAAAGGTTGGCAAGAAAATGTCAAGAGAAGGTAAATCACTTCTTTTTCTTTGCTTGTTCAAGAATTTTTAAAATTCTGTTATATTTTTTTACAAAGCTTTTATCTTAATATTTCAGATGGATTTGTAGTTAGTCTATTGTGAAACATTATTTATACGAAGAGTAAAAAAAAAATGTAAATTTACACCCTTTACTTATGGAGTTTTCTCAAAGAATTCTTTTCAAATCATCTAAAAAAAATATTGTTATGAGTGAATACTCAGGCTTATTAGAAGTTTCGTTTTGTTTTGAGAGGGCCATACAAGTTTGTTTCTACCTAGAATTAGGGCCATACAAATTAGTTTCTACCTAGATTTAGGGCCATACAAATTAGTTTCTACCTAGATATAGGGCCATACAGATTAGTTTCTACCTAGATTATACAAATTAGTTTCTACCTAGATTATACAAATTAGTTTCTACCTAGACTTAGGGCCATACAAATTAGGTTCTACCTAGATTTCATTTAACTCTGGATATTAAGAAAACAACATTATACCATGGAGGATGGAAATTTTTCTGTTTCCATGTTTATATCAATAAAAAGGCTTCTGAGATCCTGTTTATTCTGATTTTATTTTCCCCTTTATAATTGTCCATGTTTTAATATAACAAAAATAATTTTAACTTAAAGAGTCCTTCATCCTGAATCTTCCTGATTAGCAGTTTAAACTCCAACTTATTCAAAATTTGAGATATTTAAGTTCAGATTTTATGTGCCATGATAAAAATATGATTTAGTGGCTGTAATATTTTGACTAATTGTCTTTGTTTTTTTGACTTCCTTACATTTTCAGTCTTATCTAATTATATAAATTCTTTGTAAACATGTTTTAAATTCTAAACAAGTAAAAAAAAATACTTTCATTACAAAGAATTCATCATTTATACAGCTTACAGAGCAATTATTTTGCTCTTAATAACTAATGAATAATTTTAAATTAAAGGAACATTGTTTACCCCACCCCATTCCTCCCCCACCCTGGTTTAAGTGATTGTATAAATCAAATGTAATTTATATAATACTAATGATGGTTCTATAGATCCAGACTTAGAACAGGGTGCACAAAATGTACCTGAATGTCTATTAATTTATAATTCTTTTTAATGAATAGGGCATACATGCTGATATACCCATAGATGTAGTCTGTAGAAAAAAAAAGTCTAGTCCACTAGCCAAATTTAAATAATTATTTTTACAAGGAAAATTATAACGGCCAACTAGACTTTTTCCCAGTGTGAACAAATATCTAATAATTCTTTTCCTAAAGATATTCATCAACTGTCAAATTTCCAGAGCTGTTCTTGAGATCCACTCATCCATGTTTTGTTGATGAATTTGCAAAGTGAATAGAGGAATTGTAAAAACTAAACAATTGTGCTAGTTAAAGATCTAACTAAAACTTTTCAAAAATATTTTTTGTTTCTAATGACAGGATATTTTGTTGCGAAGACTTGGAGCTGACTTGAGACGAACCTCCTACAGACCATCTAGTGCTCTGGAAGAATTGACAAGACTTGAGCATGTGATGGCACAGGAAGAATATAATATTGTAAGCTTACTTTATGTCTGAAACATTAAAACAATTCTAAATTTGTGTTGTTTTTTTTTGACTTTGTCTTTATGTTATTTTCAAAGATGTTTAAGGTTTACATGAGTATCATACCTAATTTTTTGTTAGGACTTTCCTGTCAATGGCCGAAGTCCACAACGCCCTGCCAGAAACAAGAGATCTTCTTCCCTGGATGACCTAGATTTCAACTATGCTTCAAGCAACACAGATTCCATATCTTTTGTGCCAGTAGCCAGTTCCTGTACAAAGCGTCCACCCCCTTACATGGACAACAGACCAAGGTCAGCAGATAATTTCACACCTAGAGCCAGAGGCTCACAGTCTCGTAGCTCTCCTGTCTCCCGAAGAGTAGAAGTTCACCAGAGAATGGAGACTAATCTGGGTCAATTTATTGCCATTGCGGATTATGATCCAGCTATATTCTCCCAGTCAGGTAGACCGGGACTCGAGTTGGAGCTTAGAGAAGGAGATGCTGTCTTAATAACTGGTAAAATTATTGTCTTATTCAACTTGGTTTTAAGTTTCATTAGTGATTCATTCTAAGTTTTACTTCTTAATTCATTAGTGATTCATTCTAAGATTTACTTCTTGATTCATTAGTGATTCCTTATAAGATTAACTTCTGGCACTGATAAAACCTTGTTTCAGCTCTTTATTCACTTTGTGAAATTGTTTGTATTTCTTAGGTCCAATGGATAGAACTGGCTACTATGAGGCAGAGGTGAAAGGTCGTACGGGTCTGGTTCCAGCCAACTACCTGCAACCATTGAATGGAAGTAGCCACTTGATGACCTATGGCATCAATCCAAGAGTGTCTCCTACACATTCAGAGCCAGCGTTCAACAAACACAAACAAGTTCATGCCATGTCAAGAGGTCAGTTTCTCTTTAGGATTCATTTAAAAATCAATGGGAAGTGTATACAATTTCTGAAAATAAGAAAGTCAGCGCTTTGTTCTTGCTGCTATTTTCTTTCTAATAACCATTTTTTAAGGACTTGTTTAGTTTTCAAATAGTATATATATTTGCTTCTAGAAAACTGGAGGTACAAGTGGCTGAATCTTATGACCAGACATTTATCTAGTTCGTAGAGACATTATTGTTTATATAAAACATAAATAGTTACTACTGAAAACATGACAAAATTTTTAGTAGCCTTTCTTATTTAGATATTAAAATCTCAATGCCATTTGAAAATCTGAATTTACCATCATCTTCATTCTACTTGATGTTGGTACAATACATTAGATGTTTGAAAGTATATCCATTTTTATTGTATGTATATATGTAGGAACCATTTTAAAACAGGAAAAATAGTACAATCTTGTAAGTTCCTAATTTGCTATTTTTGAGGTATATAAGCATAAAATTCATGTCATTATGAAAAATATAAGAAACAAGAATTTGAAGAGAAAATACTGTATTCTATTCCATTGTTGAATTCTGAGATGTTCCAAATTGGAACACTTGACAAATCCTTTTCAATAAATCATACAGTGTGCTTTAAAGTAGAGCACTTCACAAATAAGGCAACAGTACATTATTCATATTGAAATGATGTGTTTTTATGACAATAAGCAGACCTTGTTTTCTTTTACTGTTTGCCTATCACATGATTCAGCCTATCATAGCGTGAATCAATGTTTTGCTGTTGAGGAGGTCTTTTTATGGTTAGGGTTAGCATGAATGACCATGGCTCTTCATGTGATACATCAATGATAATTCAGCAAATATTTATTGCTTCTAATAATGTGTTTTATGCAGTCGCCATGCATTTTGTAAAGTCAACTCAGAACAGAACAATAGAGGATTTGAATATTATTTGTTTTCAGGAATTAAAGCCTGATCCCAATATTTACCAATGTTTTAATCAGCTCTGTCTACTCCTCCCATGAAATAGTTGTAGACTATCAATGGAAAGGGCATGAGAATAAACTAGCCAGCAAATGTAGCCCAGATGATTTGCACCTTACAAATAACTTAAATTGAAACAAATGGTCTTATGACAAATAAATTGTTTGCACCCATGATGTCAGAACTAAGGAATTATGGATTCATTGATCAAGGCTGATATTTGTTTCATTTGAAATTTTATGTGCCTGTTATTGAATTCTTTTATAGGGTATTGCAGCTGGAAAACTTGTTTGTTAGATCCATGTCTCATGGCAGCACTAACAAGTACCTTAAATGCTTACATTCTTTGTTTCCAGTGCATTTTCAGTGAGATTCAGGTGTTAAAAGAAAAACTATTAGTGGTATGGTACTGGATTTGCCTAGTGTTCCAAAAATGAAACATGCAAAAATAGAAGTCTATAACTAATTTGAAAATAATTGAATTTTCTTTTCCCACCATGCTACAGAAAAGATAGAACAAAAACTTGTTAGCAGATGACTTAGTTCATGAAAGTTATATTCATTTGTCTTCAGTTGGGTCTAGAGTAAAAAAATGCACAAAAAATGTATAAAACTTTTAAGGAGGCCTCATAACACCATTCTCTGCAATGCTGCGACTCTGTGCACATGTTTAGGTATATCCCAAGAACTCTTAGATAAGTAAACAAATCATATTCCCATGGTGGCGTTGATCAGTAGGATATAAATAACTATAACAATGGAACTCTTGGCATAAATGAGTTAATATTGGTTTTGGGATCTAAAAAATCTGCAACTGTTTATGTGAAATTTTGTATAATGTAAAGTGTGGACCTCCCAAGGAACTATCTAGGAGTTTGGTTTTAAATAGCTTGTTTTAATTATGTTTTTTTTTAAATTTATCTTTTTCCTTCCGTCTGTATAATAAAAGTAATAATCATTATATTGACACAGATATTGTAAGTACAAATTACAAATTGGACAGCAGTCACAATGGTCAAGTCAGATCCAGGGTACCAGATCCACCTCAGAACTTACACATCAAAGGTTTAGTCAATGATAGAGGTTTACTGTTGTCATGGTTACCTCCCAAGGTAGATGCAAGGTGCAGCACACATGGTTTTCAGTTGCTAGGTTACATGGTAGGATACTGTGCTTGTTTTATTATAGTTAAAATTGATATTAGATCTACATTTTAAGCTAGAAGAATTTTCGTACCATAAAACTACAACAGATGGTAGTCTTTTTTAGCTGCTGTTATGTTTTGTAAAGTTGAATGATAAACTGCTAGCTAAACACAGCAGACACAAAAATTTGTAGTAAATCAAATATCTTATCTGATAATATTCTTTTTTTAAATGTGTAAGGCTTATTTATTTATAAAATAGAGACAAATATTTATTAAATAAATAGCTGGGTTGTTTTTTGTCACTGAATTCTTTTGTTTGATACGAAATTTAAACAAAGAATTAAAAATGTTTCTAGGTGTGTAAATCTGATACATAAAACATGACAATATCATGTGTCATTTTCCAATTTCAATGTACAACATTCAACTATTTTCTCCAGCTATTTGTTAACAATCGGCCTTATGAGCAGATCCCAAATCCTAACATCTGTGAGTTCTTGATAGAAGATCTGAATCTTGGTAAAAGTGTCCATTTGGCTGTGCAGTCCCTTTGTGCAGGGGGGCATGTGTCTCCTAAGGCAGAGCTGGTGTTTGAAGGTATTATAAAGGTTGCCAATGCCAAGGACAGTGGGATCCAGGTCGAGGATCAGAAAGACCTTGACACTGACCTTTCATCTGTGCTCAGTAGTGTCCATTACAAACGTGGACACAGAAAAGCTGTGAGTCTGTTTAGATTAATACTCATTTTTTTAAGTAACAGTAGCAGAGCTAATTTTAAACTTTTTTTTCTTTTTCAAAAAAGCCTTGTGATGTATTTATCCTGCTTGCTGACAATCTATTTTGAAATCTAATTTTAAGTTTTAATATTCTTATCAACCTACAATACCAATGTGTTTGTAGAATGTATATTAGTGCCAGACTTGTATTATTGTTGCATGGCTTTTTTGAGGCAAGGAACCCATAAAGAGCAAGGTTTATTTATTTAGGTCTCTGTATAAAGCTGTCTTGTTTCTCCTGCAGGTAATGGCTCTTTATGACTACAACCCCAAACAACAATCACCTCATGATTACACAGCTTTTGAGTTGGCCTTCCAAGCAGGGGATGTAATCTATGTGTATGGAGACCCAAGACCTGATGGATTCTTCCATGGTGAAGTTAGTAACAAAGTACTCTTCTTTTATTATTTACTCCAAAGATTAAGGAAGATGGCTACATTTTATGTTCCTATAGAGATAGATCTCAGATCTCTATTATGATTATATGAAGATAGTAAATTAGTTAAATGTTAGAATTTTTTTTATTACTTGTGCTGTTAACTACAAGTACACTTTTAATCATTTCAAATTATTACAGCAATAACTTTATCCACTGTATTACTAATTGTCTTTTTTTTTCTATGTCTAATTTGTCCTATATAATGTTATTTTAGTTATTAATGAAAATAAGTACTGATAATTAATTTTTTCTCTTCTGTTGAATTTTTTTTCCTTGAAGGTTGATGGTAATCGAGGACTAGTGCCTGCATGTTTTGTTGAGGATTTATCAAAAATAGACAAATCAGGATTGGTTAGTAGTATTAGTTAGTCTTGATTACAAAATAGTAACACTGAACAATTTTTAAAAATTTCTGCACAATCGCATTCTATATAAAGAGCCTTGAAAATATCATTTTGAGTTTGACTTGGATATTTTAGTTTCCTAATTCTATTTTAATTTGACTATCACCAAACCAAGTTTTATTATTCCTCTTCTTGTCTAGCTCAATATTAAAACTTTTCTAGTTGAAATAGTCAATTTTAAGCCTTAGTGAGAGTCAAATGTTACTTGCTTAAGTGTGGGAAGACATTGCAGTATTAATTGCAATGTAAAATTATTATTTTTAAAAATTATTTTACACTTTCATTGAAAGTTTCTCCTTACACTTTCATTTATTTCTTATTGAAGATTTCAACCACAGAAACAAAAGAAAAAAAAGTTTATTTCAACATGGTATTGACAAAAGTATGAAAGACATTTTTTTCAGAAGAAATAAAAAAGTTGGAGACAAATTATTTTACTTATCATTACTTTTTTTGCCACCATTTTAATTCATCAGAAAATTTATTTCAGAAAGCTACTAAAGAGGTTGCGCAAGTAAAATAACAAGTTCAGCATTCAAGTCAAGCAGCTCTGTGATATTTTTGTGTGGGAACTCATTCTGTGACCCTGTCAAATCAAAGTGCAAGATCAAAATTTAGCATTTATCTGTCAGTGTTTGGCAGATCTGTAGATAGTTCTGTACATAAAGAATGTCATTTGTAAATAAAAAGCATTCCTTCATCCGGTGTTGTGTTCAACACGTCATGTGTTGTGTTCAACATGTCATGTGATCAAGTTCCTTTCTAGCCTCAGTACATGACAAGAAGACTCCAAATAGTTTGTTATTACTGTGATACATGATTCTCCCAATCCTAACACTAGAGAGCTTTGTGAACTTGTATCCAAATGTCTCTAGTGTTTGGTTAATTTTGTCTTGTATTTGGTTTATACTCCAAAATTACATTTTTCTTAGAATGTATCAAGTTAAATGACTGCCATGTAGTTTGTTAAATAATAAAATACCATTTATTTACATCTCATTTTAATACTATATTTATTGACTTGTGGATTGCCTATGCAAATTTGTTTTTGTTAATATGTAAAATATAAATGAGACAAAAACTTTTGTACATGAATTAAACTATTTTATACCTTCCATGTTTTTGTGTTTGTCACTGAATAGGTTCTGATTCTACTTCTAATGCCAATACATCTCTCATATACGGTACATAGTCAATATTTAAAGGTCCCACCCCCACTTCCTCAACACTGCAATTAGTTTTCATTGTCTATATTTTCTTTCAAATACTTCCAGACATCTATGGATCTGAAATGTGTAATAAATAAAACACCCAAAAAGAGATCAACTTATCATATCGGGTGTGACTTTAATGCTAGAGCAGGATCGACTTGATAGTCTTAGAGAAATAATCATGGCACTGCAACAGCAATGGGGCATTGTTATATGCTGTAACAAATAGGCCTACACTTTTCCAGAAACCACATAAAAAAAAAATTCTTGATGCATTCGAGATCCAAGCACTGACACATCATTTTTGACAGCCAGGATGCTATTCACTAAAGTTGTATGCAGAGTAGATTATAATATCTAAGTTAAAAATATGCGTTTAACTAGGCCCCAAGAAAGCAAAGTGCCTAGATGTTGAAAAGTATAAGAGCTCCCTAACAAACTAAATGCTGAATACAAAACTCTGCACTTTAATATGGACAAGAAGAACCGTGTAATGAACTAATGGACTCTGTGGTTGTAGTTTCTTGGTCAGTCAAAACACAAGCATTAAAAATAATGCTGCTTATCAAATAGCTGCTGAAACACAAGCAACACTGCTACAAAGCTTACCATTGTAATCCTGCATGCCACAAAGTCAGAGAACGCTACACTCATGCGGAAAAAAGTGCATAGAACTCTCAAGAAATTGTGGCAAAATGGCAAAGAAGTCCAGATCTACTCAGAGACTAAAAATGTTAAGTCCATCAAAGCTGTGTATGGTCCACTAGCCAATGGTCATCCCCAGACTCAGTTCTGAAGGAAACTGCTATTAGATGAGGAGTAGATACTTGTACGCTTTATTGAAAGCTTTAACACCGTCCTCAACTGTCCATCACAAGCATAGTGTAAAAAATTTAGTTTTAGTTCTATACTATGAGATCAATAAAGAGACCAATGATATTTGAGGTATAGATGGAAGCCCAAATGTAATGTGCTATAAAAGGCTTGAACTTTCAATATTACTTTATAGCTTGCTTAGTGGTATGATTCAATGAGTGGGCTATAACTTAATGAAGGAATAAGATGATCATATTATAGTAGTCTTGTATGAACAAGGTAGTTTACAAAGCAAATATGAGTAAGTAAGCCATAGGATTTATTGACAAGACTATTTTCATGTGCACTATGATATATTCTTAGTGCTAATACATTTAAATGAATCAAAGCCTACAACTAGGTAGCATAAATCTAAATCATACATAAACGTTACCCCAATACAACACCTAAAGACCAGAAAATGCATCCCCATCATACAGTACCAAGACCAGATCAGCACACCAAGTGACCACTGGATACACATATTACCCCCCACTTGAAAAACCTGTGTTAAAAACACAATTCACAACTAATAAATTAGGAAATATACAATCTCACAACTTACACACCCATGTTCTTGACACATAATAATGACTCCCTTGCTGATCAGCTTAATGAAGTATTAACTTCCATATCTAATTTGTTAATGAAGTATTAACTTCCATATCTAATTTGTTAATGAAGTATTAACTTCCATATCTAATTTGTTAATGAAGTATTAACTTCCATATCTAATTTGTTAATGAAGTATTAACTTCCATATCTAATTTGTTAATGAAGTATTAACTTCCATATCTAATTTGTTAATGAAGTATTAACTTCCATATCTAACTTGTTAAGTGGTAGGGTCCTGGGATTAGGCTTTATTCCTGCTGAAATATATTAGCAATGGGCAGTACAGAATGGACAAAGAATCATGAATTAACAATTCTAGAATAGTTTATGCTGTCCTCAAGAAAGCTTGTGATCCAATGGTGTACTGAAACACTTGTGTACTGAGATAATTGTGTAGATCATTTTGTTTTATAGCATGGACCTCTTCCTTAAATCTTTAATATAAACTTTTTTAGTAAACTTATCATTTTTTTACAAAGCTTATACTAACTCAGTCTGTCTGTCTGGAAGGATTCATTTACAAGTTTTTCTCCCATTTTACATTCTCAGATCAAGTTAAAATTTGGCACAATTATTAATTGTCAAAGACAATGCATGAATAAATACAAAAAATTAACCAATTAGTTAATCAATTAGTAGTAATTAATTGTGTTTTATACATATAAGGGGAAGATAGATATTGTAATATTGAGAGATATGACAGTGATTGTGCTATGTTTTTCCTTATTTTTTATAATTGTTTTTTGTATTTTGCTTGTTTCTATGATTCCTTCTGGTCAGATTTGAAAGTAGAGACTTCAGTCCTGACACTTTTCAAAGGCAAGATAAACACTTTGACTTGGGATCTTGTAGCAGCACAAGGGTGTGGATTGAAACAAAAACAATTCAAGAATAAACTTTTAAGATGAAGACATGTGTCTGAGACAAAACAAAACACACAAATGCTTTTAGAAGAATCAAGAAAAGTCATTGCTGCCATAAAAAGAGGCATTTTTTAATAAGTAAATTGTTTACAATGCAATATATTGGTATAAACAATAACATCGTTTAGGAATATTTTAGTATGTGAATTTAAGCAGTAGCCAAAAAAAAAACAACCTTAATGCCCAAAATAGTTATACATACAAAGTACACATTGAAAAGTGTGTCAACTATACACACACACATTTGCAGACACTTTACTAACCAACAGTTTACACAAAACAAAATGTTGAATCCATTGGACAAAAGAAAAGAGTCAATTTATTCAACTCTATAAAAAGCCACAATGGATATAATGATATTCAAGGCAAATTCATATAAAGATGCTGTATATCAAAAATAGAGTAAAAATGGTTTCTATGACAACATGGCTATGTCCAGTCAGGAACTAGTAATAGACAATGGGAAGTGGATCACAAGATGGCCTGAGGAGTCAAAAAGTACAAGACATAAGCAGGGCATTAAACAATAGCACAAGTTAGAAAGGGTAAAAATTAATCCTCCTACAAAGCTGCTACAAAATAAAGGTAACAAAGTTGCTTAGCTTTAAACAATAATTATAGAATATCACATGGTGTCACTATTGCTATCACCTGTATATAACACTAGCAGTAATCTCATGATCTAAATAAACCCAATATGACAAGCAAGGCATAAGAGATTCATGATATTTAAAAAAATAAAAGGTTCTGTCAGGCATGCACACATTTTTAAATAAATATATTTTCTACAAAAGTGGGGAGAGGTGAATGTTAGTTATTTAAGTAATTGTGTTATTGGTTCATTTTGAATCTGTAAAAATATCAGAGCTACAGATTAATATCATTGGTCTTTAAAAAGCAAAATTTTGTATAACACTAAAGATCTAGAAAAATTAAAAAAAGAGCAAAAATCTTTTAAAATAAATTTTTGCTCTATACAAATTTGTTCAGCTTGAAAAATAAGTCATTAAGTACAACAATCCAAAATGTTTGCATATAAGAAAAACTCTTGCTTTGGCAAATATAAAACAATGACTTCAATGTAAACCAACAAATCTTCACTGCTTTCAATGAAACAAATATATAAAAAATAGTTCCAATTTTTAAAGCAAATATATATATATATATATTTAAAACAATATACATTTAGCTCAATAAGAAGGAACAAATCTTATTTCAATGAATTGAAAGCAATGAGAAAAAAATTCAAAAGGCAATTATTTAAATTATAGTTTTATAAAAATGAATCTCTGCTGCAAAAATTATTGACATTTTAAAACAACAAGATATGGAACTGCCATGTTCCTTTTGTCCATGTAGTGCAGAATCTTGGAGTTTTCTTCGATTCAACACTATCTTTCAACCCGCACATAAGTCAGCTCTGCAAAGGTCTTTATCTGCAGCTGCGCAGATTAGGCCAGATCCGACCATATTTAACAACGGAGTCAACAAAAACGCTAGCTGTGGCATTCATACTCTCCCGCCTAGACTACTGCAACGCCGTGCTAGCAGGTATACCTAATGACAAAATAGCCAAGCTGCAACGTATACAGAACAACGCCGCTCGAATAGTCCTTAAAAAAAACTAGACAAGATTCTGCTACTACGCTCTTGCGCACGCTCCATTGGCTTCCAGTGAAAGTGAGAATCGATTACAAGGTCGCCACACTTTGTCATCAGTGTATATATAACAAGATGCCCTTGTACCTTAGCGAACTGATTACTCCATATGTCCCTCAGAGAGCCCTGCGCTCAATGGACTCAATGCTTTTATTAGTGCCACATTTCTCCCTCAAAAGCTACGGTCTGCGGGCTTTTTCAGTTCACAGATCAAAGGTTTGGAACTTTGGAACTCACTCCCCATTGATCTCAGACAGACATGTTACACCACTTTTAAGAAGAACATTAAGACCTATCTGTTTAAAACTTTTTTAGATTAACTGTCATTTTAGCTCTCGTGTTTTTGTTTGTAATGTTGTTACAGCGCCTTGAGCCTACATTTTGTTTGTTAACAGCGCTTTATAAATAAAATTATTATTATGTGTAGTATTAAGATTTAGCTAACAACAAACAAAATGGAATGACTTTGCTTATGAGGTTAACACTTGACTTGATACAGAAACAAAATGAACACTTCTAGAACAGAATTATTATCAAGGAGCTCTATCAATAGCTCAACAACACGTACAATGGAGAATTGAATTGTTAAAGCTTCATCAGATATAACTACCTGTATATTTTGTTTTACATGAAATGTTAAAACTTTCCAAATATATAAATAAGTTAATGACTATGTCAGGTTGACTTGATAAATGTTGTGAGGTATGATAAATTACACTATAAATACATCTAAATTCAACAGTTAGTAGGTAATTCACTAATAAAATAATTTTAAACAGATTAGCAAATTACAGTTACATCTAGTTAAAAAAACTTTTGCTGACAAAAAAAATTTTGGCAATTATACTTGGCATGAAATATTTCACAGTATTCAAATATTGCAACACAAAATGTATTAATTGACTTCTTCCTTCTTCCCTCAGTGACACTCTAGTATTTTAATGTTTTGGATAGAAAGTGTTTCAAAAACTGGTTAATTGATTAGACAGCATCCAATCCTGAGATGAATATAAAGGTAATAGGAAATGTGGCATCAACTAAAGCAGTTCAGGATGAACAAAGTATATCAATATAAATGTTTTCTGCCTAGCATAGTCAGCAGTGGACAGTTCTTAAAAAATTAAATGTTAGATACAACAAAGATAATGATAAATATATCAAGGCAAATAACTAAAGTCAAGCAAAGGGTAAATGGATCTACATCAGTGCAGTGTTAAATCTAAGAATACAATGTCAGACTTAGTCATGGCTCTGTGATCTTACTGGTCAAAGTCTGATACTGAGGAGTGTTCAGCCAAGAATTCATCTCCAACTTCGGTCAGTTGATCAGGAGTCTCACAGTACAGTCTGGGCACTGTGCTATCAGCTCGAACTATCGGAGGCCTTTAGGAAACAAAGTCATTTTCTTTTTAAACAAAGCAAATGTCAAATATAAATAATAGTTAAACCAAACTGTGGCTACGTTAACTAAACTTGTCATGATTAATTTTCATATTTAATTTGAAAAATATATTTTCTAAAGTTTACATGTTAAAAAATTGTATCAAGAGGTTAGTTAGCAGGTTTTTCTTTCTTTTTTTCTGGCCTAGACTTAAGTATTTAATGGATTAGAAAAATGATTGGCATCCAAAATGAAAGTTTTGAGTTTAGTGAAGATTTAAACTTTGGGCTTATTTTAAACATCTGGTCAGGACAGTCCAAGTAACCTTTTTTTTTTTTGGTGATTCCTCATCAACTCTTGTCCACACAAGTAAATTAGGTAAACTTACTTTACAGACCTAAGTCTCAAAGTGGAAATTTGATCTTACAATAGTGACAAGTATTGTGTGTCCACTACAAAAACAAATCATCAATACTTTCCTCAAATGATACAAAGCAACTAATATATATCATTAAGGCAGTGACATTTATCCAGAAACTTGCCCACCTAGATCTGAACCTGAAATTTGCACACCTAGATCTGAACTTGAATTTCGCCCACCTAAATCAGATTGTGACACTCGCCCTCCTAGATCTGAACTTGAATTTTGCCCACCTAAATCTGAACATGACACTTGCCCACCTAGATCTGAACTTGAAACTTGCCAACCTAGATGTGAACTTGGAACATTTATTAGACTAATAACACATTACCACTCAACCTTCAAATGAATTTATTGTTCTAAGTTTCTATCAAATGAAACAACTCACTTGACAGACGCATCTTTGGGTGTAAGTGGGATGCTTGCTCGTGCTCTCCAGGCCAAACTGATCTTACGGAACTGTTCTTCACTTAGTCGAGCTTCATGGTCCACTGTAGACTCATGTGGCATCTGAGGAGTCAAAACAAGACAAATATGTCTAACATGTATAACACCACAGCCCAGGCATGCATCTCATTTCCATGAGATAATCCATAGTCGTTTTACTACTGAAGGAGGCCATAATAGTAATAATATAGTGCCAAAAGAAAGCACTCTAGACATTAGGTTCCAATAAAAACTTACATGCATTGGAGGAGCTCTGAAACAGTAAGTGAAGGGATAGTACAACATGTTCATAAAGGAAGCAGCATACAGATCTGCATAGCGCATGACTTGAGTGGCAAAAAATGTCTGGCGACTTCCTGATAATGCAGAAAAAAACATAGATTAACCATATTTTAAAACAAGCATAATAGAAGAATAGGTGAAAAAATAAAATTTTCTCAATAATTGTTTTTTTTTTTGTTTGTTTGGCTGGGTGGGGAATTGCTTTTAGCAAACTTTACCACTACGGAAGACACTTCCCAAAGTTCCATAAGCCTGGTCCATTTCATGTGTGACAGCCTGAGAAAGTTAAGACAAGAAGATATAACAAGTTCATGTGATCATTGTAAGACATTCCAATTCAAAGAATTCATTTAGGTCATCACTTACTCTAATGTCTGCCTGGATTTGGGAAATATCTGGTTTACCAGTGTGACTGCTGTCTAGGTTTCTGTAAATTTAAACAAAAAAAATTTTAGATGACCATTTTGCCAAGCAAGATAAACTCATTCAAGTTCCATTAAAGAAAAGATGCCACAAGGATTCACATGTTAGAGCCAATGGTTTTTATAAGTGACTATGAATTTAGCAAAATAACCTATGACACTATGTAAACTAAAGATGGACTCAGATCATTGGCAAATCCAGCCACCCAATCAGATTTCCTCACAGTTCAGCTAATGAACTTGCTTCTGAGCTATTTATAACAGCATAAGCTGAGAATGTATTGGTTGTTCATTGTGACCATGTCTGAGAAAAAAAGTCACATGTTCTTACAACCTTGTTGTTTGCTGCTTTCAAAGTTGATGATTCTTTAGTCAAATTAGGAACTTTTTCATTGGCCTAGGTTGTTTGTAAATATATAATAATATCAATCCTCAATCTTTATTATTTTCTGGTCAGTCATTTTCATTTACTAAAGAAACCAATATAAAGCAGTTACCTATAGACCTCTGCTATTTCATAATCATATTCAGACAGCTTGGAAAACAGATAACTCTTTTCTGTCCAGACCCCTAGCTCCTGCACCATTTCTGGTACAACAAGAAATGTCCTCCAGCCAAGGGCTTTCTTAGACTTGAGGATGTCTCCAAATATGTGGTCACCAACATAAAGTACTTCAGACAGGCTCTCATTGGCTCCCATTAGCTCATTGAAGACTTCCACAGAGCCTAGTCGATAAAACATTTGACATTAAAGAGCTTAGTCAATTAAACACTTAACATTACATAACCTGACCTATTAAAGACATGAAATAAAGCATCTAGTCCATTAAACACTTGACATTATAGAACCTAGACCATTAAACACTTGACATTATAGAACCTAGTCCATTAAACACTTGACATTATAGAACCTAGACCATTAAACACTTGACATTATAGAACCTAGTCCATTAAACACTTGACATTATAGAACCTAGTCCATTAAACACATGGCATTCAATGAGGTAAGTTAGTCAAAATGGGCAATGAATAAATTATAACATTCTAAATTTAATTAGAAGCTGCAATATTTTATAAAGACAATATATAGGGAAAGAAAGCTAATTAAGTCTGGGAGGTTCACTTCAGACTGTCTTCACAATGGTCCTGAGGTCAAACACCAAGGATGTAATGATCTTCAGTTCTGAAAGAAAGTCTAAAACGTATAATGCAAACTAAATAGAACAAGTGGTTTGTTAGATTGTATTTATAGAGCATGAAGAAGGCCTTATTGACAGTATTGAAGACAATTTGAAAAGACTTGATATCCTGCTGTCCTTCTTTCTGTTTACTGTCCATCATTCTACACACACTCTAGTCCAGTGGTTCCCAAACTTTTTTGTCTCATAGACCCCTTGGAAGGCCTTGTTGACCCCTGAGGGGCTATATAGACCACTTTGGGAATCATTTCTCTAGTCAATGATTGTATTTATGTAGTTACATACAGTAGCTTGAATAACTCATTCAACACCAACCCAATAAATGAAACTAACCAAAAAATAAACAAATATAAAACTACAAAAGATCAAATATCAGTAGGATAGAAGTGTAAAAGCTATAAAAAACAACAACTAAACTTCATGAGTGAATAAAAAATTGCTGTAAATAAATAATCACTCATCTTAAACTAATATGATGTACATACCACCAGAATAAATGGCATTTTGTTTAATTTTTCCAGTAAATGTTCCCAAATGTAGACCTCCAGTTGTCTGTACAAAATAGAAATGAGATGCTGTGGTGTTAGGTTAATGGGTAACATTGGTCTTCACTACAACTTCAAATCTTTATTTACAATGAGACAAAAAACTATTACAAGTGATCTCTATTAGTAGATCTCCAAACAATCTTATGATACTAATTAATTAGTGCAATCAAAAGGAAATAACTAAAATAAAGACTTGTAAAATGTTTTTCTAACATTATTATAGTACAAAGTAATGGATGAAGTTTATAACAGCAGAATTAAATTTCAAAGGTAGAATAACTATGAACCACTAGCTAACCTTGTTTACTTCCCTGAGTAATGTCCCTTGCAAAAAGAAGAGTGGCTTCTTGGCATCAACCACAATAAAATCAAAAAAAGAAGTCCAGCATTTCTTGTCTGGGTTGGACTGAAAGGGAAATTATTATCTGAGTGAGGCTTGGTTTCAATTTATCTATAGGTAGATATTTAAATAGAGGAACATGGTCTCTATTTTTCTTATAATATATTGATCATGGGCCTAGCCAGGATTTTTTGTAGGGGACCCCCCCACCCCAAAAAAATGTGTGTGTGTGTGTGCCTGTGTGTGCATAATTAATCTTTATTACATTCTGACCCTTCATTCTTTCAGAAGACGTTGTATTGTATCCTAGAATAGGTTCTTCCTGGAGTTAGTGGATAAATTGTAGACTCCTCGCCATTGCCAGCAAGGGGGTCTTGGGGAGTCCCAGAGCCCCACCGGCAAACACTATTTCCGGTATTAAAAGCCAACAAAATGCATATTCTGAGGTATCTACAGTGCATTATTATTCTTTTTTTAATTCGAAACCCCATTAGCTACGCTCATTAGCTACAATCACAGATGGGTGGACTCGGAGACAAGCTACAATCACAGATGGGTGGACTTTGAGACAAGCTACAATCACAGATAGGTGGACTCTGAGTCAAGCTACAATTATAGATGGGTGGACTCAGAGTCAAGCTACAATTAAAGGTGGGTGGACACAGAGACAAGCTACAATCACATAAAGTCTCAACATTCAGCTTGATTCATCTAAGAAAACAACTTCTACTTTGTCAGTCAAGTAATTACTGTACGATACATGTATCCACATTGTAAAAAAATATATAATATTGGTAGGAAATGAAACTTATTCATGGTAATTTAATTAGTAAACAAAGCAAAATACTTACTCCAGTGTCAAATAAGTAGTTCATGACTTTCTGTACAGAAGGAGATAAAAAAATTTTTAGTCATTTTATATACATTATAGTATGTAATCAACCAAACCTAAAATATAAACAGCTTGGTGTTCATTGTATCAATGGAAAATGTATCTTTAAATATCTGAACATATAGAATACTGCTATAAACTATTACCACTGTTTTTCTCTGCTTTCATTATTTTCAATAGAATTATATTTATATATGCAAACATTTTTCTTCTGAAACAAACAGTGATTCTCATTCTAGCCTCAAATGGAGTGAATGGAAAGACAACTCTTGTAAATATGTTTGTTATTTCAATTTAAATGATTTGAAGATTTGTATTCTTGTTTACTTAGTTGACCAAACTTATGATGCCAGCATGTGACATACACGACTAGATAGAAAGAGATAGAGAGAGAGCTGATGTGCCAGGCAGATTGCTCTAGAATAGCACCTGGTTGAAACGGGTGCTTGCTAGACAAACAGGAAGACACATCTCAATCCTCTGGACATGTTCCATCCCATAATGCACTTCCTCCTCCACTCAACAAAGCTGTATCAGCTTCCACTTAAATAGTTTAGAACAACTTGGGCTCGGAGCCAGTACATTCACTAAGCTAGCAGGAACAATTTTACCTCAGGTCAAGATGACCACAAGTTTCAAGATTTGGCATTACAAACTTAATCTGCCAGCTTGTCCAATTAATTATAATTAGAGGAAATAGTTGAAGTTTTATTTTTTACACTATTGATAAGGAAATATTTGGCTCACAAGCAAAAAGTATTTGAAGAAGGAGAATACAAGTAGAGAGAGTAAAGAGAGAACAGGCCTCAAATTAGTTTAGGCATTTCTTTGGTCATTTGTTGAGATACGTCAAGCTAATATTTAGGCTAGTTTGGATAGTTTGTTTGTCAATGACTTATGTTGCACCCACTTCTCTTGTCAGGGAATGAGTCTGCTTGCCTGTGCCTGTGAAGCCTATCAGAGCTAGGGATGTTCTGCTACATACATATCTGAAGCATTTCAGTAGCTTTCTGTATGTCATTTTTCTTCTGACGTGACTATTTTGGTATCTTAAGTGATTTTTTAGCTAATGTTTACAGCCAGGAACTATGATATTCTATCATTATCTTCAGTCTCCTAAGTCAGGTCAATATTGAAAGCTCTCAAAATGTTTTCCTTTGCCCACCTTGAACTCTCCATTCGTTATCTGTACAAATAGGGTCTCTCTGGTATAGGAATCTTTCATTTTGCAGACATGGACTGACCACTGCATTTAAGACTGCACAAAATTGTGTCTATATTTTGCAAGACCTTCAAAAAACATTCCTTCCTTAATACAAGTTGCATAATAACAATAGCCTTTTTTTAACATACAAAAAAAACAAAAAAAAAACATTTTTTTAAAAAATAAAACATACATCATCTCTGAACATCACACTACGGTCCCACATACTTATGAGACATCATTTGTGTACAACATTATCTTATGCCAAAATATCTTAGCTTTGTTAGCCGCAGTCTAAAACTAATGGCTAAGAAAAAGTTGTTCTTACATTTGTATATTTGTAGTCACTGTTTGTAGCAAGGAACACTTTCTTGCCATTCTCACGCAGCCTGGAGAAGAAATTAAAGAGATCAGAATAGAAGGAACTAAAGCTCTTTTATACAAAAATAAAAACACTTCTTCCCACATTTTACTTTAAAAAATATTTATTGCTGTTGTTGAAACTTTTTTTTTTTTTACTAATGATTAGCCAATGTCTTAACTGCCAATGTCCTAATCTTGGTTAGTACATTGATCCTAATTATTATGTAACCAAATGTTTATGAAGAAACACTTTCTCAGTGGCCATGATCAACAGTTTTGAAAATCACTCATATAAATGGTTTCCTCAATAGACTAAATCAATGTCTATATTTATAATAGCCATTGTCGGATGTACATTTATTGTTAATCAACTAACTTTAAAGGAACAATTTTGAAAATTGTATTTGTTACAGAAACTGGTTTCATGTTTTACAGAGCATTCCCATCCTGTCAGCTAAGTGTAGCATAGAGAGGACCAAACTAACCTTGACAAAAGTACAGGCAGTCTTTCATCTTGGACAATATATTTGTTGACATTTTTCACAGTGTCAGCTTTCAGTGGACCCTAAGAGGAAACACATGTGTATGTTATTATAAGGTATGTTATTGTCTATGTAACAGTGACATGTATTGCAGGAAGTAGGAGTAGACAAGTAGCACTCTGTCTGGGAAGACATGAAAGTAAAGTAGTGTCAACAAAAGAGCCTCACATCTCCAGCATGGACGTATTCCATGGCTGCATTCACATCATTGTAGATGGACTCGTAGGTCATGGTGACATCCCCAGCCCTCACTCCAAGCCGTGTCCTGAAAGACAGAAATAAAGACATCTTCATATGACAAGTGATTTGAGTTCAAGATGGAAAGTTCAAATGGGTTTCTCATGACATGTCATTGTACATATGTTCAAAAGTCAAACTTTGTTCTAACAAACTTCAAGGCACCACTTGTTATAATGTCATAGTGCTTCTTGAGTTCAGAGTGACATCATTTCTGAAACTGCAGATGCACTTCAAAATAGCAGAGTGATTCTTGTATGTTAAATAGATGTTTTGTGATATGCTCTGTTTTTAGCCAACGTCAAGAACACAACAAAGTTAGTAATAAAACATCAACGCGTGACAATACTGAAACTTAAAATAGTCAATCTTTGTAAGAGAACTTACTGGTTGTTTTCAGTATTGTTGTTAAAATAGTCAATCTTTGTAAGATAACTTACTGGTTGTTTTCAGTATTGTTGTTAAAATAGTCAATCTTTGTAAGAGAACTTACTGGTTGTATTCAGTATTGTTGTTGAAATAGTCAATCAAGCAGGCCAGGATGTAGATGACTGAAAAGAGATATTAGATCATCATCATACACATAGAGCTGTCAATCCAGACTTAATACTCAGGATGTCATAAAACATATTTGTGGATCAGACACACAAGTCAGTGAGTAATACTGTAACAATAAACTGTGTTCAATCATCAGGGCAGTCATGTCAATAATCAAACTCCCCAAGGAACTGTCTTAAAGTGCAACTTACGTGGAAGCTCATATAATGTGTTGAATATCCTGAACCTGGTTTCATCCATCTGAACAAACATTGTTGGGTACAGAACTCTGATGTCGGCTCTGTGGAGAAACAGAGAGTTGTTCCGATTAAGATCAATGACATTGCTAGTTAGCTCAAGGAATTGATGTTTGAGTTCAATTACGTCATAAGTTAGATACATATAGATACATTAGTTCAAGTGTGAATGAAGTGTCTCAATATCTGCATGTCCTACTGTTATAAATGTCGATTCTTATTTCCAACTCGATTGCCCAGCTAATGAAAGTAGCTGACATTAAACTTGCTACTAATAAAGAGTGTCCCGCGGTGCGCGCCAATCTTTTATCAGTTTTCTCCAAGTACAGTTCAAATAAGGGAGAAAACTAGCTCCCACTAAAAACTAAAGAGATCGGCTAGAGGTCTATAAACAAGCTCTCAGGTTCTATCACAGCAATATCCTGTGGTCTTTGTGAGAGGAGCAGTGTACAGATCGTCTGATCTATGCTACACTTAACACTAACAAGGCCGCCATGGGGAGGAGATGGTCTCTTTCAGATCCGTCAGGTCAGGACATCATTAGATATACAAGCACAAGAATGACATTCTTTGTCCAAACACAAATTGTTAGACTCCGAGGGAAAAGTGTGGGGGGAAAAAAAGCACGCCGTAGCAAGTCTAAAAATAGACCTCGACTACGTTCATCGCCCAGACGGCTCATTTAGAAAAGGACATAAGTCGAGATGAGATGTATACAAGAAACGTCTTGTGCTGGACGTCTGTTTCAACTAGACTGGCATATATATATATTCTGCTGAATCACACTTTTTGTTTCAAGGAGTGTTCAGTTAAAAAATAAGATTGTGTCTCACGAATGTTCACACTAGATTAGTATACCATTTGAAAATGTGATAAGTGTTTGTGATGTTTGTCCATCTGTCACTATCAGATCTCAAAAATAGCTGGTGAAAGTCCCATTTCTTCAGCGATGTCTTGATGCTAAAAATTGTTGCAGTTGTTACTCATGGCCGTCTGAAAGAATGCCTTTTTGTTTGAACTTGAGATCTGCCCAGTGTACTTTAGGAAGTATGTACAATTAAACACACTTAAAAGAAGGTAAAAAGGACAATTTGTGTAGATCTTTAGTACTTTGGGAACCAGGTTATATTAAGTCTATCTTTGTTTTGTCTGTTGTTGCTGTTTTTTTTTTTACTTATTTCATTCTTTTCTTTCTCTTTTTTTCTAAGCGACCTTCTGAAAGGTGAACTATTGGTTTTCTATAGTCGGTCCGTCTGTCTCTATCAATCTTAAAAGTGCTATTTAAAGTGCGATTCTATTCTATTGTGTACATGGCTCCTTATGTCTCGAAAGACACTAGTGTCTAAGATAGGTAGACTCTGCTGTAACTTAACATGCTAAATACAGAAGCGGCTGGAGTTTTGGTGTGAAACGCAATTTGGGTTATTTGCCACGGTCCATTGAGTACAGTTTGAGAATAAGGAAGTTTCACTATGTATGCATCGACCCACACCAGGGAGCGCCACTCGACCCAAGATTCGAACGGTGCCCCACAAGTGGAACTGAAACACGATTGAAAAGGCTGTATGTGAATATGAAAAGACAGTTGGGCTTAAGCTGGAAACTGACGTTAAAAAAATTGTACATTTTAGGGTTTTAAAAAATAGAACCTGGGTATGACAGGGTCTTCCTGTCTTGTTTTACATCTCTACCTGACTTTTTTCAACGGTCAGGCTCTATGCCACGTGGGTCTACTGAGTGAGATGGAACAGGTTGCAGTAAGTTAGCCCCACTCACCATTCCTCCCCCCCCCCCCTCCCTCAGACATTCATTTCAACAGTCCACATTTCGACCTCTTACTTTGCTATATTACCATTCAGCGAGCACAACAGGAGTGTGCGTTTAACCCAATTAATTTATCCTACACCCACTTCTTTCTTCAAAACAAAAGGAACATAGACGGAGGAACAGGAATGTGACCCCCCCCCCCCCCCCCACATACATTGGCGGGGTAAAAAACTACATTTGTTGGGACCAAGGTCTACTTAGCGCGACTCTCTAGTAGCTCAAAAAAATGGGTATTACGTTTTTCTATAATGAGACACCCCAACTCGTTTTTATTAGCCTTCCAACAACTGGTAAGCTTTCAGGTCATTGTTCTCTCCCATTAGCGTGGATGTGAGGAAATAATTTCCTATTTTAAACATGTTGATTAGAAAACATACTCGTGAAGTTATCATGTTTATTATAGAATTAATCATAGTATTAAAATCGTTTTTATACTAGCGAGTAGTAGATTGTAAATGATTCATTGCGGAGCCTTTATAACCGAACATTCTCTTGTTCTTGGTTACCTTTTTGTATTTATTATTGCTCAACAAAACGTGAAAGAAACGTTTTCCGAAACCAGTTTGTATTTGGTCTGATCAGTCACGGAATGTAGACACATGTTTTAGAGCAATGTTTATATATGGGCTTGAACAGATGACGTGGGAGACTGACTTGCGATAATATCTTATAATATACATGTATTGATTGACATGATAAGTTTTAAATTGAAAATTAAATTAAAAAGCATTTCGAAATCACTGAATATTTTATGCTTTAAAGCCAACAAACTACAACAAAACGGCCTTCACTGCCACGAGTCGGCTTCGATAAGCTTTAATTTTCTTTCATCAATTTCCATCGTTGACTGGAATTAAAAAAAAAACAGTTACATTTTCTGAATAAAACAGCACACAAAAATTAATGAATAATGAACACACACAAAATGCAATATTATTCTACCCCAATTCTTACAACCCCAACCGAAAAAAAAGTACTGGTTACACCCATGTATAAATCTACTGTGAGTATAGAAGATTCTAGTATATTGTCACACATTAATTCTAGCAGTCCAGCTCAAGATGGCTGCCTGGTCGTGCGGTTTGCGCGCTGGACTGTCTTTCGGATTTATCGACAGTCGAGGGTTCAAACTTGCCCGCTCCCATCCCCTGTCGTCCTGCGGGAGGTTTAGACTAGGATGTAAATTATCAACTCTGAAGGAACATCCGAAACATGTAAAACATTTTAAACAAACATTTTACAAGATGTCTACATAAGAAGTACGCTAAGTATTTGTGAACGTCAATGTACTAAACTCTTTCAATGCCGCTACTGAGGTGACCAAATTTAATGTAAACCTATTACATTCTTTACATTTCACAGTGTGGCCATTTAGGTAGTAATAGTCCACCAAAGATATACACAAATTAGCAAAATCGTTATAGTCGTTTTCGAGATCCGTGTCCACCCACACAGTGTCCACCACCCATGCAAAAAAGCCGTGCTATTAATCTAGGATATTCCCAAGTTTAACTCCACTATTAACGCCGATTATATTCGCACTATTGTCACTTCCTTGACCTTGACACTTTTGAATATTTAATCTTTTTGCTCTACATGTATTGCGTGAACTATTCTCCTGTCGTCCCAATGACAACAAAATATCGATCAAGTTTTCATCCTTTGTGCAGGTTGATGTGTAACAAAATCTTAAAGGTAACTGACTTTTGCTCCCATCTACTAGATCTATAGTCTAGTGCAGTCGAGCAAATAAGGATATTATTCTTAACCTCATTTACACTACGAAAAACTTTACCGGAAACTGTTTTTGACATTAGAATGATCACTTCATTCTGGCTTAGATAAAGGTGTACATGTTGTTTCTCTCTAATGCATCTCATGTGTTCCCGTTACGTAGAATCAAAAGGAGAGTTATCAAGTTTTATAACCCCAATTGTTGTCGCCTGTTTTGAGACAACCATCGAAGCGCGAGGTCCTTCAGACCGTGAGGTCTCAGGCGGTCGCCCACGCCTGATGCCGCCTCTGCCCACATGGACACATATAATCACTTGTGTGTTTGTAACTTAAATTTAGAATTGCTCCGATACTAGCTTCACACTATTTGCTGCCTAATGAACACGGATAGTGTCCCTTTAGTTTAAGCACACAGCTTGGCAATACTTTCTGAGTTCAGCGTCCCCTTCCTATCTCATATTAAAATTCTATCTGAGCCAGCGCATAATTAAACAGAGGATAGAGTCGAATGCTGAGATTGTTTATGTTCTAAGTTTCCACTCAAACAAACAGAGAAAGTTGTGGCGGCCCTCACCCTAGCCTGTATCGCTTTATTGGTTTGGAGAGCAGCACTGGCACGCGCTACGACGGGGGATAGCGAGGGCAGGGGAGGAAGGGGGCGATCATGTAACGATGGACGTGAAGATTTGAACGCCGGGTGCACGGTTAGTTTCCCAAATATTTAGATTCCAAGCCTAGGGAGGAGGGGCAGTGAGCTATCTGACCCAGTGAAGAACAGGTAAGGGTAGAATGTCAAATTGCCTTTGCCAGTTTTCTCGTGATCTTTGCATCCACCCGCCTCCCCTCTTTTTTTTTCTCTCTGTTGGTCAGTTAAGGCGTGCGTCCACGAAATGCATAAATCAAAGTTTAGAACTGCGCAAATGCCTTCAAGGAATGTAGCAAAGCTAATACAATGCAACGATGTGTGTGTGAGATCATACGCGTTATTGATGTTAGTCAATCATGGAAAATGAATACTTGGTTTTAATTAGATGTAAGAAGCAAGCTAGTGGAAAGAGAACAAGAAAAAGATAAAAAAAAAAAAAAAAAAAGACAATACCTCCTTTATACAACTTATAGAGCGATCATTATGCTCTTAATAACTAATAAATATTAAATTCTAAAAATAAATTAAACTTTTTAACCACTCTCCCAAGAAAACATCCTGGTTAAAAAGGTGCGCAAAATGTTCCTAAACATCAATTTATGAATCATGAAGTTATTAAACTCTTTAATGAACCTACATGTGGAAATACCAGGAAGTAGAGTCTGTCTCAAGAGAAATATTTTAGATAGTCCTCTAGACTCTAGACAAATTTAAATTAATGTTTAGTTTATAGTTTGAAAAAAAAATATAACTAGAGTTTTCTAAGTGTAGCCAACTCAGTTTTCTAGGAAAATAGTTAGAGCTGTTTTTGAGAACCGAGATTGTGTGACCTGAACAGACGTATAGCAAGAAAACAAAGAGGGGGAGGGAGAGAGATAAGAAAGAGTGAGATAGAGAGAAAGAGAGAGAAAAATAAAACAAGAAAATTGTGTTATAATTATGTGTCTTTTTATGTTCCTTTTAATTCCATTACATTATTAAAAAACCTACCAGACCCCACTGTGGAAACCTAACGCACTTCTCCAAGTCCCCAGCTGCTAAGAGGAACGCGAAGGAAGTATTTCTTATTTAGGGGGGCACCACTGGTGTAAGTTTGAGAAACACTGCGTTAAAGTAACAATGATGTAGACTATCATGAGGTCAAGTTGCGATGTTCTTACTATCAACTGTACAAACTATCTGAAATGCCTCTAAAAGGACAGTATCAAAACTTACAACCAGATGAGTATGGAGAAATTAACAGAGAAACAAGGTTCAAAGTAAAACAAAAAAAGTAAAGTTCCCCTTTCAGACCTTGCGATGTATGGGACAGATGATATAGAGGTCATCTGATTCTGTGGCCCACGGTTAACTAAGGTGTCATGTGGCCAGCACAACGACCAAATGCCTTTACTTTTCCCCAACTAATGTCAGGTTAGAGCTGGGTTGACTCAGAGGCGCTAAAGATCCCGCAATTAAAAATCCCAGTCTTCAACAGGATTCGAACCCGCTTTACCGCTCAGGCACCGCGCCTCCGAGACACAAGATTGAACATACATTATTAGGATACAATTTAACTTTATTCTAATTCTAATAATAAATTCAGAAAAGTAGACTTAATATGAAGCTTACAACTTATCTCGTTTGGTCTAATAAGTTTTGCTACCATATCAAAAAGCTCAACCTAGAAATGTAATATATATATATAAAAGAGCTAGAAATGTAATATATATATATATAAAAGAGCTAAGTCATTTGATTTGAAGTGCTGAAATGTGCACAACTATTATTACACGGTTTGTTAAAATGCTTCGCTTATCAATACTTCCGTATTCCCTACACCGGATACACCAAAAAGCGTGCTTTTTATGGATGTGCCTCCATCATTGAACATATTCAATGCAACTACAACAAATGTAAAAGCGTCTTAGAAGATATCTACAGCCCTAGACAATTCAAGGACATCAAAGTGTCTCTGGCACTAAAACGTGAGTTGCCTCTAAAGATATTCAAATGATCTAGCCAAAGGAGCTGACAACAAAGACTGTAATTTATGGATGCAACAGTCTCCCCTCTCCCTTTTTTCACCCTCGTTTGAATGTCCTCCATAATTAAAGCGTATGACATGAGTGATCGTAAATCAAATGCTAGTCTTAGAGAAGACGTGACACAGTCATTCATTTACCACGTTAGATAAGATGTGTGATGTTATTTAGGACGGCGGCATTCCTTCAGTCATTATCTTTGTCTAAAAATAAATTGTTACGCCTTAGACTGTCAGCGTAACCATTGCGCCATCGGCTCTATGCGTGTGAAAATGACACGCCATGCCCAAAGACTTTCTTTTTCTTTCGTCGTGAAAGTTTCCACTTTCTGACGTCATGGTTAATCGCTAGGCAAATAGTTCGCACTAAAGAAAAGTGTGGTGTGTGTTTCACAGACATGTCAGAAGCAATGGCCCATTACATACAGGCGACTGATGATCTGATCTGGAGGAAACCTTGCAGAAATTTAAACTGACAGGAACAAAAACAACTGTACAATTATCTATAGGGACCAAAACCAACATATTTAGCCATATCTGTGAATACCGAAGGATTAATTTCCCTTGTTAGTATCGAACAGAATAATTAATTACCAGTAAATAATTGAATGGTTGAATGATTACTTACTGGCTTAGTGTTTTCAAACAAATTGCAATTCAATGCGGATCATAGATCAAATAACCTAGACTTATTTGCTCGGTGACTTAATACCACACTATAGTCCCACCTGTTCACTAACTGTGCTCGAGTCGCATCAACGTCAGCGGTCCACTCCTAAACCATAGCACCCCTCCCCGGAATATGTTTGGTGCCTAGCGCTCCTACATTCATCAGCTGTTGCCAAGGGTCGCTATCCACCCACCTGTTTCCTGTTTGGCACCGGCTCAAGTAGTGAACTACTACTAAGAATGAATAAAAGAAGCCGTACAAGAAAGTGTAGACAGTCGAAGCAATGTCTTTAGAAGCTGGACATCTAGTTACTTCGTATGAGCTAAGTGGAGCCTTGAATCCAGGGAAAGAGTTTCTCTAAAGAATCACAACCAATGATGTCCACTAATATGTTAGACTCAGTGGAGTCAATACTAGCTATATGATGAACTGTACAAGCCACTATATAAACCCGATTAATATCTGATGTCAATTTGGCTACACAATAGTAGACTGGTACTTTCTCTGTACCCCCAACCCGAGTACTGGAGAGAGTTTTCGGTAATATTTTTTAATGTAATTTTCTCATTTGAAATCAGTAAAAAAAATAAAAAAAAAAATAAAAAAAATATAAAAAAAGTGACATGTCGAAAGTCTAAGAATAACCAGTCGATTATTCAGAAATTAAAACTCTGTATTCAAGGTCTGCATTACGTTTTCAAAGAACATCTGGTACCATTTGAATTGAATAGAAGTGATCTCTAGTTTTGAGGCCAGTTGGCAGAGCCAGCATCTAATGCTATCCCTCTGAAGCGCAGGTTTCTGTCAGAGGCCAGAAGGTAACGTCGTCAGATAAATCATAACGTCGTCTCCTTAGATGACAGTGGATAGAGCGAACACAGCAATTAGACAAAAAGGAGAGAATTGGCGGGGGGTAAAGAGAACGCTTCTATTTCATAATTAATTAGAATTAGGTTACATAGGTCAAAGACCACACTCTCCAGCTGTTTCCTTGGTCCTTCCCCACCCCAAGGTCATACGCTTTCTTCGTGTACTTAAATCATGCTAAAAATTGAATACTTGTTTTCAATTTGGTATTAGAAGCAAGCTAGTGAAAAAGATACGTTAGGATGCAAGATCTGAAGACGAGTTAAAGCGTGCAAGTTTTAACTTAACTAGTCAGCTGTTACGATAATTAGGCAAGCACATTTTGTAGAGTAGGGGAGAAAAACAATTTATCCTTTTTTTTTATTTATTGACTGTTGAATGTTTTCAATAAAATTTCATACATCTAGAGTATTACGTAAGACATTCAAGGATGGAACTGAACATATTGAGACTATATGATTGTAGCGAGTAAAATTCAATAAACTGAGAAATATATTTATAGAAAGCACAAACGTCATATCAGCATTTAGTATTAAGAATCCATATTTTATGCATGTACGTATAAACCTTTTTTTAACGAGAGTCTAGCTATTCAATAAACTACTGAGGCCTTCCCTACCTCATACGTAAATAGCACTTTGCTTAAATTTTAAAATCAAATTAAAGAGAACACAAATTTAAAAAAAATAAATAAAGAGAACAGCCTAAAATTGTAATATGCGTCGTGCTCTTCGGTACGCATTTTCCAAGTATTTAGTTACATATTGCATTCAAGTTCTGCCTTCTGTTTGCGAAGTTCGAGCGCGAGATTAATAGGATAATAAGTACAATTAAAACGGGTTTACCCGATTTGTTAATAGAATGGGATTATAAAGTACGACAGGACGTCTAAATTCGCAGATATAAAAAACGAATTTATGTAAAAATGCTTTTGAAACACAAATTTGAAGGTTAATTTTATTAAATAATGAAATCAATAGACTATATTTTGTATATTCATGTGTCAAAGTATAAAACTATCTGTGCAAAGTGTAGTTTTAAAAATTAGACCTAGATCTAGATTCTTTCGATCAAAACATGGTAAACATGGCCTAGATCGATGAAATTGAAATACTTTCATAGAGTTGGGCAACTTTTTTTTTGAGGGTCTTAAGTTTGTTTTAGGGCTACAATACATACGTTACATTTCCAGTTAGTACCCAAGGAACATATATGCCAAGTTTTATCAAGATTGGTCAAACGGTTTTGATTTCTATGCGATGGCCATACATACGTCTTACTTTCTACTTTATAGTATAGAAGTGCTGTTAGTTAAATTAAATTTCTTTTGTAATTAAAGATATTCCAAATGTATTGCCTTGATCTACATTTTATTTTCAAAGATTCATTTCATACGGTAAAAAAAAAATATGCCATTTAGACATCTTAGATTTCAGAAATCTTCTCACCGCCATGTTAGACAATTAATTCAATTTGCCTGCTCAAGGTTAAAGTTCATGTTGTTGTTCTAGACGGCGGTATCTAACGAAGCCAATTACAGTCGCTCCTTCAGAGTGTGATCAAGTCTACACGCCTTGGCATCATGGTACAACTACGTCCATTAAGCACATCTGGCCAAGTGGAACATTAGTTAATTGCATCGGCATAAAATCTGAAACAGAACCAATCATCCAGTACTTCGTTCTAGGTAGACGTTTCTTCAAAAGATATATTATTTACATGTAAAAGAATCCATCATCCAATTTTGTGATCTAGGAACTGGTAGACCTCTCCTCTACTTCAACGTAGATAAACGCATCAAGATTCAACGAACATAATGCTGGTTAGACGAACATAATGCTTGTTTAACAAATTCCAAATTTTAAACCTCCTAATTGATGCAGACATAAATATTTAAGGCAAAGAAATTGTACAATTATAGTAGTTACAAGCTTGGTCAAATGACACTAAGTTCCACTATGGAAAAATGTAAGTACACACAAACTCCTCAGAAATTCCTAAACAAACACATGGGAGATTCGGGACAAACCTGAACCAGCATCACTAAACTATAATGTTATTCAGAGAAAATGGAGAAGAAGAAATGGCGGAATCAAGAAATAAAGACATGCTTCGACCAGGACAAGAACGCTGGACCTTCGATTGTTTTATCTACATAAAAGCACGCGCATATACACGTACACATGAAAAAAAGGCCTATAAACAAAGACTAAACAAAATCAACTTTATTTTTATATTCCAGCTACCTCTTTTTAGAAGGTTCTCCTGACACTAATTTGATTCCTAAATCATAAATTAACTATTTCAGCGAACCGGAAGGGGAGAGTATCCGATAAAAAAAACATACTTTGAAAAACTAAAAGGTTGCAGAGGGCTGAGTATTATTGAGGACGAATTGAATAAATTTGAAACATTTCTTCAGCAGCAGACACGCGCGACTCCAGCTGCATCCCACGGTTCTTCAAACTCAAAGTTAATTGTTTAATTAGACCATTTCAAGACTTACAACAGCACCACTCAGCGGTAATTAAAAGCACTGACTCTTGTTCTCAAACACATATGTAAGGTAGTCCTACACACACACACACACACACGTAGTATGTGGTTCATTAAATTAAAGATCTGTGTATCTATACTAACGCTGGGGTTACACGAACAGATGCACAGCACAACACAATCTACTGCTACCCGAATGATCCATTGAGTTCACACACAACATATACACAAGGTTTGATTTTTAATTAATCTTTAATTAGTCTATTTGTAACAAGAATGTGAAAAAAATAATCGAAAAGTACTGTGGTCTTGGGAAAGGTCTAATAATATGCAGTGACTAGAGTAACAACAAAGTGGAGTAGAATGAACTGTGTGGGAAGTGGAATGGATTGAACTGTGTGGAAGTGGAGTAGAATGAACTGTGTGGGAAGTGGAGTAGAATGAACTGTGTGGAAGTGGAGTAGAATGAACTGTGTGGGAAGTGGAGTAGAATGAACTGTGTGGAAGTGGAGTAGAATGAACTGTGTGGGAAGTGGAGTAGAATGAACTGTGTGGAAGTGGAGTAGAATGAACTGTGTGGGAAGTGGAGTAGAATGAAATTGGGAGGGGGGGGGGGGTAAATGAAATGTGTGTGAATAGAGTAAAACTAAGTTGTAAGGAGAGTAAAATAAAAGTGTGGGGAGGACTGTAATGAAAGTGTGGAGAGGACTGTAATGAAAGTGTGGAGAAGACTGTAATGAAAGTTTGGAGAAGACTGTAATAAAAGTGTGGGGAGGACTGTAATAAAAGTGTGGAGAGGACTGTAATGAAAGTGTGGAGAGGACTGTAATGAAAGTGTAGGGAGGACTGTAATGAAAGTGTGGGGAGGACTGTAATGAAAGTGTGGGGAGGACTGTAATGAAAGTGTGGGGAGGACTGTAATGAAAGTGTGGGGAGGACTGTAATGAAAGTGTGGGGAGGACTGTAATGAAAGTGTGGGGAGGACTGTAATGAAAGTGTGGAGAGGACTGTAATGAAAGTGTGGGGAGGACTGTAATGAAAGTGTGGAGAGGACTGTAATGAAAGTGTGGGGAGGACTGTAATGAAAGTGTGGGGAGGACTGTAATGAAAGTGTGGGGAGGACTGTAATGAAAGTGTGGAGAGGACTGTAATGAAAGTGTGGGGAGGACTGTAATGAAAGTGTGGGGAGGACTGTAATGAAAGTGTGGAGAGGACTAATAAAAGTGTGGAGAGGGATTAAATAAAACTTGTAGGGAAGGGAGTCCAATGTATGTGCGGGCGAGTGCAGAGAAATGAAAGTGTGTGTGGAGAGAGGAGTACTATTGACGTACGTGTGTTTCAACACACGCCCAATAACGGATGTGTTTATAAATTGCTGGAATGAAATGGAAGGTATGTTTGAATCAAAAAGATTGTAATCCGGTGTTGTGGCTGCTGGTGCCGCAGACAATGTGACTCGTCTAATGCCAGGCGCAGGAGAAACTCACTTCACCAAAACGTGAGCCATTGTCATGAATGAAGGAAACGAAAGGAGAGAACAAAATAGACTAGGTGAGTTGGCAACTCCAAAACGTAGGAGACATTCCACACTTACGTTTGGCCGGGGTTAACAGAATGCTACTAATGGGGATGAAAAAGTAAAAATTACTTAGTCAAAAGTTGAAGTATTCTAGAAATGTCAACATTGGACTGAGTAATGAGGTTATTAAGACGTCAAAACAACAAAGGAAAAAAAAGAGGGGAGGGGGGTTGGGAAAGGTTTAGGTTATATTTGCAAATTTAAAGTATTCTGGGGAGTATAGAAAAATGTTCTGACCCATGGACGTAAAGATGGATGCGTTTTGTTTTTCTAATACAGTATGAGAGAGAGAGAGAGAGAGAGAGAGAGTCTATTTAGATGAGATTTCTAGATAAGATATCTCGCAGGAGCAGTAAGTCTCCACTACTTCCGTCATCTCAAATCTTATTATTACGCAGCGGCAATAAAACGACTTACTGACAATTTACAAAACGAAACAAAAAAAATAAGTCGTGGATTAGAATCGGGAAAAGGAACAGTTGACTTGAGCAGCTGTGGAGGAAAAAAAAAAGATTTTTTTTCTATGCTCAAAGAGACTGCTGGGAAAAATGTCGTCTGCTAAGCGATCTTTAGGTGCAGTAGGCGTCATGGTCTGCTTCCTAGAAGAGACATAAAACTCTTTGACGGGGTGAGCTCAAAATGGTGGGAGAGGGGGGGGCTAAGAATGCAAATAAAATCAACCTCTCAGCCTATTTCTTTATCTCCTTCACTCTCTCTCACACAGACACACACATAGACACACACGTCTCTCCTCCTTCACTCTCTCTCACACAGACACACACACATGGACACACACGTCTCTCCCTCCTTCCCTCTCCTGTTCTAACTCGAAGACAAACTTGCACCGCTTCAAAATAAAAATTTAGGAAAAACACGCGCCCGTTGCTTTAGACTCAAGAAACGTTTTGAATTGCGAGGTGAAAGACGCGCTCTGCCCTTTTGATCAATTTAATTAAAGAACTGCCAGTGTGTTCGAACTTCCGTATAAGCAAACTTCAAGTTGAAGTGTACACCTTCGATTTCCGCCCTTGCTGGAGACGTTCTACTAATCAGGTACGCCACAGCAAGGACGAACTCCAGCGCTTAAAATCATAGGACGAGAAAATCATGTCAACCAAACAACAGGTACAATAACTATAAATCTAACATCAAACTTGTTCAACGATTAGTATTCCCACACCGGTAGCAATGGATAGTTATAATTCTCCTTTAGTAACCCTTAACGATTTTCCCATCCATGCTTTCATTGCCAGATGGCCATGCTTACCTTTCAAAGACCAAGTCCACTCCAGTCAATTGGAAAGGGAAAAAAATGGTTCGCTTTCAAGTTGAAAACAAAATTGTCGGTAATAAATAGTCAAAGAAGGAGCAGCGTATTTCTAAACTATTATGAGTAGGTACTTCCAGAATGCAAGTTGTGTATGGTTTATGCAAATGTCTCCATCATCAGAAACCAGTGCAGTTTGTGTAAACAAGACAAAAAAGTATTTAGTCAATGTCAAAATAGCTAGTCCCTTTCATTTGGTGAGAAATTCAACTTATTAACCCACGGAGCTCAAACTTCTTTGTCTATTTGAACTAAGACCAGTCTATTCGCGCTATGACCAGTCTAGGCAGAGAGGAATGGAGAAAAACGGTCAACAGATCATATTTAGTGCACCAACGGTTCAACAGAAAAAGGGATGGGTAAAGGAAGATGTGAGGGCAGATTTTATTTATTCTTTGCTACTTTCTATTGAGTCCACATTTTATGTATTTCTTTTACTTTCGAATTTTCTTTTCAAATCTTCAGAAAAAACAACATAAAATATATATTTTTTTAAAATCTATTTCTACTCTGTATTCAAATAATATAGTAGCTCAGGTGATTACAATATAAAGAGAAATAAATGGCTCGTATGGGGAGCGAACCCAAGAAATTCGCTTAAATAGGACGATGCTCTAACAACTTAGCTTAGTATAAAAGATCTATAAATTACATTTTAATAAATCGAAACCAAAATCGCCGCCAATTTTGCACTTCTATACACATACCGTAAAAAAAAAAAAATAAAAGTAAAAAAAATTTCGATAATTACGTGATCTTTCTGAAATGTTAATAAAATGTCACGCATCACTGGTTTAAGTGCTAAATTTCAGTTCGATAACATCATAAAAAGTTGTCAAAATATCATAGTTAAATTTGTGTGTTTTTGACTATGACGCAAAGTGTGAGTTAAATAGTAGGAATGGAGAAACCAATCTACTTGAAGGCTTTCTTTCCCATTCCTGTGAAGAAGTCCAGCGCCAGGCTTCAACGTCTCTATTGGGTTGTTCCCCAACACCAGAGGAACGTTAGCACCCACTTTGTGGTTGACTGTTACGCCTTGTCAGTTGTTTTGTTCTCTTGTAGACTTTCTCCTCTCGGTGTCAGGCCGTCTAAGAGCAGATCGTGTTTATGAATTGTATCAACTGCAGGCCCAAGTTGATCAATAGGAAGTAGCAGATAAAATAAAGGTAAACAGACGCAGTCCCGGGGACCGATTGGGAAATGTCAGGAGAAAGGTCATACACATGGAAGCCGGGAAATAAAACAAGAGACGGGAGAAAACTCTTGACCTGATCAGTCCGAGCAGACGACAAGGTCTGAATGTATCTAGTGCAGGAGAATGTTGCCGAAGACGTAGTCGGAGACTGATAACAAAGTAGCCACTGAAGTACAGCACCAGGACTTACTGCTTTTAGACTAGAACAAAGTGGATCGACTGTCAACCTTTTTTCTTGTTTTACATGAATAGCAGAGAAAGAGAGAGAGACAGACAGACAGAGAGAGAGAGAAGTATTAAAAACGAAATATTAAAAATAATATTATATTTTACAACATTGATTGCCTTATTCTGCTGTTGTCTTCCGACATTCATTTCAAATATTTTCTCTGAAGATTTCAATATAAAATTACCTACGCCATTCCCTAATAAACATTTTCCCAACCCAATTCTAATAGCCTGAACACTGTCTTGCAAGTGGTTACTAAAAAGCCCTAAAACATGTAACCAATGCCACAAATCTCATCCATTAGCCAGATGTACATCAAATTCCTAACTATAGTGTTTAAAAAAAACAACACAGATACAAAACGCTCAAATTGTCTCAATAAGATAGCTACCTATTAACAAGGTTACAAAGACAGTTTGAGTGGAAACACAAACTCAAAATCGGCCTCCGAAGTGGTCCATCCAGGCAGGTAAAAAAGCAGGTTACATTATTTTCAGAAAGAATATCATAATGAAATTCTATCAAAGGCAAATGACAGAGAATAATGGAGAAAGAAGGTTGACAGATCCTGTGTGGTGCCCCAAAGGTCCAGCAGACCAAAGGATAGGTGAAAGTGAATGTGAAGTGAGATGTGAACCTGGCCAAACTGATGTCTTTTAATGAATATCTAACTGATCTAATTGTTTTGTATTCAAAGCCTCAAGAAAAAAACATTTCCGTAAAAAAAAAAATTCCTTTAGTTTTGTGTTTCATAGTGTATATGGTATACTGCAGTTCACGCAATAATATGAAAGACTACTTATTAATTGTTGTTTTAAATTATGTCCAACTTATTTGCATAGTAAATATATTTTTTCTCTTTTGTAAATGTAGTATTTAGTATGACAACTTACGTAATTTAGCAATACAACTGTAAAAAATAATTTTTTTAATCAAAAATCTAAAACCATTTGCATAAATGTGTTAAACAAATAGTAAATTGGTGTCTCCCTTACTAAAACGCATCCGGTTTTTGTTACTAGTAATAGTGAATAGTTGTAAAAATGTATTTTTTTAATGAAAAAACTGCTTGCATAATTGATTTTTTTAAATTAGATTTTCCGCTTTTAGAAAAAAAAAGTAGCCGTTGCATCAGAACTTTGAATGATCTAAAATATCATGATGTCCGATTTTCATTTTCTGTTTTAGTTTCTGAGATCTAAATGAGACGGACGGACGGACAGACAGGCCACACAAAACTAATAGGTCTTTTCTCCTTTCGGTGGCCGCTAATAATACTAATTTGATCAGAAGCGTGTTAATAGCTGTTGTCCTTTTTTTTCCCCTGGTTCTTAAGTTTAACTTTGTTTCAGTAAAAAAAAAAGCTTTACATCTTCTACCCCATGTATGAACTCATTTTTTACTTTTCTTTTTTTTATCAAGTCTTTAAGGTTTCTAGTTCTACTAGTATTGGGAAGTACCGTTCTATTAGCCGCATAAGCCATTGTTTAAACTAAAGCACAGACCGCTATTCCTGGCCAGGCATGTCTTCATTAATTTAATTCAATGGACTGCCACCAGGAGCCATAGACTTCCCGCCAGAGAAGCGTAGATGTGAAAACTATGGTCTGCCTCTCTGTGAACTTGAGGAAGCCGTTAGATCAGTCATGTGTCTCAGCTGGCCCTGCTGTCTCTTCTAGGCCTCGAATTTCTTCCTTTTTTTTTTTAATAGTTGCCTATTAGAGTGATGAATTACGATAAGTGGTATTAGTGGCTGACTGTGGTGCCCCAGTCACGTGGATTCTGCTTAACACAAACTGATGGAACACTTCCGGCATTTTTAATTCATCAAAATACGTTTACAAAACTCAATAGCTTTACGAATATATGTACATTTCAAAAACAATTTTGTATCTGTATACGTTCTTTAAATAATCGTCATTTATTTGTATGACCAGTGTGTACATACACTATATGCGCAATGAGACCCAGATCTACTTCTCCATCATATCCATGGTATACAGAGCCTGACAGAGCAAATACACTGCAACATATTCTAGTGTTTAACTCAGCTCATTGACAGTGGATGCTATTTTTTTTCTTTGTCAATTGTCAAAACACACTAAGACAGCATTTATTTCAAATCTAGAGGTTGACTTTGGCTTCTTTGTTTTGTTTTCATTTGGCTACTACAGGAATTAAGTTCTGAGGATGTGACTGTGTTCCGATAGATAAGCAGTGGGTCAGAGGTCAAGGTGTAGTCCCCATTTTAAATACAGCATTAACCAAAGAACAAGATTTTTTTTCAGTCAATCTAAACGGGTGGAAGGGGCAAGGAATATTTTGTTTGCCAATTTAAAAATAAAAGTAACATTAGCGCACATAAAATAAAAACATAGTGATATATTATAATCTCCCTGTCTCCATCTCTTCCTCTCCATCTATCTATCTCAGCCCCTGCCTGTCTTCCAATCTAATATATATATATATATATCATTCAGACACATGCTTTGGCCAAACATCTAATGCCAACTTTAGTCAGGGATAACAGAACAGAATGAATTCTAGTGGTTCAGGTACTTCCGCTCTCTGTTCCTTTCATCATCCCATTCCATCCTAAGTGTTATACAATCAATTCTCTGTGCATCTTAATCAGCGATATCAATACATCTACACTACGCAGGCACCATGGTAAGTAACTTTATGTAAATATGTAACTCTATGTAAGTAACTCTACGTAGGGAAGTAAGCCTATGTAGGGAAGTAACCTTACGCAGGGAAGTAACTCTACGCGAGGCACCAACTCCAAAGGAAATATACCGCAAGGTGTTGCCATTTAAAAGACGGTCAGTGTTGGATAAAAACAAGCGGCCTTCACTAAATGAATACATCTTCCAATTGTGATGGAGAGGACTAGATTTCCATTCATCTTTACAAGCGCGTTTCTTCAACAATTAAAGGAGCTCACACCGAAATATTACCAACATACCAGTATATAGTAAAGTTAAGTTCCCCTTTCAGACCTTGTGGTCTATAGGGCTGATGATGTAAAGGTCATCTGTTTCTGTGGCCTACTGTTTACGAGGGTCTCATATGGCCACCGCAACGACCAACCGCCTTTACTTTTCCCAACTGTCAGGTATCCATTAGAGCTGGGTTGACTCAGAGGCGCCCAAAGATCCCGAGATTAAAAATCTCAAGTCTTCACCAGGATTCGAATCCTGGACCACCACACCTCCTATACCAGTATATACCTTCTACTTATCTTGAGCTGTTATTTCAATGTAATCAAATGGTGGAAAATTACGTTTAGTGTGTCGCTGTCAGAGTTAGTTAGGAGATTAGCACAAACACAACATAAAATACCTTGATCTAATTCACATAAATACCCAGATCAACTAAACATAAATACTTAGAACTACTCGTGTAGTGTTCTACGCTTGTTTTTAAATCTAAGAGGAGCTATTTAAAATGTTAGGGTAGTAGATGTGGAATATTCCACGTTAATTTATCTTCCTGTCTGCTTGAAGTTCAAGCCAGATCTCAGTGTTAATGTCATCAATGCACCCAACACCTGAAGCGTCTTGTAGTTTTCTGGATTGTTGTAACAAATTGTTTAAAATATGTTGCTTTAATGTACAAACAGAAGTGCACAAAAACAATGCTAAGTACAGAGGCCCATTTGAAACATCATTCTGATTATCTCTCTCTCTCATTATTTCTGTATTCTAAGCTTGGTCACATCACAGATCTATGGTGTCTGTACTAGCAGAGGGTAAGGAAAGTGCAAGACAACAGACGAGATTCAGCGCCGGGGAAATGAAAATGAAATAGTGTCATGTTGTTTCAGGGATTAAATTAGATAAAAGATTTGTCAAAAGTCTAAAGCCTACAGACTTATGTTGCACGGCAGACTTGGTGAGGCCACTGCCCAACTTCCTGTGTGAAATAGTTGAAAGAGAGCTCAATCTCCTACGATCAGAAGACTGATAGAAAAAAAAACAACTTTAATTGATAAGGTTGACAAAATTGTTTGCTCTTCCTCGATGATAATAAATGTTAATGGCAGAGCTGTTTTAAAAGTCATGGTGATCGTGACCCAATTTGAAATGTATGCGAAGTGAGAACTGTATGCGATGCATGCGAAGTGAAATATTTTAAGGTGGATGCAAAGTATGCGAAGTGATAGTTGTAAGTTGTATGCGATGTATCCTTAGTGAGATATCTATGCTATTGGTACGATGTGGCGTATGTGATGTGTACAAAGTGTCTGATACTCACTAACCTTTTAACCAAACCCACACATAAGACCATTGCAGCAGTACCTTGAAACTTGAAAACCCAGACTACAGACTTTATAATTAAAACACCAGATAAAGTTAATTACACTAAATTTAATAGAATGTAATGACGCTATTACTCTAGTAATCTCAGTAAGGGCTAGAGTCAACACTAGTTTCACACCCTATATAGGATCCTCCACTATTGGCTGCTCCCAGGGGTTAATTGTTACCGGGACGTAAGCAGAAAGTGACATTATGGAAACCGGCCCCGGTCATTAGAGCCAGATTTGAGTTGAATCCCCTGACGAGGCAGGTGAACCAACATTTATTCAGCAATCTGAGCCACTTTTCTTCCCATGTGCTGCTGGCTAAGTCAGTTCATTAAGACTACACAAAGCGGCGGGGGGGGGGGGGGGGGGGGGGGGGGACAGTGTTCCAGTAGTTGGTAACGTTCAAAGCAGGCAGTACACCAGTAACACGCTCTTCTTCCTCTTCCTTTATACAGCTCAGTGCACAAATGTTCACTCAATCATTTTCACTCTAGCCATCAGGTTAGTTCGATGTTCATCTTTCGTCGAGAAATGCGCCACATAAACGTTTCTTATAGTTAGATCTATTGTCAAAGAAGCGTTGCTCAATACAATCCCATTATAAGATGTTTTTGAAGTCACTTAATGACTTGTAGAATATCTTTATAAATCGAACTTTCGCTTTAATAGAATGCACTTCAATGTAACTTTAGTTTCTCCATTCTTTTTTTTGTTTTTTTTGTAAGTCGGTTAAAGTTATTTACGCCAGTTCTGGATAAAATAAATGACTCAAAAATTGACTATGAACTGTGTGCCTTATTTCCCTCTCAGATACCCGACAGTGGACGAGCGACGTTCACCAATTCTTCAACATGCTACTATCGATCGATTTCTCGCATCATGTTGCCTTTATGCAAGAAATATATTGTGTATATTGCATCGCGAATATGCGCTTGTGGCCTATTCTACATGGGTGTGCCTAGTGAAGGATTTGATATATCGATATATGTAAGTTCTTAACAGAAGGGTATCGTTAATCCCTTAAATCCAAATCATTTGAAGAGCCAATGCATGTCTTTCAAATGAAACAAAAAAAAAATTACGCCGAAGGGAAAAAAAAACACCGCCCAAGAAAGCCAGTGCAAAGAAATACGGTACATCGGCCAACAATTTGTCATTAACATAAGATACAAATTATCCTCAGGTTTAATGACTTTGAGCGAGGGACGTAACTTTGAAGTAGATCAAACTTTGCTCAGCTATCTCCCTTGTTGAAGTGTAAATCCAAGTCGTAAAATTAAAATCGAAGGCACGCTTTGTTCCATGTTTCTATGAAAGAAGCACTTTATAGATCAAAGAATGGATTTCTATTCTTTTTGTATTTTATATTTGTTTGTTGATGAGCCAGTATTATCTTGTGCTTCTTTTATTTTGACACCTCCAGCAGCGACCAACTGAAATACTTCATTGGGATTTATTTCCCGATTCACAACAAAATAAGAACCTCGGCCCATCATCAAAAGTTAGAATGTTGGCAGTCATTAGGAAATTAAATAAATGTGAATCATAGCCGCTGATTATTTGGTTGTATCATTTAGACGTCCTGACAAACTGAACTACATATATAGAGACACTGACAAGGGCAGTAGACAGATGATTCTTAGAGACAAGGCAACTCCTTTGTCAGCCCATAGGCGGAGAACATACAAATGTAAACAGTCGTTAATTGGGACACAGCTCAGTGTCGGGGAGTAGCGGGAGGGGGAGCGTGCACGCCATGAAAATGACATAATGCTTAGTTGAGCGCCATCGACACAACTCAAAAAGCGACCAGGACATGAGCAGGCAGGATGTTGCTAGGGTTCACAGAACATCTCAGTACATGAAATGATGGATGTCCAGCTAAAAACTTGAACAGTTTTTTTCCCAACCTACTCAGGATCAGAAAGATCTCGCAAGAGGGATCCTCATTAAGAAATGTACTTTGTGAGAAACTTTTCCAAAAGTCACTTCCGCTACGCTTTAATTTGTGCTCACTGAGGATGTACCTTTTCCCCCTTGGGCTCAAGCGAAGCTTAGTAAGAGATGATTGGCCTAAGAAATGGATCAAGGATTGAACTGCACTTATTTAAAAAAGAAAAGAGTAGCTTTAAAGTCAATCTTACCAGCGGATAAAAAATGTATTCTTACACGAAATTAAATGAATTTATTACTGGCGTTCTAATCAATGTCTAAATAAATTCTACTTTATGCTGATAAATCCTAGACAATATATTGATGGTGTGTCGTGAATAAAGTTACAATTGTTTTGTTTGTTTGTTTGTTTTGTATAGATTTTGACATTGTCTTGTTTTGCTGTGTTTTTTAGGGAGTGGGGTTTACACCATTATAGATTTGTGTAGAATGCGTTTAAAACCAAATGTAAAGAGCTTAAGTGTAAGAGCTAAGCCATCCTTCATTAAGCAAGCCACACCTGGGAAACCATTTGTGTCATCTTGACCTACTTCAACTTAACGTCTTCATCAGTTTCTGAATTCTACACAATTAGCTGCTCCCCCCCCCCCCACCAAAGTAGGTCAATGTCTTTGAAAGTCAAAAGATACATTATGAATTGAACATCTTACAACTTTTTGTTTTCAAGTCTTACAATAAGAAGCTATTATCTGGAGAACACACTCTCAGCCTTCTTAACATGTTAGGATACCAACAGAAGCGAAATTTGAACGAGGGGAAAAAAATATTTTTTTTAAGTTTTGTCTAGCAAATAAATAAATATTGTAAATCATCCATAAGTTTCACTCAGCTGCACGAGACTCTCTGCTGCCTGATCCCAGAGGCGCATTAGAAAGAAGCAAAAGAGAGAAGAAGGAAAAAAAGGCTCAGTTCTCACAGTTTCGGGGGGGGGGGCTTACACCTGTTGGCGGTTTACCTCATGACAACTTGTGCCATACGTGCACAAACACGCGCTCTTTTTCTTTAATGTTCAATGAATTGCTAATGGAAACACTTAGACACCCAGGCTAGGGAGAATGAGAAGGGGGCGGGTGAGGAACGGGCGATGTGCACATTTTAAAGGCACGCACATATGAAGCAAAATATTTTCCCCAAGTCTTAAAAAAAAAGAGTAGATGTAAACGAGAAATTGAAGTGAGAGCAGAGAGGTGGGAGGGGGGGGGGGTCAATTCCAGAGTCCGCAAAGAATGCTGGCTGCCTAACAGCTCCTCAATTTTAATTGTATAACGATCCCACTGCGCCATTTTCCACACGCCTACTTAAAACTGCAATCCTCTGTGGAGGTTATTTCCCTTCAAACTGTATGAACTATACACATTGAGAAAAAAAAAAGCTAGTAGCTAGAGGATAAGAACTAGAAATGGATGTTAGTATAGAGCAAGGTTAACAAACCTAGTTTTGTACTATAAGTTTAGACCTACGATACATGCCAGAAATGTCAGTATTCATGTCATACATGATGAGTTAAAAACTTTCCAAGCTGTGCTCTGGATGAGACAGGACCACACATGCACATCTCCACAATAAAAATTGTGCAGCAGATATTGTATATTTCTTATCTTTCTGTGACGGATGATTAAGTGGAATGTCCAGGCACACTCCTGATATTTACCGCCAGTCTTTTGTTCGAAATCTCATTTCTGCTAGTTTGAGAATTTTCATACACAGAAGCACACACACACACACATACACGCCTCCCAGCCCCCTACTTTCCACAGCCCTATTCCTTGCCCAATTATCGTAATATTACAGAAGGCAATCCGGTTTGAAACCTTTTGCCTGCAGCGCCCCGCTCATTTCGTGATGTGAAAGCCAGGCTGCATTGAAAGCGATGAGCTCTTTCTACAGCGGTGAGAAAGGGAAAAATGGGGGGGGGCAAAGAATGAAAAGGGAAAAAAAACGTGGATTACAGGCGGCTGAGACAGAAATTACAGGCGGCTAAGGGGAAACGGAAAAACTATTTTCAACGAATGAAACTATATACCCAGATACGCAGCGAACAAAAAAAAAAAAAAGGGTTGCGTAAAAGGATGATGGGAGGGGGGGGGAGGGGGTGTCTTGGATAAATGAGTTCGACACTCACAAGGACACAACTCTACTTTCAAAATGAATTGCTTCCTCAAAGTTGATTGGACATGCAGGAGTCATCCGCAGCTGGGATGGGTCTAGAAAATAGATCAGCATTCGTCTGCATAAGGTTCTCAACCTAACCTTCACCTACCTCGCTGCTACTTCTCGATGGATAGTTCCTAAAAAGAAATCTCTGTCATCATGGGTCATCATATTCAACTATTAAGAAGTGATCATTAATTAAAACACTGCAGAGTTGAAGTCTGGTCATTCGCTACTCAATGTAGCCTTTAGAATAGTGTCTCAGTATTGTGTACGAATGGAAATTACCACATAAGTTATCGAGCTTTTAATACTCTTCAAGTTGGGCTATTACATTGGGTCTGACATTCTTTATTATTATCCCCTCAAATTCGAGCATGCAGATCTTGGGTTTTTATTTTTCTTTAAAGAAGTTTGGGCGAGTAGCAGCATCAGTCGAGCAGCAAAGAAAGACAACTCTATTTAACTTCACGGGTTCCTTTTTTTTTTCTTACCATTTCCAATTTTTCCCATTCCCCCCCCCCCCCCCTCCATTCTTGTTCATAGCTCAAGAGTTGATGACATTGAAACTGGATTTTAGCTATAAATTAATGGCCACTGAATCGAACAAAAACAATTACTATCAGCACAATAGCGCATACAGAAGGTAGCTTTTACGTGTATAATTAAACTTGTTTATAAGTGACAGTCAGTAAAACATAGTTTAAAGTCTTCGGATTTTGTTAATTCTCTATCCCTTACCCTTCCCCCTCCTAAATATTAATGACGGCATATAATCTTTGTGGAAACAGCTTGCCGTCCAATGCGCTGAATAAGTAAATAAGTAAGATTGAGAACCAAAAAACAACAAATATTTCTGTATATTTCCGATCATAAATAAAATTTTGCTAATGAGCAATCATCTAATTACTTTTGTTAGTTGTGAAGGTCTAAAACTCCGACCATCACCTTTCCCTTGTAAATATTGGACATCTAATTTTATTTCCAACTGTTTTTCGCTATCTTATTTTTAAGAAATATTCTACAAATGGGAGCCTGACTCAGGTATGACGTCGTTATATAATGTATAGGCCTACGTCTAGATAAACAGGTTACACTGCTAGAATCCATTTAAATTAGGTATTCATGCAGTTAATCATGCTAAATGTGTATCAATCGATGAAACTAAAAGGTTCCATCCCAAACGAATGAGAACCGCCTTTAAGAAATTGTACACAGTTCTACACAAGACAAAAGGCTTAAAATCCAGTAGGGGTCGTATACGATTAAAGTAGATGGAAGCTACAGTGAATAGGCTGATAGAAGGCTAAATCTCCAACTAGGACAAGAGGGCATATATTAAAACACCTGCAAAAATGGACGGGATTTCCGTTCCGATTTCTAAAGTGTCGACAAGTGAGAGGGTGTAGCAAGGCGCCGTGTCACGGTGCTCAAGTACGTCTGGAGACACAAATACTAACCTTTGATAGGTTGCTGCAAATGACTGAATTCAACATTACCTTGTGTCAGAGCACCCTGTCAGCTGACACTTCCTCCAAGAGGGCTAGTCGTAAGTGTACATGTCAAAGAGTTACAAGAGACAGTGATACCGAAACAAACTTCTGATCCGATTTGTAAATTAGAGAAATAGTTCCAGAATCTAAGGCCGCACTCATAAAGATATTGTTTATATTGGCTAGTTGTTAAAATTGAAATAAATAATTCAATAAATAGAACTACGTAATTAGGTGGCACATTAAAATGTTTCGAATCAATGAAAACGTTCTTTTGTAGTCAGGCTACTTCTTAACCAATAATTCCAGCTTCCGTGACCTCAACCTGGTGCCTAGGTGGAAACGTCTGTTAAAGAAAGCCGATAAATAAACAAGGGGGAGCGAAACTGGTCAACATCGGGTCACCTCGAGGTGGGAATAAAAGAGAGGCCCGGTAACCCAGTCCGCCACGCCCTTCCACAAGGAGGCCGCTATCAATGTGTCGAAAATAGCGAGAATGGCGGTTTCTCCACTGTTCGAGGCGGTCACAGGATAGGGATATGAAGAAATTACAAGTAGCATGCGTGGCCATCGTCCGCTTATATCGGGCCCAGAATGTAGATGGCAAGATCCAATCGCTGTAATGGTCGATGACATTGTGAAAACTTCAGTCAGGACTTGAGGTGAAAAGCTCTCGGTCCATAGTCCCCTAGCTATCTGTTAGAAGAAATCCTTCCCAACGGTATGGGATAGAAGGGGTCGCACGACTCCCAAATGGGCTTCTTTCAAATTCTTTTACATTTTTAAATTACAAACCTGATTAATACTTTAAATACTTATTAAAAATTACATAAAAAGAGTACACACACCACAAGCAAAACTAAAATATAAAACATATTAAATAGACATTTAACCAAACTTTGCTAGCTTTTCAATTTGAATCTCACTAGATATGATTTTAACACTTAAGAAATGCTGGTTTTGGAATTTGTTTGACTCTACTAACAGACTGTAGGAGAAGGCAGGGGGTGGAGTTATCCCTACTAACAAAAGCTCTGTCTTTCTCTGGTCTAAACGTGTAGCTGCCATCTGACAGTGACAGTGTACTTGCTACACGTCCCTCAGACTTGTTCGATGTTCTGACCTCCTTTGTCCCTCTTCTCTCAAATCGCTCTCGAGAACAGAAGTTCTACCATCTCTCGCACCTCACTATTCCGCCCTCTTTTGTGGCACTGTCAAGCTGTGCGGGTCCTGTCACCACAGTTGTCTAGCCTAAAACATTGACCCTGGATGGGCTGACCCTGTGAAACAGGTGTGAAGTGCTTTTAATCCCAATGACTCGGTCACCTGTTGCATTACACAACATCGTCAAGCTTGTTTAAGCGAGAAAAATTTAACTGGCAAGATGTCCAATCAGGATTTGTTTATTCCAGCAATAATTCAACAACAAAGTCCAGGAATTTATTTTTTCCATAACATTCGGTCTTATTTGTCTTACTCGTCAATGACGTCTTGCATCTGGATTTCTATGTAAAAAATACCATTTCCTTTAGTGTCACCGTTCCATATAGATTTTAGTGCCCCATTAACATTCCAATTACATATGAGATTTTTAAGTCTTATTCCTTCGGGCCGGTAGGTGGCTCTGATGAGTGCTTTTTTTTTTTTTCGAATCGAACTATATCTATTAAAATCCATTCCTTTTATTATTTTTTTTCCTGTTTGACTCTTAGAATTGAAACCTCTATTAGAATCAATAGAAGTCATAAATTCTGGCGGGAAATTCTCACGAGTGTGTACCTAAGCAGACGCAAAGTAGTAATGAAAAAAAACATGGGGAGGGGAAATAACCGGATGTTGCTTTATCAAGCCATAGGTGTGATATCTTTCCACTACTTTTAGTGAAGAATGCATTGTCCGGGGGGGGGGGGGGGGGAGCGGGTTACTTCAGAAAAAAAGGAAGGGGGGAATAAAGAGGCTAGGCAATGGCGGATCAACGTGCCAGCTAAAAGAAAAATAATGGCAGCTCAATCTTCTTTGACCAAATATGAAAGTGGGTGGGGGTTCCAAAGAAAGGAAGCGGGGAGGTACAAGTGGTGGAGAAATGAAACGCTCTCCGTTCTGCAAGTTTCTTCTCAGTCAGAAAAACACAAAACTGTACTGCTGGTTTACAATTAGGGGAACGTTCCGGTACTTTTGAGTTTTGTTGGCTCTACTTCGCTACACCTTAGAAACTGGGTCTATGCATTCTACAGCAGTTCTAATTCTGGGGGGTAGCAACTGATTACAAGAGGAGAAGCCTGATAGTTCAAGGGTTCACCTTGACATTAGAAAAGAAAAGTCATGTTGGCGAAAAAGGGTGCAGCTAATAAGAAAAGAAGCGTAGAAGGGGACAATGAAGGTGGGAGCGGTACAGTAGTCCCCACTACTTGCATTGCAGGACATTTTTTTTAGTAAAACGTTACCATAATCAAATATTTTTTTAATATAAGAGAAAAAAAAATGGTTGCAGTTGTATTCAATAGCTCGAGTTGTAGTGGTCACCTGGTTGGTTACACTGATACAATGTAGCACAAAACCAAATAGTACATTCTTCCACTTTCTTTAGATTGAGTTTTGACATCAATATTTAGTTTTGCTTTCCTCTAGTCTGCTTGTCTTGACTCTAAAGTATACAATATTTCACACACAATTTAACTGACCGAAACTAGGTCCGTCCGTCTACTGATATGTGATTCTGTAATTTGATTGTCTTCTACGGAATAAATCGTTTTCAAAAAGAAAGAAAGCAGTTGAAGTCTTTAAAGACATTTTCATTATATAGAATGTCCAACCGTTTTTACAGAGCTTATATCAACCTGCTCTGTCTTGCCTGGTACAATTTTGAACATGTTACAATGTCTGCCTACAAAAATCAGTGTCTACCAAGCAGTGGTTCTCTGCATCCTTCTATATGGATATGAGATATCGGTACCATGCGGAAAGCAACTAAGACTACTTGAGCACTTTCACAAAAAGATGTTATCGCTCCATCATGGGCATACGGTTGGGCAAGACCGCACTACAAACAGCGATGTCCTTGCAGACGCCGGTATGGACAGTACAAAATTCTTATGGTCTGACTTACGCTGGACAGCGCAGGTATCCCGTATGGAGGACAAACGTATGCATATGCAGTCTTTTTTTGGTGAGCTGAATGGTGGACCACGTCACAGAGGTGTCCCAAGGAAACGCGTTAAAGACCAGCTATGGGGGCCATCTTGCTTTAACTCACCTAGAAGAGAATACCACGTTGCAGGCGGCTTCAGAACGAGACAGCTGGAGGTCACTTACAAAGGCGGGATACACATTGGAGACCAAAAGAAAATCCGAGACATAGACGGCGAAAAGAAAATCTAAATCGACCAACGGCGGATAATGGTTTTGCCTGCGCTGGATGTGTCAAAATATGTAGGTCGCCGAAGGGGCTGCGTTGTCACGTGAAATACTGCATTCCTCAATAATCTTTGGACTCAAAAACCAGCCTTATTTTCCCCACATCCCATCGTCGGGTCAAGTTTAAAAACTTTGCACATTTGTTATTTGTACCAACAAAACATGAATCAATTCAACAAATTAACCAGATAATTAAATAAATAGGGAAAATTATTTAATTTGCTTTGATATTGATTATGGGAAATAACTGTTACAGTACTTAACAGTTTTTTCCTCATATAAGCTTTGTTGTTGTTTTTTTTGCATTCCTACATTTTGCTTGTTTAAGAGTAGAATGGTGTAAGCAATGAGTTCTATGTGGCTCAATAACAACGAGATGTGCACTCCATTGTTACTTAATGTTCCAGTATGTGCAATAGAGTATGTGCATGTTAAGACAGAAGAAATCAAAGTGCTAGTGTATATACTATATAGTGTGTATAAAGAACTACTTGTGAGGTCATTCTATTGAAATCTAAAACCACATCTTAGGCTAATGCCTATAAAATGCCTTGAAGACAGACACTATGTCATGCCAAGAGTCTAAACTGAACATCTCCGTGCCCAAGAAACAAGCAAATAAAAATAAAAAAGTAGAAACAAATTTTGAAACTTAGAAAGTTTTATACACACACAGCTGGTGAAAATTAAGACTGGTCAAAAGGTCAAGAAAAGGGGCGGGACTAAGAGAACGCAAGTCCTTCACGCTACAAAAGAGTTGCAGACCGAAATAGGTCAATGCCAAGAACTATTTCTGCAGCTACAATTTAAACTGGTTTGGGGGGGGGGGGGGGATAGTAGAGGAGAAATATGGAGGGAAAAAAAGTCTAAAAATATCTTTGTTCTCTAATCATGTGACTTGTTAATTTAGTTTAAGAAGCACACTTATATTTCCAGCGTATACCGGTACCAAGCGTGTACAACCGAGAGTGAAGTAAAGACAGTGCTGTTATACATCGAATGAAATCACCAAAGAATTTCAACACGTTTGTAAATCTAGCTGCTGAAAATGTTTACAAGGACACCCCACCGTATTTAAAACTTGGACTTCCTTAAGAGAAAACTGAGCTTGCTATATTCAAGTGTATGTCTGTGTAGATACTCTACCAAAAACCAGAAGGGAGGGGGAGAAGTGGTTGGAAAAAATGGTCTTCTCAAATACAGGGGATTATTTCACGTAGCTGTATGTCTGAGATCAGATTATGTTGGTGCTGTTTATAGTCATTCGCTCAAGCTTTTGATTCTCTTTTAATTATGTTAGTAATTAGCTTAATGACAAGCATGCATAAACAAAGTCATTCATCACTACATGTTATTACAGCCGACTAAAAAGTAAAAGACAATGTTGTTGTTTCGCCAGCTCAAGGAAATGGACTTTTAATGACCACATAGCTCAACACATACACACGCGCAAACACAAAGTAGTTTACGCCAATGACAGCAGTTGTTTCTGTTTTTGAAGTATAGATATCAAATAGTAAATGAGTTCACGCCTTGTCTAACTCACCTTACTTACGTTTCTATGGTTTAGATAAGTCACTCTGTGGGTTGAACTCAAGTCTCTATCCTACCATTATTAAAGATTTCACCTCTCTTTTTCATTTTTACCTTTCTCTTTCAATTTCACTTCTCTCTTTCATTCACCTTCTCCACGCAAATGTACAAAATGTCTATTTAAAGAGATCAAGAGTTTCGCCTCATCTCCTGCAAAATAATTTTTAAAAAAATAAAAAACTAACAAACAAAAAATAAAACAAAACAAAAAACCACTGAACTGGATCTGGAAGTATTTGATGCTCTAAGTACCAGACATTTATTGGACCATTTCCCTCAAACGATTTTTTGTGTTCTTTTACTAGCACATGCACTCTTCATTCAACACAATGTCAACGTCAGACATTGACCTCAGAAACTCAACAGCGTCTTATGTTTTCCTTGTAGAGTTGGTGTTCAATTCTTAAGTTAGAAACCTTTCTCTTGGCTACAACTCAAAGATTTGTCTTTCAGTTTGCCTTACAATTAGAATCTTGACTCTCTTCCTTATAAAATAACTCAAAGATTTGTCTTTCAGTTTGCCTTACAATTAGAACCTTGACTCTCTTCCTTATAAAATAACTCAAAGAAAGTGATTAGAAGAGAACCATTTTATTTCCATCGCTGTTATATGCAGCCAACTGTATCTCGTGTTCGCTGCATTTAGTTATCACTCACATGACTGAATGTAGATATATCTCCGTGTGATAGTGTTAAATGACTGAATATGGATCTTATCGCAAAAGCATAGTAAATCTTATCTACGTCTCTGCCAATTATTGGATTCTGGAATCAAGACTTTTTTTGTCACAAGTATCAAAATAAGATCCCAGTAATGATACACCCATGAGACACCCATTCCACTCCTGCCCACTCCCCTAGTTTGTTGAGTTCATGTTTCAACACAAATGGCTCATATTGATGTTCAAGTCTCCACTCATGTTGATGTTGAAAAGTCTCCATAAAAATGGCTCATGTTGATGTTGAAAAGTCTCCATAAAAATGGCTCATGTTGATGTTCAAAGGTCTCCATACAAATGGCTCATGTCTATGTTCAAAAGTCTGCACACAAATGGCTCATGTTGATGTTTAAGTCTGCACACAAATGGCTCATGTTGATGTTCAAGTCTCCACACAAATGGCTCATGTTGATGTTCAAACGTCTCCATACGAATGGCTCATGTTGATGTTTAAAAGTCTCCACACAAATGGCTCATGTTGATGTTCAAAGGTCTCCATACAAATGGCTCATGTTGATGTTCAAGTCTCCACACAAATGGCCCATGTTGATGTTCAAAGGTCTCCACACAAATAGCTCATGTTGATGTTCAAGTCTCCACACAAATAGCTCATGTTGATGTTCAAGTCTCCACACAAATGGCTCATGTTGATGTTCAAGTCTCCATACAAATGGCTCATGTTGATGATCAAAAGTCTGCACACAAATGGCTCATAATGATGTTCAAGCCTCCACACAAATGGCTCATGTTGATGTTTAAAAGTCTCCATACAAATGGCTCATGTTGATGTTCCAAAGTCTCCACACAAATGGCTCATGTTGATGTTTAAAAGTCTCCATACAAATGGCTCATGTTGATGTTCAAAAGTCTCCATACAAATGGCTCATGTTGATGTTTAAAAGTCTCCATACAAATGGCTCATGTTGATGTTTAAAAGTCTCCATACAAATGGCTCATGTTGATGTTCAAAAGTCTCCATACAAATGGCTCATGTTGATGTTTAAAAGTCTCCACACAAATGGCTCATGTTGATGTTTAAAAGTCTCCATACAAATGGCTCATGTTGATGTTCAAAAGTCTCCATACAAATGGCTCATGTTGATGTTTAAAAGTCTCCATACAAATGGCTCATGTTGATGTTCAAAAGTCTCCATACAAATGGCTCATGTTGATGTTCAAAAGTCTCCATACAAATGGCTCATGTTGATATTTAAGTCTCCATACAAATGGCTCATGTTGCTGTTCAAGTCTCTAAAGCTCTGTTAGCTCCACAATACTGTTGTTGTTGTGTACGTCTGGCAACACGTGTATACGTGACCTAGAACCCGGAGCATGCTGGTGCCAGGTCTGGACGTGGTGTCAAACAGTTGAGCTCCTACACATGGACGCGCCAAAAGTCTCGTGGGACCACAGGGATGGCGTTAATGGCTACCACTCACCCTGACACAGTAACATGTTTTGTAAGGAGCTGCTACTAAATGTGACTATTTTCAGGTAGATGGGGGGGGGGCGGAGTGGAGAGAAAAGCGTTAGGTTGGAGAAATATGGAATCGTTAACGCGAATGGACTTCACCTTTGACCTTTGGCTTAAAAAATGATCAAAATATGACATTGGCGCAATACTATCAAGCAGATTTGACGAACAGAAAATCTTGCTGCTATCTTAGCAACCAACGTAAGAGATCAACTGACCACTTGACAATGGAGCTTCAGTCACCAGGCGTCAAGAAACAACATTTAGCCATGTGGTGCTCTAACTCTTCTAGAGAATTTACGATCTCATGTTTCATTCATGATGGCTGTCACGTGACAGTTTTTTTTTCCGTTGTTTTATCAATAAGATCACGTGACTAAATGTTGGTTTACGATTGGTGAATGAGGTCCATTCTGGGTCTTTAAAATTCACTATTTTCTGTTTTTCATTTCATTTGTATTTGTGTGTGTGTTTTTAACGCATGTCTATGTATTTCTATGATTTATTTTAGATGACATTCGTTAATCAATACATATATACATTTAGAAACTAAATAACTTTCGCGGATTCCTCAACGTTTTGTGTTCTATTTAATTAGTATTGTATTGGTGAGATGGGGTATGATATAGCTGTAGAAACGTGACAGTCCGACTTTTTAAAAAAATAATTGCTAGGACATGACATTTTTTTTTCGTAAACAAATTGAATTTTCCGCCACCAACTTAACACCAAACATTCATCAGCCTTCACGTTTCTGTACCGTAAAATAAGAATAAAACTGCACATGTGTATATTTAAAATAAATAAATAAATAATTCCTACATTGAAAGTTACGTTATACATGAAGATCCTCGATGAACGAAAGAGATTGCATTAATCTTAGAGAGGATCCAGCAATAAGCGCAGATCTGAATAAACTCTTATATAGTAGAAAATTGTTCTTTATGATTGTGATAATAGTGAAGCAGTTCTTGAAAGAAGCTAAATTTAAATGCGTTGACGTAGCTGATGCTTCCCTAATAAGACTATTCCATTTGTGGTTTTTATGCTATCTATTATCCTATCAACAGGTGATGGCAAAGAAATGAAGCAAACAACTGTAGATTTATATTGTATGTAACTCACTAATGCCAACTGTGAGGTAAAAAAACAATCAACTGTTAATCAAATCAGACTAAAACTGATTTGTTTGCAAGATCAACGGAATACAAAATGATTTGCATCATTCTTGTAATGGCGACTCAGCATTCTAGGACATGATTGACAATACTAATTTTGTCAAATATTTACATTTACAAAAATTTGATTTTCATTTAATTAGTCGCTTGGGGCCAGCGATGGACTGCTCCCGTGGCTCTTGCTTCACAGCCCTTTTTCCCTAAGTAACGTTGGAAGACAATTTTGTCCACGGAACCTCTTGAATTCTTACTAAGCGCCTCCAAATAAATCTGTTATGGAACACCCTGCACACTGGTTCTTTAAGCACACTTGTTATACATTAGTAGTGCAGTAAAACAAACCCAACGTCCCCGCTGTGATCATATGGAAAGTATCTTCCTATTGTCTGTTTTGTTTTCTATCTTCTCTCCTCTCTCTACATGCCTTCAGGAGCAGTGAATCTTTCAGGCCAGCTATTCCAGCCATCACCTGGTAGGTGAGAGGCATCAGATGCCACGGGCAGAGAGAGTGACATGATCTACGCTAATTGGTGTGCAACCTGTATCTCCGTACATCCCCTTATCGGGGTACCCCCGTGTTACACGGGACCGCAAGGAGATAACCCCTTGGCGTTTACACCTTATTGATGTTGATACGACGGACCAGGGGAGCGTTATTGAGATGTATGCCGAGCTGGTGTTTGATTGGACATGAGGATTTACTGAGACTGGCACAATATAGGTATAAACTAAACATGCTTGATACAGCAAGGAAACTGAAGCCAATTTTTTTTCCTACACGCAGGTAAAATAAATCAGAGTAAGATTCGCTGATTAAAGGTTCATATGATAAATTTTCAACATCAGTGAAACGTCAAAGAGAGATTTTAAAAAAAAAGTGTGGGGGCGGTAAATGTCTCAAATCTAAAGCAAAGGAATAACAATTAGTAGAAGAAAAAAATCAATAAACTTTCCCAAATGGTTTGTGGGAAATTGTAGATCACACCTCAGCAAACCTGGAAATTTCATTACTAATAGAAACTAATTATTCACTTTTAAAGCACTTGTTAGTTACAAGAAATTTAATTTTTATTGTTGTTTTTTTAATATTTATTTTCTTTAAATTTTCTAATTCTACAAAAGTTCTGCTGGCATATGGAGATCTAAATCTATTAATTTAGTCAACCGAAGTAAGACTCATTCCGTGTTGAGATAAAACAGGTATGACTTAAGAAAGAGAAACCATTTCCTCAACCAGGAGATAACTTCAACAAAAAGGAGGAAGGTCATATAGAGATGTCGGTATTTAAAACATTTGGGCTCTAAACTGCAAACTCTTACATTCATTAAATTGTTTTTATGTCATGCGCATCTCGTCTTTTCAAAATAAAATGAATATTCCAATTTCTTTTTTCAAAATGACAAAAAAATAAAACCAATGCATGCTTGTTGCTGGATGATTTCCAATAGATGTGTACTGGGTCCAGACAGTTTCCTAGTGCCACTGGGTAAAAGGGAGTCAACAAAGATGTTCAGTACACACACACACACTTGCTATCAGTTCTATCAGTCTCGTAACAGGGATACATTCGACTTTCGATTTCCCTTCTATCACCTGAAAGCATCTCAGACTTTTCGGATACACCCCACTACTAGTCCCTGTGTAATCTCTATAAACTCAGGGGGGAAGGACTATTTCTGGAGGCCGATAGATGCCCTAGCATCATGTTACAGAACATAATAGCAGGCTCAAAGTGCATCGCGATGAGCTGAGGCGTTAACATTTAGCTTCGTGCTGTTGACGTGGCTTCAATAATGCTAGCCAGGATTACACGGGGAAGGTATATATTAGTAAATACGTGTCTGGCTCAGATCTCAGCCCAGATACACTTGAGTTCTACTTTCTGTTTGGTTGGGGTGTTTGAATCTTCTCTTCTAACAGGCTGACATAACTCAACCTTTACTTTGATCAGAAGGATTTGTCTTTTCTTGGGATACCAAAATACATTATGTCATAGTATCTACAATGAAACGTAGTCTAAATAAAGTATGGGTCTCCTCTTAATTAGCTCGAAGGAAAAAAAATGATCATCTTTGCCTCTTATAAGTAGCAGCGAGAAGGTACATTGTGGCATTTCACTAATACATTTATGCTGCGTGACGGTAAAAGGACTGAGTTGTTAACAAAGCATTCAAAGTAAGTTGAAAAGGCCGAGAAATAGAATGACTCGTATATTTTCACGGACACCCGGTGGCTGAGTGGCCCGGGTTCTTATCTCAGTGAACACAGGAATTTTGAATTTCGGAATTTTTTTGGGCGATCTTGAGACCAACCAATTCTAACATGGTACCTAATTTAGTTGGGGAAAGTAAAGAGGTTGGTCGTTCTGCTGGCGACATGACACCCTCGTTAACCGGATGGCTGCCTGGTCGTGCGGTTTGCACGCTGGACTGTCGTTCGGATTTATCGATGGTCCCGGGTTCAAACCCTGCCCGCTCCCATCCCCCGTCGTCCTGCGGGAGGTTTGGACTAGGAAGTAAACTATCTTCAACTCTGAAGGAACATCCGAAACATGTAAAACATTTTACAAACAAACCGTCGGGCATAAAAACATATGACCTATACATCAACTGCAAAACCATAGCTCAAGATAAAGCAGGGTGCAGTGCTTTGATTTTGTTCTTGTTGTTAAAGCCATGTATTGTGTGATCTATAGATGAAGTGCACAAGTGTATCAATCTGAATTTTGTTTTCAATGAAACATCATGGTCGCTGATTTTGCCATTTAAACACCGTTTGCATCAAAACAATATAGTTCATTTTTTATATCTGAAATTATAATGTGTAGATACTAGTAGGCCTATATGTGGCTTGAGTAACTATTATAGGCGTGTGATTTACTGCTAAATGATTGTGAAGTAATATTCTATACAGATGTATATATAGAGAGAGAGTAGGCCCTAAGTAGCGTGCTGTTGGCAAATGAAACGAACTCAGTAACGAAGCAAAGAACCCGTAGGCCTCGGTGTTATGGGGAGGGGGGGGGGGGGGTTTCTATGGTGACGGTGGGAAGAGGTTAGCGATTTGTTGTGAATAATGCAACATAGGTGGCATTGTCGTCATTTGATCCTAATTAGGAGAGACGACTCCAGAACGTGAGACTGAAAGGCTGTGTTATTGTAGTGAGTTCGATTTTTTGTTTAAAAATATCTCAAGTCTATGTTTTGTATTGTTCACAAGGAAGTTATTCAACTTAATTCAAGTTTCATTAGTTCACGATATAAAGCGCCTACAGTGGTTTAGTTGTCTACCAGCAGTGTGGTGCTATACGTCAACATTAGTCAACAACCGGCAACAACACCCGGTTTCAGAATATGTTCATGCCCTTCCCTCTCCTCAGTTAAGTGACAAACTAAGTCATCCAGGACGTATCAGTACATGTCCACAAGTTTCTGTATCCGAGACTGCATATAAACGACAAAGCGATGGCTGCCTAATTAGAAGGCCCGTAAAGACCGAGATTACCGGTAGTATGTATGTGTGAATAATCAATTTAGACTGTTTTGACTGACTGACTTGTGAGTAACGTTTACACTTGGTCGGACGGAAACCCAAACATGCATCACGTGCCCAGAGTTCCCTATGACGTAGCTATCAATCAGGCGCCCTGAGTCGGCCTGCACGCCAAGGCTCCCCGAATGTACAGGAGTGAAGGGAACTGCCACGGGTGTCTATTTACCTAGGCGCATTGTTTGTTTACGTTTCAAGGCAATACAGCACCCATTCTTTCCTGTGGCGCTGCTGGGGAAGCAAATTAGAGGTGTCATAGTGTGCAGGAAAGAAGGGGGAGAGGCCTGAATCAAAATAAGCCAATACATTGGTTCATTAACAAATGTTATTTCGTTTTAAAGGAGCATTCATTTATCTAAGACAACATATGCAGTCTTTTGACTTGTCAAGCATGATGGTATGCTATGAAATACCCTTAACAAAATGTTTAAAAGTCACCAAACACAGAAATAGCGTGTATCAATCCAAATGTTTTGTTTTTACATGCCATTACACACAAACACACAGCCCTCAACGAGCATACTCATGACATGATAAAAATCAGGATCGAAGCACAACTTGTTGAGAAGAGTATCGCCAAGAGAGAGAAACAAGTTGTGTGGACACACCCAAACAAAACTATTCCTGTTAGATCTATTTCTAGAAAATGTTTCCCAAACTCATCAAAGTATCGAAATATTAGATGTTTGGGTCTATGTGAAGCCACGGCTATGTATATGTGCATGCTCACTTGGCGTCCACAGCAATCTGTCGATCTACGGTATTCTAACGCGAACATAACTTGAAGTCTTGTGTACACTTCCATAACACCATCATTCATTTTTTGTTTTAAATCCTTGATATGCACTGGGCTTAAAGTGCTCACACAAATGGGAACTCGTTTTAGAAGCTCTTGACTTCATTCTTGCTGTTATTGTTTAATGTTTTGTGGTTTGTTTTTTTGTTTGTTTGTTTTTGTGGCTATTGTTTTTTATACAATAGAAATTTTTAAAAATGCAGTTGATAATAATACACTTCTCCTGAAGTTGGCATGATGATCTGGAAACGTATCTTGGCTTGCATTATCTCACTAAAGTACAGTCGTATAGCTACACTGGTGGCAAGCAGTTGCAATTTTTGTTTATTAAATGAGAACTATTATAAAAACAAAGAAATGGCTGCAAGAAAAAAAAGTAATTTAAGCCCAATGCTAGAGGATATATTTAAAGATATAACCTTGGCCACATCAAAGCATTACTTTCTCCAGCGTGAAGAGGACTAGGACGAAATAAAATATAACGGCTAACTTGACTTCACACACGTTTAGGTCTTGGTTAGGGCATATTTTTACAAAGCTTGTAGCAACTCAGTTTGTCTGTCTGTCCGATAAAAATTGTGTACATGTTATTCAAGCAACTCAGTTTGTCTGTCTGTCCGATAAAAAGTGTGTACATGTTATTTCTCCCACACCATATCTCGGATCAAGCTGAAATTTTGCAGTTATTTCTTTTACTTGACAACACAAGAATCAATTTTAAAAAAAATTAGTTTATTAACTATTGGTAATTAATTATTTAGTTTGGCATCTCGAACAAGGGAAAAATACTGTTGGGCCTGCTTGGTTGATGTGGTGATGAAGTTGAATTAGAGCCCCTTGAACTATATACAAAGAAATAGGTGGCTGCTTTAAAGTTTGAAACTAGCAATAGATAACTATATAATCTTCAACTTTCATATGCACCTCTCTAGCACGGTGGTTAGTATGTTGGCACAAGGAGGCATAATAGGCTTGAGCCCTCGAGGTCGAAATCAGGTCGTTCCAACTTTTAAAAAAATATATAAATGAATTTAAAAATAAATCACGGCAACATTCACTCATACATCCTCTCCCCCCCCCCCCACCTGTCATCCCATTTACAACTGACAATTGATGATAGGATTATAGCGTAGTGAGAAAGCTAAAAGCATGAAATAGCAAAAACAATTGGTAAAAATATTTCTAATCGCACAGATTTATTGTTGTTAGTCTAGATCTATTACAAATTTAAATACGTGACTGATCCAAACTAATTGATACAAATACGCACAATGTAAGCTTGTGTTGTTGTTTTTTTTCAAAGTATTTTTATATTTTCATTGTCAGGAATAATGTTATTATATTATGTACATATTTTAGTCTTGCGATTATGTGGTAAAATAGGTGGACCACAGCTACGAATGCCCAGTTTAATAAAAGACTGCATTCCTCCTTAATCTTCGGACACAAAAAACAAGACTTTTATTTTGTATCGCTTGCAAGTCACTTAAAAGTGACATGGTACTAAAAACCCGTAAAGACCCAGATCTATGTTTAAGTACCGGGTATACGAACATTGTCAACTGCCGCAAACATAAAAACAAAATCAGAGACTTGGAGACTTCCAAAAAGAAAACCAACTAGTTTGAGGACGTTTTGTTGTTCCGTCCAAAAAGTTGCGTAGAGACTTACACCAACAGGAACAGTAAATCAAGGTCCACGACTGGTCTCCGTTGGAGGGAATTCGACAAGGATTCTCGGCCCAGTTCACTTTTGGAGCAAAGTCAAGTGTAGAGCTCAATGAGTCGAGCAGACAAGATAAGTCAAAAGAAAGAAAAACCAACTGACAACGAGTTCGAGAAGCACTTAGAAATTATGGGAAACAGGACCGCAAAAAGTGAAACAGGACGAGTTCGTTTCAATTTCTTAAAGGAAGGAAAAGATGGCTTCTTGCTGTTTCCAATTTTATAGTCAGGGAGAAGAATGAATGGAGTGTACCCCATGGAAATAAACTTTAACATTTCTTTGTATAAGTAAATAAAAAGAAATTACGATTCTCCCCCCCCCCCCTCCCAGGGATAATGTAACAGATTGTATCAAAATCTCTGTCCCTCTTCGAATGTTAGCAAGCATTTCGTGTGATGCGAGCCTGGGGCAAGAGAGATTCAGAAATGTAAGATCATATCGAGGAGAAACTATGTGCCGCATTTCTTGACCCAACTTGACAAGTAGTTAGGAGAGCTCCTTGAGATGACCCGCCATAACATAGAGCAAACTTTGTTTTGTTGCTTTTTTTATTTTTTGTTTATCTTTTATATTTTCACAGTAAAATGAAAAATTGTCACAGGACTCCAAGTTGTGTTACGTAATTTCAAGCTTACATATATTTTCCTAGTGGGGCGGGTGTTGTATAAGTCTGGAACATACTCTCTCTCTCTCCTCTCTCCCTCTCCCTCCTTCTCTCTCTCCCTCTCTCCCTCCACTCTCTCTCTCCCTCCCTCCCTCCTTCCCTCCCTGTGTGTGTGTGTGTGTGTGTGTAAAGTGTTGCTAACATGACATTACATGTAGCGTGGTAAGTGGAGCTCCTCTAAATAAGTATTGAAAAGAGAAATTAAGTAGCATTTAATTTTTTTTTTTTTACTTTTTCAGCCAGAATATATTGACACGTCAAAGAAAGTACATTATGTAGACATTGATCCACTCTTTCAGCGTTTGAAAAACATTCTTTATCCAATATCCTACTATGACAACTAATGTGTAGAGTTTTACGACAAAAATGAAGAAAAACGATGTTAAAGTTTACTATGGCGACAGATACTAAAATTAACGTCAATGATATATAAGACATAGAATTGCAAGAATACATATACTCTGACTCACACAATTTCTGGTGCACACAAACACACACAATCTAGTCTATTTTTGTATCTCTTTTATTGACACTAAATAGAAACAACCACCGAGAGAGACACAGAGAGAGAGAGTGTGTGTAAGCCTCCAGTGGCGGTGAGTAGGCATGTGTCCTTCGGGTGCCGGAGTGCACCGACATGTAGAAGACTCATATGGTGCACAGACATTGGGCTTCGTGGAAAGGGAGATGAGAGTCAAGTATTGTTGAGATGTTTATTTAAGTGCCACGGGATATGCCCCTGTCGATTTCACGTCTTTTTAAAGTCTCACGGAACACCCAGTCCTCATCGACTCTCAATGTCACGCAGTTTGATTAGATCTCGCTCTCTGGTGGTCTCTCGGGGACTAGTCAGCTGCACGTGAAACGAGATACTGTCAGCTCATCGAGAAGTTTATATCATTTCTCTTCAAACACTACTTTCAAAGTTCAAACAACCAGAGACACTCACTTTTGGTTTTTAAAACATTTGTTCTATTTTTCCTATGTAAAGCAAATTTTTTACAACCAGAGGCGCAGGCATGGGGAGGCGGAAAACTGTCACCTGCGCTATTCAATGAGTAACTATCATGATAAGACATTAAAATTGTCTAGTTTTTCCAAAGGGAGAAACGGCACTTGAAAGTAACAACAGTTTAGGGTTAAGTGCGATGCTATTAGAATGAACAAATAACTTGAATGTAATTTTAGAGAACTTGTCTTACGTTGTCTTCAGCCTAGGTCTTGAACAACAAGGGGAGACTAAAATACAATTGTCTCAATCACTTTCGACATCTGTCCGTAATAAAGCCAAATGAAATGTTTGAAAGATGATGTTCTAATTGAAGGAACATTTCCGGCCCACTATAAAGCATATCTCATCATTACTGTCAGAGATGAGTATCGCAAAGCGATGAAGAGTGCCTGGCGTCTGGTTTCACGTACCGAGAACTGAGTTTATGGGGGGTGGGGTGGGGGTGGAGAAGGAGTAGAAGAGGGAGTGCTCCAGGCGACCAGGTTTTGTTTTAAGGCTAGTGCACGTGGTATCGTTTGCCTAACCGCTCAAGGTGTAGGCCCAGGATTGGCCCGGATGCCTGATGAGAAAGTGTTATACCCCATACACAGCAGCAGTATGTTGGATGGTATCACTGCAGTTAGATTATTCATGTCTCACTCTAGGGAATAGACTCACAATATATACAATAGAATCTTTGGAACCTTTTTTTTTGTTTGTTTTTTGTGTATTACATAAAAGTTATTCAAAAAAAAAAAAAAACATGTTAAGTATGCTATAGTTCTCCTTTAGTTTCATTCACGTTAGTGCTGTTTGTTTGTTGCTATACACGAGGAGCAGGTTTGTGTTGATAGTACCACAATACAATCTTAACATAACCGTCCGTTAAACAAAAGGTTTTCGCAGTAGTGCGAGTGGATTTGGGATAGGAGGAAAATTCTGAACCTTGGCGTAGCTACGCCTATGTATTTAAGCCACTTTTAAGCGTTAGTGTCATTATACATTTCTTGGAGCGTAAGAGTCTCTTTGGAAGAGGAAATCCTAAAGTCCAGCAATCAATAGACGTCCGAGACTAAGTTTGATCGTGATGTATTTCTTGAAGTATAATGACGTCATTTCCAAGTGAATCTCTCATCTGTCTCACAGTTAGTTGGGTTTAAAAGGTTAGCTACTCCAGGGCGGGGAGAGGGCCAGACTGACCATGGATTGACAGACAATCGCTGTTACAAACATGTCAGGATAGGATGTTCCATCCTAAGTTCTGGAATGTGGACGGAGAAGAGACAGTGTGGTCAGTGGGGAGAATGCACATTGGTTTTCACTGTCAAAACAAGGTGTTGAATTCAAATGAACTGTCCAAACCGCACACACACACACATAGTTTTTCACCCTAGACTTTCTTCTCTGTCTTCTCTCGAGTCGCCTGCCCTTTCTTTGTCTTTTCATGCTTTTACAAGTGAAATGAGTCCTACTGATCAGAACAAGGTTTATTAGAATGACACATTGTGTTATACAGAGTGACAAAAATGTGCTGCAATACTGTCACTTCACTGCGACTTTTTAAACGAGACAGAAATAGCTCCAAAGGGCAGGGAGGGGGTGGAGTGTTTATTTTCTGCTCGAGAAGAAAGAAGGATGCCGGGAACTTCTCCAGTACTTCAGAAAAGAGTTTAATAAAAAAAAATCTATTCCATCCTGTACCCAGCCAATTAAATTAAGTCTAAATAAATGGTGGCTGACTGTCAGAAGGGAAAGTTTGTTGGTATGCATTCAGATTAAACAAGCAAACTGGAAGAAAGAGGGGGGTGGAGGCAGTCTGTATCTGATAGTTGAATGAAAAGCTCTCAGGACATAAGAGAAATGTCTGTGAAGTCTTGCATGAAGACAGAGCGGACCGGGAGCAGCAGGAGCTAATAAAACACTTTGCTATCTTTTCATTTCAACATTATCAACACAAGCCTTGAGCTTTTAACATAGGCCTAAATACCACGGTGATAGGCTTTAAAGCGTAATGATAAACTCTAACAGAAGAAAGTTACGTCAATAAGGCAAGCTTTTCACAGATATGCCTTGACTCCAGACATGAAAATGGACTATAAAAGATACGTGTTGACTCCAGAAAAGCGTGGGTATGGTAGAGACAAGTGTACGCCTATGTTGTCTTCCCATGAACACTGACGACTAGTGTAAAAAGAAAATGTCGCGATGCCAATCTTTATGAAAGCAAACATTTTACACACGCTTTTTTTTTTATTAAGTTGAAAAAAGTTTTAGATCCATGTACGGGAGAGTTAAAAACAATGAACTGAGTGTGTTGAGATACAGAGAGACTGAAACAAGGAGGCGCAAATCCAACTTATCATTGACAAATAATAAATACTTTCTTTCTTTCTCTGTCCTAACACACAAGCCACAAGTATATGTTATTCTTTGGAAATGCTTTCATAAACAATTCTACGGGATTCCAAAGTCTCTTTAACTAAGTACACAATTCTTTTTAATATATTAATTTATATATGGATGGAATCTTGTCTATTTCATTACTTTAAGCGCCTGTCTAGCCGGTAAATCTTGAAAATAAATGGTCTAAATCTAGACCAGAGCCCGAGTCTCGAGTTGAAAGCGACTGGCTGTCACACAGAGAAACGGGTGAAATCTTCCACAACTCGAAAGATGGAGGCAAAGGCCAAGTCCAGGCCGTCACCGAGCGAAGCAGAAGTTTGTTTCAATTTACATTCCTTCCATTGGAAGACAGTTATAGGCGTGTCTTTGGACATCGCGTTTTTTTTTCTCTCTCTCTCGTTCTCTCTTTCCCTCTCCTTCTCTCACTCCCACTCTCTCTTTCTATCTCTCTCTCTCTCTCTTTCTCGTTCTCTCCTCTCTCTCCTCTTATTACAGCCTATTTGTTTTTAAAGTTGAACATTCCTGACATCATTAAGAATATTATTACCGTTGTCAGTTATGTCGCCGTCGTAGTTTTTCCAACTCACCCCAACGTAGGCTCAACAGTTTCCTGGCTGTTTTGAAAGGTGAGACTTTGTTTGGAAGTTGAATGATGTCTATAAAGAATTAGACACGGTGGAGGATGTCTCCCGAGATAAGAGGGAGCCGCGACCCTCAGGTGATCCTACATAATACTTTGTCTATCCAGGGCCAGCGCGTAGCTAGGCTGGGGGGAAGGGGGGGGGGGGTCCCGATTCGAAAATCCCCCGAGCCCTCACTTGAGGGGGCCCCCAAATGAATGTCCTAGATATTGTAATACTAAATATTAAATATTACGCCGCTGCCATGTAATGGAGTCGAAAATACAAGACAGCATCGATCTAGAATTCTAGATGATGTTATAGATATGAATTGAGATCACGTGTGCATTATCTCGCCAATAAACAACGGTATTATTCATTAAAAGAATCTTAGTAATTATTTCGTGTTAATGTTACTTATACACTGTACCAATGGGAATTTAGATTTATAAATTTATTAAGTACATTATCTCATGTCGTCGAATATCAAAATATGCAAGGGAATCCAAGGTATAGCGCAAGACAAGAGATATAGGGGGGGGGGGGGAGGAGAGTCAACTAAAATTTAAACATTTTATGTTTTGTGAATGTAGCCTGCATACTTGTGTGATACTCAGTCGAACTACCGTTAATAACAACACACACACAAACTACAACACTGATGCTCACTTTGTAAACAAAAACACAAAAAAACAGTCTGGCGCCAGGAGGTCCGGACCGTCGTTGATCCCCCAACCAGATACGCCGCTGGATTAATGCACTGCTAGGGTTATAACTTCAACAGAAAAGAATATTTTTAGCGGACTCAGCAGAAAAAAAAAAAGCTGCCATTGTTTTTTTGCGCTGTCTGACCGTCTGTCTGTCGGGTTTAGATATCCAATAAAAACAAAAAAGCGGTATTAGAAAATCCGAGTTCAGCCTGGCCTGTAGCATGCTATGGAATTAGATGATTGGCTAGTAGTTAGTCGATGAAAAGCAAACGAATAGGTTTGTAAAATTAAATGTGCAAACTTTGGTGTAGTTTGTTTCATAAGCACACACCATTTCAAAAAAATATAAATAAGTTTTCAACTAGCACTAATAGCTTCTAATGTGTACTGGTACACTCTCAATACGTGAAATAATGAAATGATTTTTTTTATCCAAAAAATTAATTTTAAACACTTAAAACCTCTCAAATATGTCTTCATGAGTACAATGGCTACTAGATCTACTTATGGTCTACTGAACTATACACTTTTTAAAAAACCAATTATTTTATTGTTTGTACATTTTAACAGTTTAAGCCTAAGTTTGTAGTGCAATATAGTTTGCTATGTGTAGGTATGCAATGTGTGGGTATGTAATGGTGGGTATGTAATGGGTGGGTATGTACTATGTGGGTATTCTGGGTATTACCAGCTGGGCCGCCTTTTTACACAAATTTCTTTGCTGGTCTTATTTTGACTTGATTGCCATTACATGAGGATCATTTTGCTTTATCTGTTGCTTGTTAGGAGTGTCAGAGGTTCTGGAGGCAGGAGTGTGTGGATGTGTATATCTAAAACTGAACACTTACGATCTTAGAAACTGGAACCCTTTGAGACAAACGAGAATGTTGCCAAATCCGTCCACCTTCAGCAATGTCCCGCAGTAGGTGTCAAACCAGAGACCTCTGGAGAGAACACAACAAAAACCAATGTTGTTACACATGATCTCTGTTCAGTCTTATAGATCGCTTTAAATACATTCACTTTAGGCAACACCAGAGACGGGTAGGCTAACAAGGACCACACGCTGGCATTGGGTTGTTGTCTTTGCTTGGAGGCTTCGATTAATGAGAAGGGATGTCAAACAGGAGTTTCGTCCCAGACGTAATTCATTCTCGCTACAATAACTGATGAAGCGACCCATTCGTGTAGTTTGCAATACCTGTACAGTGTAGCTGCTAAGATCTCAATGTCTGTTCTGTATTATGTTGTATAAATTCAGATGCACTTTATACATCACAGGCCAAAAACAGAAGCAACGTAGACTTACGGATTGCTGTCTTTTCAGTGGATGGACCAAAGGTTTGGACCTCGCTGCCCATTGAGCTCAGACAAACCAAGTGTTTCATTACATTCAAGAAAATCATTAAAGACTTCACTGTTCAAAAATGGTATGGATTAATTGTCATTTTATCTTTTTTTTTTTTTTTTTTTTGTTATTTTCTTATAGCACTTCGAGCCTAAGAGCCAACAATGCCTACATTGTTTGTTAACAGCATCTTTAGAAACAGTAAAAATCAGCAAAAAAAAATTTTTTTTTAAAATTCCTGCGTACTAGGTCGCTTAGGAAAGAAAATTTGGAGCAGAGTGCATGTCCAAACAAATATATATATATATATATATTTTAAGAGCACCGATGACCAAAAATTGTTTTGAAAAAAAAATGTTTCCTATAATAGAAATACGAAACCTTGCATGTGCTTTTATAGGTCATTTCGTTTTGTCTCAGCTTTGTACCTTTTCAAACATTTCACGTCATTGCACATGGTGTAAGCAGCTCCAATAACGGCCATGTTTTTTATTATACAATTAAAGTTCTTGTGTGTTTGTATACACTAACTAACGTATCGGCGAGCAAGCTTTTTGTATATTCGTGAGCACGCGCACTCTCCAGGAGGCAGCTATCAGTTCCTTGCGGGCTGCATGAAGAAGCTGATATTACTCACCACATGGAGCTTTGGTAAACATACACCTAAACGAACCGTCAACCAACAGCATTGTTTTGTTTTGTTTTTATTGGGTTTTTTTGTTTGTTTGTTTGTGTCCTTTTCCTTTTTCCACCTCAATAGCAACAATGGATCATGTCTTTGTTTTGGACTTCCTTCATTTTAGGATAAACCGATAGCGTCCACTAGCCTCCTGCTAGCTATCCTTGCTCATTGGCCCACGTGAGAGAGAAACACCAGTACGCTGGTATACAGGGGCGTTATGGAAGTGCTAACACATTAACACCATTAACAAACATTCCTCCTATGGTGTGTATCACGAGTTTCCTTAATTTGTATCGAACAAAATAACCAGAAATTAATCGACTAATTATATATAATTAGAAACCTGATCGGGAAGCTTGGGTCGTATTCAAAGTCAATGATGGCCTCTGGATAGCCCATGTTCACCAAGCGTTGTTTCAGATGGTTGAAGCCTAGTGTCTCATACTCAGGGGACTTGTACACTGAAAGGTAAAAGAGAATACTGCTGATGGTTCTGTTTTAAAGAGAACAATTAACAGGCGAAATGTAAAAATTCTTTTTAAAAAAAAAGCTTATCTAATGGGAAGAACTTCAAACTTACAACTAAATGTGATAATAATAAAGAAGTTCTTTCCCTTTCTCGATATCAAACATAATAATTTATTAAAAATAATTAATTGACTAATTATTTAATTTATTAATTGATTCATGTTCTGCAAGGTACAATAAATAATTGTTTAAATGTTCACCTTGGTTAAGGAATGGGTGTGAAAGAAATAGCGTGTACAAATATTTAACCATATCTGTGAATACTGATGCAGTAATTTACATTGTTGGTATCAAACAATATAACCAGAAATTAATCGACTAAATGGCGAATATTTTTATTGATTCGTATACTGTCTAAACCTATAAATAGAAGTACAAAGTTTCAACTTGAATTGAGAATTGGTGTGGAAGAAATATTATGTACAAACTTTTTACCAAACAGACATAGACAGAAACATTGACAGAGTGAGGTGCTATAAGCTTTGTACAAAACTGATAATGTTACTGATTAGCGTAGAAATACATCTTTTCTTAGAAAATGTACTCATTGTTGTCCCAATCGACTACTTCGAATCTACTGAATGACATACAAAGACCAAATGAAAGTCTTCTACAAAAAATATACCGGTATATAGTTTCATTTTTTTGGGGGGTGGGGGTGGCGGGGTAAGGTGGGAAGAAATCAAATGGTCACGTGCTGGTCCAGGATTTGAGGAAATGATTCACACAGCAAATCCAAGATGTGATTTTTGACGAGTGCATATTTGCAACCCTGGGATCATGGCTTGACTTACTTCGTTATTGCATCTATTTTCACACATTTCTTTTCCATCATTTAAGAGTATTTTCTAAACTTGACGTGTAGGGACTACTTTTAAAATGTATTGCTGCGCTCCCCATCACGCACACACAAACCTAGATATTCTATCAGGGCATGGTAACTATCTGGAATTATATAAATATCAAATAGGATGACTGTATGTTATTTGCATTGTGTCTCGCACATGATTCCATTAAACTATATAGTCCTAAAAATATAAAGGAAAAAAATGTATTTTATATAAATGTTTCCGCGCTCCATGTAAGATTTGTGCAGACTTAGGACACTACTTCTGCAGTTTATATCGCAAAATGTGTGGATGTTCATTAAAAATTCATTGCATGATGGATTTTATGGCCGTTCGGAATGCAAACAATGACACGAGGAGTCCAGAAAGTTCACTTCGGATTCATAACATAAACACTAAAAAAACAAATGATTCAACAGAGCACCAGATAAAATAGTCTAAACAAGAGAAAGATAAAAAAAAAACAACTAAACCAGAGGAAAGTGGGGGGGGGGGGGGGGCGAGGGGGACATAATAAAGTGCCATGCAACGGATAGCTTATTGGGTTTGATAGCCAAAGGACTCCAGATAAGATTGGTTGTATTTGAAGACTGAGCCATTCGTTGGGGCCATTAGTGAATGATAGCCCGTTCTATAAACAAGTCAGAAAAGTGTATTACTTCAGAAGAGAAAAAGAAAAAAAGAAGCCCAGGTAACGGACTTATATGTAAAGAATAAGGTGAGAAAAAAAAAGTAAAAAGGGGGGGGGGACCATTGATAAAATGTGTTCATTGAATAGTTGTTTTTAATGGCAGGCCATGTGTCCTATTGATTGGTCAATAGCACCCTGGAATTAGAAAGACAGCAATAGTCTTTTCAGGCTGAACCCACTTCCTGTTTACTTCGTCCCGATGCACATATCGTCCCACGCACCTCCGCTACTTCTGTTTCACAAAGCCCGCGCTACTCTCTACTTTCGACTCTTTATTAGCCACTTCCTCCTTTGCAGTGGCTTCTGGGAAACGGGCGAATTAAAACAGTGCCACGTTCTATACTCTATTGAGACGGCGAGACATAAGAAACTCTGTACCTAAAACACGTTCTACATCGTCTGTTTGTTGAGAGGCGTTCATGGAACACAATAGTGTTCATGATCTGATATGAAATAAGAAACAACTCTAAATAGAACAGAGGAGTTCTCAAGGCAAAAACAAAAATGACATTGTTAGATTAGAACTAACTAGAGGCAGAGAATGTGTCCATTATCTACCTCAAAGATGCACAAGTTCAACCTCTAATATTTTATTTTGAAGGAAGCCATTAACAAGAGGCGTAGCTAGGAATTTGCCATCATTTGGAGGCCCCTGCATTTTGCGTAATATTTAATGTAAAAAAAAAAATTCCAACACTCATTTAAGACATTCGAATTCTCCTACCACTTTCCCCACCCTAGCTACGCCACTGCCATTAACAAGACACCAAAAGTAGGTTGTCAAATGTTCGTTCGTCTACAATTTTTTGTAAAAAGCAACAAATATTTCATTTATTTTAGCTGCAACGTCTGGGGGCAAAAGAGAAACAATTGTATTTTGTCTATCCAACTTAAGGAGAGTTTCAAACTCACTCAATACCTGGACCTTTTATTTAAGAAATAGAAATGTCAAGGAACATGTTTGGTGTCAGAAAAAGTTCATATGTTTAAATGACAAATCTTCATTTTCATTTCTCTGTCTTCATTAATCCGTTCTTGCCAGTCAGTTTCAAGGAGGGGGAAGGTCGATTCATCAACTTCAGCTTGTAGTGGAGACAAACACCGGAACCGGAAGCAGGCCAGCGTACAGAAAAAAATCGCACCAGAAGTTTCGGAAAAGTTTTCTACAGATGTTTACTTGGACGTTTTCCGAATTGTATGCCACAATCTGAGTCTAATTAAAAAAGTTTGTGAACTCTACAAGCAGGAGGTGACGTCTTTAATAAGTGACGTTCCTTACACACACACACAAATAAAGATTGAATGTATGAACAAAGTACTAGTATACCATTAATGTAGGTATATAAAACTCTCATCAGTTTATTCATCTCATTCATTAAGCTATGATTGATTCCGCTATTTCTTTAGAAGGAGATTATCTGGACGACTGCTTCTATCCTAACTAACAGTGTGCCCCTTATCTCCTAGCTGCTTGACTGGAAAACTCTACATTCAAAATTATCTATCCGTTATCAACGTTGGGGCGCTACAAGTGATCAGTGACCTGGAGTACACGACACGCTACTTTAAAGAACATGAGTATCCACTTTTTAGACAGAGGTTTCGTGAACTTTAGTGGCTCTATGTCTAGAAATAAAATATATTGTAGAACTAGAATTAATCAAAAAGAAATTATTAGAAATGGATAAGAAGAGGAGATGGCCCTTCAAATAAACTTCGTTTCCATACCCAGCCAAAACAGTTGAAGTCTCCAGTGACTAGACACAAATCTCCAGTCACTTGGGCTTACGATCTTAAATATAGGTTATGTGATATTTGTTTAAACTACGAGTATCTTGGTCTACAGGTTGAAAAAGGAAAATTTAAAAAAAAACTTTTCCTGTGTCTGATAAGCCGTACATCTTTATTCTCTCTATAATAGTGGATGTTGGCTAACTTAAAAAACTTTCCGATACCACAATTTATATATACTCTTATACATCGATAGTGGATATTAAAAAACAAAAGAGGTTAACATTTTAATTATAATTACGTATACAAGATCTAAGCAATTCGCTAAAAGAAAAAAAAAACAACAAGAACACGATGTAACGGTCTTGTTGTACAAACCCAAATGGCTCCTGTAGAAGTCTTTAGCATGCCGTTACAAAAGCTTCACTGAATCACAACGTAACAACTATTAATTAGGAACAAAATGTCAAATTAGCAAGTCTTACATAGCTAGAGATTACATGCCTTTCCTCTCCTCCCACACACTTTTTTTTTCTAAAAAGCATCCAAAGATGGCACATGAAGAAAAAAAAAACAATGACGTCTTAATTTTAGTTGTTTAATTAACATACTCCGAGGCATGGATGGTTGCGGGAGAAAAAGGGGGGGGGGGGCGTTTGTGTAGAATGTAAGGAGAAAAACGCGTCAGGGCACGTCATCAGTTACTTTACTACTAGTTTTAGTCTCTTTTTATCATTATTTTATCATGACACTTACCCCCTAGAACATTTAGTATAGGTAATACTGACATATGATCGCCAGCAAGTTATTTTTTCCTTTTTTGTCTGTTTATCAAAATCAAAGCTGTAGTCACTTTACTATTCTGATTGTAGTGGGCTCAGTAATACAATAACTAATAACTCACTGTTGTATACGTATTGTGTGTGTGTGAGATGAAAAGAAAAGGAAGAGATTCATAGATCATCTCTGAACCTATCTAGACCAAAGTCTAATGGCTGACAGCTTGCAGAGAAAGGGAGGAGACTGAAGCAGAGTCTAGTAGGAGCTGGAACTTGACGGAGTCAAATAGTAGGGGCTGTTGTTGTCTACGTCAATGATTTATTGAAAGCCCCCGCGCCCCCCACTGCTGGAGATGAACATCTAAAGGCAGGACGTGAACCATGGCACACCTAAAGCATCACCTGTGTCGGCAAATCTTCAGTAAATCATAAGTCTACAATTAATCGCACAAACTCAGACCCGCCTCTTGTTTACGATATGAGGGAACTCAATATTAAGTTACTAAAGCATTTTTTGTAAAACTTTGTTGACTAATAAGAAGTCAAATTAGAAAACAGAAATCTATAACGAAACTGTTGAGGGCTCTATTTGTGAGCTCAATAATAGCCGTTGAAATAAGAATACTACAATCTATCGAACTACTCTATGCGATGATACGTCAATAATAGGTCATGGGATCACATTAGGTTGGTAATAGTACCGGAATGTATGAAATCTTAGACCACTACACATGGGCGTAGCCAGGTGGGGGTTGAACCGAAATGAAATCCCTCCCCGAAGGGGGGGGGGGGGCTCGGAATTAAGTAACTGATTTATTCCTTTGATTTTGTTTATTTTAGGTGAGATTTTAATACTAAACCATCACTTCCCCCAGCACAGCGAATGATTTTTTAGCTTAAAACCCCCTACCAGGGGTTTTGAGTTTAAAACCCCTTACCTGGGGGTTTAGAGTTTGAAACCCCTTCCAGGGGGTTTTGAGTTTAAAACCCCCTACCAGGGGTTTTTGCAGTTAAATCCCCCTCTTCTATAAAACAAAACGAAAAAAAATGCAAACGACAATCCCCTAATTCCAAGAGCACAGTTAAGGAAAATTTTGCTTTTAAAACCCCCTCCAAAACCCACTCTTCAATATAAAAAAAAAAGCAAATTACGCACTCAAAATGTTATGAGCGAAGCTAAATGGGTTTTGACTCAGTTTTGAGTTCAAAACCCCCTTCAGCGGGGTTAAAAGGTAAAAAATACCTCTTTAATATTAAAAACAAGGCAAATTATACACTCAAAATTTTATGAGTGTAGTCAAAGGGGTTTTGAGTTAAAACTCCCTTCCAGCGGAGTTTGAAGCTAAAAAATACCTTTTCAATATAAAAAAAGCAAATTACACACTCTAAAATCTATGAGAGTAGCCAAAGGGGTTTTGAGTTTAAACCCCCCGCCAGAGGGGTTTGAAGATAAAAAAAATACATCTTCAATGTAAAAAAAAAAAAGCAAACTACGCATTCAAAATGCTATGAGCGTTCCCAAAAGGGGTTTTGAGTTTAAACCCCCTTCAGAGGGGTTTGATGCTAAAAAATAATACCTCTTCAATATAAAAAAAAAAAGCAAATTACCGGTACACACTAAAAGCGTAGCCAAGCCAATTGGGGGGTTTTGAGTTTAAACCCCTCTCCGATAGATGGCTTTTTTTTAAGGTTAAAACCCCTCCAGATGGCTTTGAGTTTAAAATTCCCTTACAGAGCGTTTTTAGGTGGAAAACCTCTATCTTCAATATTATTCTAAAGCAAACAACAGTTACCAAATTCTATGACCGTAGCTAAATGGGGTTTTGAATTTAAAAAAAAAACACAATAACTCCAGAGATTTTTTAGTTTAAAACCCTCAACAGATGATTTTGACGATAAAACATCCCTTTTCGATATAAAATCTAAAGCAAACTACAGTCACCTATTTCCTAGAGCGTATTCAAGAGAGGTTACACATTTCTACCAGTGACGAGGCTCCATTAAAAAACTGCAGTGAATAGTCATCTGCCGAAATTGAAAAACACTAAATGGGGCTCAACAAAGATGGCTAAGACAGATTTTAGGAGTCAGTTATAGAGATCATGTCTAAATCAAGGAAATAATAAGAGTTGCGATGACATCCTAGTACAACTTGGTTCCACACATTCATGGAGGTCCTCAGAGCAGGTGGGAAGAGGCTTCAGACATTACCAGTGACAGATTTTTGTGGAAACAGCTTGACGGAAAATGCGCCGAAAGGCGCGGGAGGGTCTAAGTCAGTAAGAATAGCACATCAAGTTTTTGCAATAAAACTTTCTAATAGCAGGAAAATGCTCTGTAGATACCTCAGAATATGCATTTTGTTGGCTTTTAATACTAGAAATAGTGCTTGGCGGCGGGGCTTCGCCCTGCGCTACTATCACTCCCCTAAACCCCCTTGCTGGCAATGGCGGGGAGTCAACAATTTTTCCACTGACTCCAGGAAGAACCTATTCTAGGGCACAATAAACGTTTTCCGAAAGAATGAAAGGTAAGAATGTAATAAAGATTATGTACACACACACACATACATATAAATATATTTTGTTCGCGAGGGGGGGGGGGGTCGGGGGGATCTCCCCCCCCCCCCAGAAAATAAATCTTGGCTACGCCCATGCCACTACGTATATATTAAGTTCTGCTAAAACATTGCAACGTTAAAAGTTTGAATATAGTATTATTGTGTGCATGTTTCTTTAAGACCAGTGTTTTACTTTAGGGAACACTTAGCACATTTTGAGTAATTTAGCGGAACACTTTGCTTATTTTTTTAATAGAAATTAATTCACGTGTTGGCCTACTTGTTAATTATTCCAGTAGTTCGTGGAACACTAAGGTTCCGTGGAGCACGGTTTCAGAAACTGTTTATGAAAATCTATTTAGCGAATATCCAAATTGCATGTAGCGTAATAAGCTTTTAGTCTTAGATAAACACACTTTGATTCGCAATCTCTTGATACGCAGTAAGCTGTTTCTAGTTGTCTTCCTGACATAATTTTGAAAGAGAGAAACATTATACTGAACTCTCTGTTAGATGCAATAAAAGAACATAGACCTTGACTCGAAGTCTTACAGGGTACTTGCAACAAGAACGTAGCTTACAACTAGCAGTGACTCCTAAGTTAAAGGAAGCAGCATACAAGAGTGAAGAGATGTTTGTGTTTGTGCAGCCATTCAGGCCACAACTTTGTCCCACGGTGTTTGAAAACACTGGGAGGCTACATTGATATTTTTTTTCCAAACACGTGATAATCATCTTTTTAAATGTGTATCTGTAATTGTCGCCGAGAGATCATTCAGAGGCACGTCTGGAAGCCCGAAGAGCGCAAGGACTTGAGTGCTCTATAGAACTACTCTTCCATGTCGAGGACTTTATTTATAGCAAGTTAACATCAAATTTGAAGTGGCCAAGAAAATATGCAATAAAAAAAATAAAGGCCCACTGTTTGAATATACTGTGTAAAATGAATCAAAAACGATGATCGTATGTAGTAAGCTGTTCAAAGTTTGCTTAAGGACGGACAGAGAAGAAATTGGTTTTTAATCCCTTGGCATCTCCCCGTTATTATTAACGCTCGGTCTTAGCGATTCGTTGCTAATAAAAAATCCACTTATCGTCGACACTGCAAAAGCAAGATGTCTAGATTTACTAATATAGTCAGCTTGTTTACGGCATACTTGTTTCTCAGAATGTGCTAGAAACTTCAAATTATGTCTGAACTAACCGTGTACATTCCTATGTAATCTTAAATCGTGTGTTCCGGAAAGGTAATGATTATTTGACATTTCATTTATTTCTGATTATGAATGACAAGCATGACAAGATTTTCTCCAGAAATCAACTTATCAACTGTGACGACATTATTAAAGGCATAGTGGTGGGTGGCTAAGGAAAAATGGGATTAGTGAAGGTCAAGTAGTGAAGTAGGTCATGTACTGAAGTAGGTCATGTAGTAAAGTACACATTGTAGTGTATCAGTTGGTCAAGCAGCGAGGGTACAGTGTAGTGTATCAGTTGGTCAAGCAGCGAGGGTACAGTGTAGTGTTTCACTTGGTCAAGCAATGAGGTGTACAGTATAGTATTTCACTTGGTCAAGCAGTAAGACGTACACTACAGTGTTTCACTTGCTCAAGCACTGAGGCTTACACTGTAGTGTTCCACGTGGTTAAGCAGTGAGGCGTACACTGCAGTATTTCACTTAGGTCACATTGTGTATGTGTAAAAATGATTTAGAAAAAGATAAAATGTTGAAGCAAATGGTTAAGAAAATCTAAGAACTATGTAAAGCTCTAGAAAAGTCCTTTCAAGAAGGGAAGCAATTCTAATCATCGGTGTCATTGTTCAGTGGTCATTATTTATGAAGCTGTTCTTGATCGTCGGTATTTATTTAATTTATTTCAGAATAAAACTAGTCGTCAGTCAAGTTATTATACTTTGTGTACAAGTAAAGGTTCACCGCTGGATTACTTGCTCTATTGAACAGAGATTGGGACATGGGGCTTAAATACAAAAAACCGCTGGGCTACTTATGTCTGGGGTTCGAGCTCCAATTCGAACTCGAGCAGATTGGTTGCTGAGCGCCTAAAGTAGCATTGAAAACTTTTCCCAGATATCACTTTCCGACACTGGTCCACAAAAGAGATTGGATCAAAGCGCTCTGAGCATGCTATGAGCATGAAAGTTGCGCCATACAAAAGCAATTCAAACAAGATAATGAAATTATATGAGTATTTAGATAGAGGCAAATAATTAGTACATAACTATGCATTTGTTTTCGTTGGGAGGGGTTGGGGAAAGGTAATTGTTCTAACTTGCTACACATTTAGCTTGTAAGTATCGTACTGCTGGTACTTAGTACTCAATCTTTAAATGCAACTTCCTGGACTGTGATTCATTATGCTTGGCCCATTTAGTGTACATCAAAATAAGAGAACCCCAAAGAAAGCATTTTCTTTTATCATTAAATGAGAAACAAAGCTCCTTTTATAGCCATTTGTTCTATGCGTCAACACATTTTTATTAGGGAGAGGGGGGGACGATGGGGGGCATCACAGTTCAAATGTGAACCAGTAGTTTTGAATTACCCATCTACCGAAGCTCCATGAAGTCAATGATCCCAACAAAAACAGATTCTTGTAATCACTCATACTCTATTCTTCTGGCCAAATTGTCCAAACATCAAGACGACACGCCCTTGTTGACCTTAAGCTATTTTACTTTTAAAACATATTTATGTCCCACTATTTCCAGCCAACAAGTCCTCACATACAAAAAAAAAAAAAGCTCGGGGCTACATTTCTGCTTCATAACTGCACTGGTATGCCTCAAGACTTTATTACACTGGGATATGTGTGTGTGTGTGTCAATACTGCGTCAAAGCTGTATAACTCCAAGATGTGTATCTTTTTTTTATGTCATTAAATATTAGACGTGGCACTTATCACAACATTGGTCTTATCAAGGGGCTTAGTTCTCAAAGCAGGCCATAAATACAGCGCACCCCCCCTCCTTTTTTTTCTTCTGATATTTGGGCATTATTATTGTCAGCTTGTCATGTAGCAAGGCATAGGCTCTTACAACAAGGGCTGAGTTCACCTAAAGGAAACCATTTTGTCTCAAAACCAGTTTCAGGAGGAGAAAAAAAAAGTACATTGATCAGCCAGACTACAAGTGTAGTTGATCAGTTAGCACTTTTAGAATGTTAAGTGTCGATATATATTGCAATCGCTGCTAGTAAGACCACTGATGATATACTACGAGTTTGAAAACTGATACTGATCAGGGGAACACTGCTAAGTAGTCTGATAGTAAACACATCATTTAGAATGTACACGCGACACATTTGTTTAAAGTCACATACCATCTTATAAAAGACTGAATTGCCGGGGGTGCTTTCAATAATTGATCCCAAGATCTACATCCATGATTACACATTTCATGCTAAAAAATAATCATACAAACATTCGTTCTTCTCAGGAAAGACTCAAGTCATTAGTTTGGCAAGGACAGTTTCAATAAGCCTGGAAGACAAATGGAGTTAAAATCTAAAAGTAAACTAAAGAAATTAGATTAAAGAAGGATACATGTCAGCCGAAATAACCCAGATACATGTCAGCCAAAATAACCCAGATACATGTCAGCCAAATTAACCCAAATACACGTCAGCCAAAATAACCCAGTGTTTTAACGAGATTGGAAATGTAGAAGAAATAAAGATACAAGATCAATTGTCTACAATAGTCTACATAAACATAAATGTGCATCGAATTAGGTAAATCATTCTTGTTGTTGATGTAACCATTAGATTTAGCATCTGTTCTACACAGTAAAATATCAGACATGAAGCAGATCTGTGACCCAAGTCACACCAATATACTCCAGACAAGTGTCAGAACTCATTCTCCAGAGCTGTAGGGGCAGACAAGTTGTTGGTCAAAATACCAGATAACAGGGAGCCTTTATCACCATTTGCTTTCAGTTACAGCAGCACTCCAGGCAGTCATGGTGATAGGATTATGTGATAAATTGAAGAGTTTAGGAGAGAGAAAATGCAAAGCTTCACCAGGAAGTTGTTTACATTGTAAATCATGGGATATGTAGATTACATTGGTGTCAATTGACAGAAATATGTCATTTCTACCATTCAACTAAATTTTTTTCTACTGGCATTTATTTTATATTCAATCATTTAAAGATAACATGAATTGGCCACATAAATACTTTTAAAACATTTTTTTTAAACCCTGTATTCTTTTGTGTGCATTGGTAAGAAAAAAATTAAATTTAAAAACAAAGTTTTAATATTATTTTTACAAAGCTTATATCAACTCACTCTGGTAAAAGTAAAAGGTTTGTACAGTTATTTCTCTAACACCCAATCTTGATCAAGCTGAAATTTTGCACAATTATTTTTTTCACCTGACAACACAAGAATCAATTTTAAAAATTAATCAATTAGTTAATTAACTATTGGTAATTAATTACATGGGAAATAAATTGTACTTAACTGAAGCTCTAAATTGAAACAAACAATATATAACTATACAATCTTCTCTAGTCATAAGTACCTCACTAGCAGAGTGGTTAGCACATCGGCCTGAAAAGGCATGAGCCACGTGTTCGAATTCATGTCGTTCCTCTTTTTTTTTTTTTTTTATGTTTTTTTATTTTGTAAATGCTTTTAAAAACTAATTACAGTTAAAACCAGCCAGATATCCATTTCTTCACCCCCCCCCCCCCCCACCCTCATTTTAACAACTGGTCAAGATAAGGGATAGGATCACAGCATTTGAGAAAGCTAAGGGCACGAAACAGCACTACGCAAAAACTATTTGAAAAAATATTTTTAATTGCACAGATTTATTGCTGTTGGGCTAGATCTATCACAATTTTAATTACATGACTAAGCTAAATTAATACAATTACACTTCATATAAACTTTGTTTTGTTTTTGTAAGTATTTTATATGGTTTTCTTTTTTTCATATTTAAATGATAACATGAGTTGGCCACATAAATACTCTAGAAATATTTTTTAATCAATTATCTATGTGTGTGCATTGTTTAAAAAAAATAAACACAATTTGCAAACAAAGTCTTAATATAATTTTGTTTCTCTTAAAAGTTTTCTATACAGAAGATAAAATTCTTTCTTTTAAATTTTGTTTTAGAATGTTGAGTTACGGTGAAGATGGTCTTATCTTATGAAATACAGTCGTTACTTCAAAAGTAGTCATGCATGTTAGGCAATGACTTAAATTCTGCCAAGTCATTTGTTTTCCTGCCTGACTCATGCAACCCATTCCATGCTGTAATAGCACTAAAAAAGAAGGAGCATTTGTTCAAATTTGTTCTAGCAAATGGAACAGGTGTGCTTTTTTGGTAGACGTTTTAACTAAAATTATTAGGTCAAAAAAACAAACAACTCTTATTTTGTATTTGTTTTCTCTGACCTTAATAAAAACATATTGACAAGATAGGTAGGTCTCAAGGGCATCATCTTTTAAAAAAAAAAAGTTATTAAATTTTAAGACGTATTAATTCTATCAATGTTATTTAATAAGTGTATGTTTGCAAACTGTATAATTAAGTTTTTACAGTTTGTAATGGCTTCAACATATAAATTTATTTTTAAAAAGAACAAGTATGAACCATCAAGAGAAGTAGGTCTTAAAAGGATATAGAGATCACTTTTTAAGAGTTTACTGTTTATTTCATGTTAGACCACCAGTTCACTTTAATATGAAAAACTTGGCAAAGACAATGCAAGTGTAAAATAATACACAAGAGAGATGCAAAAAGAAAATGCTATTAATAAGCAAGAAATATATATTTTTTAAGCTTAAATTTTATCTGGCCTCATTGCTATCTCTATACAACAACAGAAACAAACAAAATTAAACTGAATTGTACAATAAGATGTGCAAGGTAAAATCATTAATCAGGACAGCTAAATAATCAAGTAAATGTCCATAACAGCTCTTTTGACTAGATTGTCCCACACAATATGTAAAGTCTGACACTAGAGAAATTGTTCACAAACACTGCAGAAATGACAACATTCCAATACAATCAAAGGAGTACTATATATTTAATAGAAATATTTACTGGTAAAAACAAATGACTTACTAGCAAGAGTGTAGTCCATGTCAAAACCAAAAAATCTGACCTTTTCAAGCATCAGACTTCTATTTACAAACACTCTACAAAACAACAGAGAGACATAAATGTTTAATATATTTAGAAGACTATGATTCCAGTCAGGGCCAGTCCTAACAATTGCGGGGCCATATGCAAAACCAGGGCCTGGTCTGGGTGGGAATAAGGATAATAAGTGAAAATTAAAATTTTGTATTAGAAAATAAATTCAACTTTGCATTTTATTCATTCTTTACTAAGTATAAAATTGCGATCAAGTTAAGTTTACTTTAAGAACCTTGCAACCTATAGCATATTTATATGTAGTGACTATAAAAGTAAATAAGGTATTGGAACTTCCAGTTAAGGGGAAAATTCGTCCGATTAATTATTACATTTTATTACAGGAAAGCTGACAATGCCTTTTTTTTTAATCACGCATTGGATTGGCATTTTCTGTAATGAATGACACCCACAAATGACAATTTTGCCTATTTTTCAGGAGATTTTTATGTCTTTTCAGGAGATTTTAATAAATGCAGGACATTTCTAGGAATTTTTCGTATATATTTTCAATTAATAATTACACATAGAATTAGCGTGGGGCCTTTTTCGACCGCATAGGTTGCAGTGGCCTAAGACCGGCCCTAATTCCAGTCTACACTAACACAAATATTGTTACTGACTTGTAATGTTATCAATTCTATTTTGGCTGGAGTTGAATAGAAAATTGTCCAAAAACTTTTTCTTTCTCACCTTTTGCTTGGCTCTCTTTTATACATATGACTACTCATACTGTATTTTCTCTCTAGGCCCTGGCGCACTTCAGGAGTGGTTGGACTCTCAGCCATTTTGTTGAACTATTCTGTTGGATTTAATGGAGGTTCTGCAATCAATATACATCATTTGCGTTAATATGTTTTGCTTTGAATGTCCTTTATCCATTTGTGTTTAGAATTAAACTAAAAGTGTAAATAAATGTTAGCATTTAAGTTGTTTATAATATAACACTATTAGCAGTTTATCAAAGTATTTTTTTATTTAAATTGATTAAAATGATACTTTGAAAAAAACTTAATTTAAAATCATATTTTGAAAGTCTTGGAATGATGAGGAAAAAAAAAACTATATTAAAACGGGCAGAGAAGTATAATGTAATTATTTTTTTTTACATAAATGTTAAAAAAAAAAGTTTCTAAATTATTCAAAATAGCAAGAAAGAGAAATTAAATCAAGCATGAAAGTTGTGTCAACATTAGATTTTTAATGCTTAAAACAGTTTAATCCCTATTTAACTTAACAATAATGGATATTAAGAAATTCGAACTTCAAAATTAAGTTATGCTTTGTGATTCTCGAATGAACAAGCAATAGAAAAACAATAGAGAAAAGAATACTTTTTAAAAATAAAGCTTAACTAAGGAAAAGAACCACTAACTAGTGCCATTTATCTGAAAATTACAGGGTTTCTGATATATAAAACAAAATTAAATAATTAGCACTAAATGATTAACTTATAGGTTAATTTTTTAATTGATTTGTGTATTGTTATCGAATATGAATAATTATATAAAATTTCAAAAGAATGGGAAGTGGGAGAAAAAACGTGTCAAAACCTAATAAGGGAATTGAGTCCATAAGTAGCATTTATTCCCCTTATTTCAAAATCAAACAAAATAATTAATCACCAACAATTAATTAACTAATTGTTTAATTTTTTATTGATTCATGTTTTGTCAGGTATAATGAATAATTGTGCAAAGTTTATCTTGATCCGAGAATGGGAAACAGGAGAAAAATATGCTCAAACGTTTTACTTGACAGACAGAGTGAGTTGATAGAAGGTTTGTAAAGATCAAGAAAAACTAGCAATTGATAGACACACATTAGTATGTGTGTTGATAAGAAAAAACTTGTTCAAACCTACATTGAACACGAATTTGGTGTCAATAAGAACAGCTCACTAATAAAACAATTATTTAACATAACACATCTTAATGTCCTCAAATTGTAAATGTTCTATTATTAAGAAAAAAAAATTATTTCTGTTTGTTTAAAACTTGAGACCAACCATAAAAATAATTAAAATAATTATTTGTCTAGCTTTTTTTAGAAACAAATTTGATTAAATGTAATGTAAGCAAGGTTTTATTATATACAATTGAAAAAAAAATCCTAAAAATTTCTTGCTCATAATTGGTGTTATAAATTGTATTATCATGCAAATCCTTGTTAGGTCCAGCAGAAGCTTTGAAAGCTTCTTAGAGGAGGTGAACTGACAACAAGCATTTTAGCAATCAAAATACAATATATCTCAACCTTTCAAGTAGTCATGCAGCTGCGCTTAAAATATTTCAAAGGTTCATAGCTGTTTAAACTTCTATAGACTGTTAGACTAATCCTAGCAAGGTACTTTGATGTTTATTGTTTTGTAGGTCTCATTTATACTTAGTAATTGGACACACTCATACCCTCTTGGGGACTGTGACTCTTGTACAAGACATGTATTTATGTGATCCACAGAGTGAAATAATGTTTTATTAGTTAAGTTCAATTGGCAGGAACGCACTGCAATGTTGTCACAGTGAAATGGCTATCTCCCAAATCATATAAGATTATAACAACTTCAGCAATGCTGACCATGGTCCAAAACTGTAGAGTATATAGGAGGGTGAGGATTGTTTGTTCTCCAACAGATTAAACAAATCAAGTAACACTATATGGAAATGGAAGATCCAGATCAATATTGAATATTTGTCTATCAATCAATTACAGTTTAAAAGTCACACATTTATTGCATTACTTTATTAGCAATAACTATCTTACTTTTATTTTTTATTTTAAGCTTATGAAATGTCACACCATGCTTTACAACTTCTATTTTAAATGTTGAATTGCACCATGTTGAGCACAATGTAAGGAATGTTTTGATTTTAACAACTACTTTTATCCTAAAGGCTATTATAATGCATTCTAATTTTAACTATTAAATAAAATTATTAGTGTGAAAATAAAACTTGAATTGGTGAGTAAAATGTTGCACAATCTATTTTTTGTTTTATATAAATAAGTAAAAGCTGAGAGATAAAATTCTTGGCTTCTGAACTGAGAAAGTTCAAGTTTGAATCCCATTAAAGAGTAGATTTTAGATTTTTAGGACTACCCAGCTCTAATGAGAGTACCTGACATAGTTGATGAAAGTCACGTGGCTGGTCATTGACACTCTCATTTACCATTTTACCATGCATCATAGACACATATATATCATTTGCTTCTGTCGTGACTTTGTCTATTCTATTGTCGCCCCTAGTGTTTGTTTACATTTCTTAGACTGTGTACTGACCATATTTTGTGTTATGATCTTTACTATGTGTGTAGTTGTTTGTCATTCAGTGTAAGAAAGCTTTAGATGTAACATGTTTTTTTGTTATGTTAAAGTACAACAGCTTCATCGATTACAAGATCTAAATAGAACTTAGTAACTTAAGTCATGGTTTAAAAGTAAAAGAAAGAAAAAAAAATCTGATATATTTAATTGACAGAACTTGATGACACCAAAGCCAACAGTCTCTGACTTTTATGGTCAGTATTTTGATATGTGTTACTTTCATCATAGTACCCTTTTCAGACCATGTGACCAAAAAGGGCAGATGATATATAGGTCATCTATTTCTATGACAGTTTATGAGGTGTCATATGGCCAGCAAAATTATCAACTGCCTTTACTTTCTTTACTTTTACCAACTAATGTAATAGGGGCTTCCTAAAAATCCATTCATTCAAAATCTTAGTATTTACCAAGATTTGAACCCGAGATCACTCAGTGTGGAAGCCCAGCACTGCCAATCAGCCATCACACCCCCCACTTTCAATCATACTTAATCTATAACCTAAAGCAGAGGTTTGCCATTTTTACTTTAATAGCTACATCTAACGTGTGGAATCAATAAGCTACTAGACTAATAAACCTGATAAAAAAATCATAGACACTCAATTCAAAAACATAAATGTATACAATATTCTAGATAAATCTATACAATGGTCCTAAACTAGTATCTGCTGTAAAGCGTTGCTGAAAATTTAAAACATTAAGTTCTGACAATTATATCAAGAAAAAATGGACTTATAAATTAAATTTTGATGAAGCCCATAATTAAACCTTTTTAAAGATAAAAGATCCTCTAGATCTAGGTCTTCGTAATATTATTAAACATAAATCTAAATTGTACTAAATGTATTACCCTATGTAAGCAGACTATATTTGACTATATCATAGTATGTATGAGCAGGCATACTCCTCTAAAACCTCAGGGAGTTTTTTTGTTGTTTTTTTTAACAGGATAAATCAGGCCATGGTCCTGGGGTCATTTGCTAAGTCAAGGTCTAGGTCAAACAACTTGTCAATGGGGTATGAAGTGAAGAGTGAAAAAAATCAAAGGGCATCCAATGAATTCATAAGCTTATTCAGACTTACAAGTCATTTTTATTGGCCTAGAGTATAATCTTATAGCTAGACTACATTTTTCTGACTGAAGAACCACCTGCAAAAATAAATCTTATAATGTTAGATCTAGCCATTAAATATTATTTAATATAATAATTAATATATTATATAGATTTATAGATTCTAAATCTACACACTATCACTAGATTTACCTTTTATATTCTAGAATTTATAGATTAGATCTTAAATATAAATATTCTATAATTAGAATTAGTATTTAATATAATCAAGATCTATAACTTATAATACTATAGATTGATTATATATAGAAAATAGTAATCTAGACTCTAGATGGCTAGATCTAATATTGCATATAGTCTAGTCTAAACTATATTCTCTAATTAGTCTAATTACTTACTCTAATACTAATAACTAGTCTAAGTCTAATAGTAATAGAATCTAGTTAAGTAGTCTAGTAATAGTAATAGACTATCTATAATAGAGTATAGATCTAGTTAATAGTTAAATATTATAGTCTATACTATTATTATAATAATATTATAGATCTATCTATGTCTAGATCTATATTATTATATTCTATCTATACATTATAATCATACAATTATTATTATACAGTCACAGTGACAGTCTTAGACATCTCAAAATATATATACTAGATCTAATATAGCAGATCTATATCTAGATCTATATATACTCTAATTCAAGATCTAGATCTGTGTCTAGAACTCGACCCTCTAGTTCTAGATCTAGTCTATATGACTATAACCTTTTTTTTTTAACTTTTACTTTTAGATTGAGGGACGTCTGTCAAGTATTTTGATTTCGTTTTCAAACGGAAGCTGTACTTGAGAAGGTAACAGCAGACAAACGAAAATGGAATACCGTAATTTCCCGCAACTCCCCTGACCGTAATTTCAGTAAATTCCTTGACATGGAAGGAAAATGTCTAATACGATGTGAAATGATCACCGAAATGTAAGATGTTTGTAAATGTTTTACATGTTTCGGATGTTCCTTCAGAGTTGAAGATAGTTTACTTCCTAGACCAAACCTCCCGCAGGACGACGGGGGATGGGAGCGGGCAGGGTTTGAACCCTCGACGTCGATAAATCCGAACGACATTCCAGCGCGCAAACCGCACGACCAGGCAGCCATCCATGCATTGCTAACATACCCTTATGTTTATACAGCCTTATAATCTATCTCTAAAGTTAATTTGACCGTGATTCTGCACTTAATAAAGTTTGAATAAAGTAGAAAGATGAATTTATTTTCTAACAAAAAATCAGAATTTTCATTTATTATCCTTATCTCTACCCAGACTAGGCACTGCGCAATCCGCTTCGCATAGGGCACCGCAATCTGTAGGACCGCCCTGTAGACAGTAATTTTTTTTTTTTTAAAAAAAGGTGCCGGTACTCATTGATAGATTGCCCAACTCTTAACGACTAATAAATTAATAATAAACGTTAAAATACAAGAAAGGTAATTTTTTCCCCACTTTGATAAAGGTGCCGGTACGCCGTACCGGTGCGTAGGCCTACCGTCACACAAAAAAACACTGTATATATAGAAGTCTAGACAGATATTCATTTATATATGTATCATGGGCGTAGCCAGGATTTTTTTCGGGAGGGGGGGTGGGGGTATTTTTTTTCTTCCCCCCCCCCGCCCCCCCCCCCCTCTCGAAAAAAAATTAATAGTATGTGTGTGTGTACATAATCTTTATTACATTCTGACCCTTCATTCTTTCGGAAGACGTTTATTATGCCCTAGAATGTTTCTTCCTGGAGTTGGTGGAAAAATTGTAGATTTCCTCGCCATTGCCCAGCAATGGGGTCTGGGGAAGCGCTTAGAGCTCCCCCCAGCGATGGGCGAAGCCCCGCCGCCAAGCACTATTTCTGGTATTGAAAGCCAACAAAATGAATATTCTGAGGTATCTACAGTAAATTTTCCTGCTATTAAAAAGTTTTATTTCAAAAACCTAAAATTCTTTTCTTACTGCCTTACTGGCGACAAGTTGTACTAGGATGTCATCGCAACCCTTAGTATGCGTAAATCATTTTGTCGGAGAACATGTCCCGCAAACCTCATGCGACGCTCTGTCACAACCTTACTAAGGTGTCGACTCCCAGTTCGGCTAGGATTTTCTTGATTTAGACCCGATCTCTATAACTGTCTCCTAAAATATGTCTTAGCCATCTTTGTTGAGCCACATTTAGTGTTTTTCAATTTCGGCAGATGACTATTCACTGCAGTTTTTTAATGGAGCCTCGTCACTGGTAGAAATGTGTAACCTCTCTTGAATACGCTCTTGGAAATAGGTGACTGTAGTTTGCTTTAGATTTTATATCGAAAAGGGAAGTTTTATCGTTTTAATCATCTGTTGTGGATTTTAAACTAAAAAATCTCTGAAGTTCCTTTTTTTTAAAATTCAAAACCCTATTTAGCTACGGTCATAGAATTTGGTAACTGTACTTTGCTTTACAGTAACATTGAAGATAGAGGTTTTCCACCTCAAAACTCTCTGTAGTGGGATTTTAAACTCAAAAACCATCTGGAGGGGTTTTAAACTTTTAAGAAAAGCCATCTATAGGAGATGGGGTTTAAACTCTAACGCTCAAATAATTTTAGTGTGTAATTTGCTTTTTATATTAAAGAGATATTTTTTAGCATCAAACCCCGCTGAAAGGGGGTTTAAACTCAAAACCCCATTTGGCAACTCTCATAGCATTTTGAGTCCGTAATTTGCTTTTTTTTTATATTGAAGAGTTATTTTTTAGCTTCAAACTCCACTGGAGGGAGTTAAAACTCAAAGCCCCTTTGAATTTTGAAAGTATAATTTGCTTTGTTTTTAATATTAAAGAGGTAATTTTTACCTTCAAACCCCGCTGAAAGGGTTTTTTTTTCATATTGAAGAAGCATTTTTGGCTTCAACCCCGCTGAATGGGAGTTTAAACTCAAAACTGAGTCGAAACCCATTTACCTACGCTCATTTTGAGTGCGTAATTTGCTTTTTTTTATATTGAAGAGGTATTTTTTTATCTTCAAACCCTACTGAGGGGGGGTGGGGTTAAACTCAAAACCCTCATAGAATTTTGAGTGTGTAATTTGCTTTTTTTTTTTATATTGAAAAGGGGGTTATAAAATCAAAATCTTCTTTAACTGTGCTCTTGGAATTTGGGCATTGTCGTTTGCTTTTTTTGTTTTGTTTTTAGAAGAGAGGGATTTAACTGCAAAAAAACCCTGGTAGGGGGTTTTAAACTCAAAACCCTCTGGTAGGGGGTTTTTAAACTCAAAACACGCTTGTAGGGGGTTTTAAACTCAAAACACGCTTGTAGGGGGTTTTAAACTCAAAATCCGCTGGTAGGGGGTTTTAAACTCAAAATCCCCTGGTAGGGGGTTTTAAAGTCAAAACCCCCTGGTAAGGGTTTTAAACTCAAAATCCCCTGGTAGGGGGTTTTAAACTCAAAACCCCTTGGCTGCGATGGAGCAAGTGATGGTATAGTATTAAAATATCACCCAAAATAAACAAAATCAAAGAAAAAAATCAATTACTGAATTCCGATCCCCCCCCCCCCCTGTTTCCCGGGGGGGGGGGTGTTGAACCCCAACTCCCCCCCCCCCGGCTTCGCCCATGATATTAATATATATCGGCTGTATTTGCAAAGTAGTAAAACATTATTCAAAAGATCCTTTTTAATAGGATGAATAATGAGCAGGAGAATGCTGGATGTCAGGAGAATGTGTTTCTGGAGTAAGAATGCAAAAAAACGCATTTGGCGTCAGGATCTTACAGCGCTCCCCCCAAACCCCCTAGCTGTCAAGAGAAAGGCCTAAACGTGGCATTATTTGTTGTTATTTTTTTCGAATAAATTTTTTCGGCGGCGATCCTAAAAACCTTAATCTAAATGAGTGGGGTATCTTATCTTTTCAAGGAACAAATCGTATGTATTTGCGATGTAGTATGGGCCTATAAATTCATATTACAATATTTTTCAAGTAACATTATACAAAAGGTACTTTTTTTATAGGATGAATAATGAATGAGCTGCAGTGAAGAATGCAAGAAAACGCTTTTGGCTGATTGATCTATTCACAGACCTAGATAGATAGATAGATAGATAGATAGATAGATAGATAGATAGATAGATAGATAGATAGATAGATAGATAGATAGATAGATAGATAGATAGATAGATAGATAGATAGATAGATAGATAGATAGATAGATAGATAGATAGATAGATAGATAGATAGATAGATAGATAGATAGATAGATAGATAGATAGATAGATAGATAGATAGATAGATAGATAGATAGATAGATAGATAGATAGATAGATAGATAGATAGATAGATAGATAGATAGATAGATAGATAGATAGATAGATAGATAGATAGATAGATAGATAGATAGATAGATAGATAGATAGATAGATAGATAGATAGATAGATAGATAGATAGATAGATAGATAGATAGATAGATAGATAGATAGATAGATAGATAGATAGATAGATAGATAGATAGATAGATAGATAGATAGATAGATAGATAGATAGATAGATAGATAGATAGATAGATAGATAGATAGATAGATAGATAGATAGATAGATAGATAGATAGAGATAGATAGATAGATAGATAGATAGATAGATAGATA
>JASAOG010000080.1:3067500-3072110 GCA_030265305.1 Biomphalaria pfeifferi | reverse complement strand
GAGAGAGACAGACAGACAGAGAGAGAGACATACAGAGAGAGACAGAGATAGACAGACAGACAGAGAGAGAAAGACAGAGAGAGAGACAAATAGAGAGAGAGACAGAGAGAGAGACACAGAGAGAGAGACAGACAGAAAGATACAGAGAAAAGAGACAGAGAGAGAGAGACAGACAGAGAGAGAGAGACAGAGAGAGAGACACAGAGAGAGAGACAGACAGAAAGATACAGAGAAAAGAGACAGAGAGAGAGAGACAGACAGAGAGAGAGAGACAGACAGAGAGAGAGACAGAGAAAGACAGAGAGAGACAGACAGAAAGATACAGAGAAAAGAGACAGAGAGAGAGAGACAGACAGAGAGAGACAGACAGAGAGAAACAGACAGAGAGAGACAGAGAGAAAGAGACAGACAGAGAGAGACAGAGAGAGAGAGACAGACAGACAGAGACAGAGAGAGAGACAGAGAGAGAGACAGAGAGAGAGACAGAGAGAGAGAGAGACAGAGAGAGAGACAGAGAAAGACAGAGAGAGAGAGAGACAGACAGAAAGATACAGAGAAAAGAGACAGAGAGAGAGACAGACAGAGAGAAACAGACAGAGAGAGACAGAGAGAGAGACACAGAGACTGACAGAGAGAGACAGAGAGAGAGACAGACAGAGACAGACAGAGAGAGAGACAGAGAGAAACAGAGAGAGAGACAGAGAGAGAGACAGAGACAGACAGATAAACAGACAGAGAGAGAGACAGAGAGAAACAGAGAGAGACAGAGAGAGAGACAGAGAGAGAAACACAGAGAGAGAGAGACAGAGAGAGAGACAGAGAGAAAAACAGAGAGAGAGACAGAGAGAGAAACACAGAGAGAGAGACAGAGAGGGAGACAGAGAGAGAGACAGAGAGAGAGACACACAGAGAGAGAGACAGAGAGAGAGAAAGAGACAGAGAGAGAGAGACAGAGAGAGAAAGGGGGAGAGAGAGAGAGAGAGAGAGAGAGGGTACGAAATAATTTCAGTTTTCTACTTTTAATAGTGAACCACTTGAATTGCTAAAAAAAAAACACGCTCGCACACCCTGTCAGGACATTTAAAAGGACCTGGTCTCACCTAGGAAGATTGTCTGCTCATATAGCTCCCTCCACCCCACATTCCCATACCACTCCTTGCCCCCCTCCCCCCCCCCCCACTCCTCCCCAAGCATGTTGTTCTCATATGGTCGTACAGGAAAGAGACAAAATGGAGTCAATTTAAAAAAAAATAATTTTTTTTTCGCTTTCTATTGTGACGGAGTTAGTTGTCTCAGCACTCGAGTTTCGCCTCCGTATTTTTATGTTGGTTTGTGTTTTTAATTCACTCGCCACAAATCTAATACCACAAGATGCATTTCCCCCCTATTCAGCTTTGAGATGTGCGGTTTGTACGTCTCCGCCCCTTTCTCCGAACGCCATGCAGCCCCTGTTTTGTGGACAGGGGGGGTCAAGGGTTATCAGTGCTGAAGGTCACTGAGGTGAGTCGGTAAATATGGCCGTCGTGTGAGACGCTCACCGGGGAGAGCCTTCTTCCAGGGAACCGCACGCCGTGGTCCCTCATTGTTTTGGATATCCGTTTTTTCCCCCTTATATGTTGTCGTTGTCTCTCTTCGCCACGGAAACGGCGCCCTAAGTGGATGTCATCCAGGGTTGGTCAACAAGGGGCGTCACCGACTTGCGCTTGCCAGATAAACCAATTTTGTTGAATTAAAAAAAAAAAATCTCCAGCATCAATTAAGTTATTATAAACCGGACGCGACAAGATAATAAAGTTTCATATGCAAAAAAAAAAGGACTTAAAGTAAATTGACTTTAACTTTCCGAAAGCTCTAAACGGAAGTTATGAAATATAGTGTGTGTGTGTGTTAAAGGGGGGGGGGGAGACTAAATTGTGGGAAGTTTCAAAGCACCATTTAATTTAGAATGAGGTACTTAAAGGATTTAACTGATGAAGCACTTGTAAACATACAACCTGGATCGGACTTTAAAATGTTGAGGCCCTGCGCGATTCGGCATCGGAGATACCCTTTGCTCTTGACGTTGCAGCTTAGTGCGCCAGAGAGTGGTGTGGACACCACCACAGAGTCTGTGGACCTCCAAGCGGTTGTCATTATTCTGAGCTGCAGATATAGGCCTACATTATTCAGAGGGGAAAAAAAAACGTTTAGCGAACAAGTATGACAGAGAGAAAGAAAGGGAGAGATAGAGAGAGAGAAAAGGGAGAGAGAGAGAGAGAAAGGGAGAGAGAGAGAAAGGGAGAGAGAGAGAAAGAGAAAGGAAGAGAGAGAAAGGGAGAGAGAGAGAAAGGAAGAGAGAAAGGAAGAGAGAGAGAAAGGAAGAGAGAGAAAGGGAGAGAAAGAGAAAGGAAGAGAGAGAGAAAGGGAGAGAGAGAAAGGGAGAGAGAGAAAGGGAGAGAGAGAGAAAGAGAAAGGAAGAGAGAGAGAAAGGGAGAGAGAGAAAGGGAGAGAGAGAGAAAGAGAAAGGAAGAGAGAGAAAGGGAGAGAGAGAAAGGAAGAGAGAGAGAAAGGGAGAGAGAGAAAGGGAGAGAGAGAGAAAGAGAAAGGAAGAGAGAGAAAGGGAGAGAGAGAAAGGAAGAGAGAGAAAGGGAGAGAGAGAGAGAAAGGGAGAGAGAGAGAAAGGGAGAGAGAGAAAGGAAGAGGGAGAAAGGGAGACAGAGAGAAAGGAAGAGAGAGAAAGGGAGAGAGAGAGAAAGGAAGAGGGAGAAAGGGAGAGAGAGAGAAAGGGAGAGAGAGAGGGAGAGAGAGAGAAAGGGAGAGAGAGAGAAAGAGAAAGGAAGAGAGAGAAAGGGAGAGAGAGAAAGGAAGAGAGAGAAAGGGAGAGAGAGAGAGAAAGGGAGAGAGAGAGAAAGGGAGAGAGAGAAAGGAAGAGGGAGAAAGGGAGACAGAGAGAAAGGAAGAGAGAGAAAGGGAGAGAGAGAGAAAGGAAGAGGGAGAAAGGGAGACAGAGAGAAAGGAAGAGAGAGAAAGGGAGAGAGAAAGAAAGAGAAAGGAAGAGAGAGAAAGGGGGAGAGAGAGAGAAAGGGAGAGAGAGAGAAAGGAAGAGGGAGAAAGGGAGACAGAGAGAAAGGAAGAGAGAGAAAGGGAGAGAGAAAGAAAGAGAAAGGAAGAGAGAGAAAGGGGGGAGAGAGAGAGAAAGGGAGAGAGAGAGGGAGAGAGAGAGAAAGGGAGAGAGAGAGAAAGGGAAAGAGAGAGAAAGAGAAAGGAAGAGAGAGAAAGGGAGAGAGAGAGAAAGGGAAAGAGAGAGAAAGAGAAAGGAAGAGAGAGAAAGGGAGAGAGAGAGAAAGAGAAAGGAAGAGAGAGAGAAAGGGAGAGAGAGAAAGGAAGAGAGAGAGAGAAAGAGAAAGGAAGAGAGAGAAAGGGAGAGAGAGAGAAAGGGAGAGAGAGAGAGCGAGAGATATCTTTTACCGCACGGCAAGTACAAAAATTATTTGATTATGTGGGATATTACAATATAATTCTAAGTTCCCATGAATCCCGCAATTAAAAATTAAAGTTAAGCGAAGTTCTCCTTTCAGACCTTGTGGTCTATCGGGCAGATGATGTAAAGTTCCTCTGATTCTGTGGCCTACGTTTAACGAGGGTGTCATGTGGCAAGCATAACGACCAATCGCCTTTACTTTTCCCTAACATATGTCAGGTACCCATTAGAGCTGGGTGGACTCAGAGGCGCCCAAAGATCCTGAAATCAAAAATCCCAGTCATCACCAGGATTCGAACCCGGGAGCGCCGAATCAGCCAGCCACCGCGCCTCCGCAATTAAAAATACTTCGCTTTAATTTTTTTAATTAATGAAGCAATAAAAAAAAAGATCTTTTTTAAAAAAATGTTAATAAAATGTGTTGTCACGCAGTACGAATTTATGTGCGAAATGTCTAGGTAAAATAACGTAATTTTAAATTGTCGAAATGTTTGACAGCTCTTCGAAACATTAACAATTACAAAAGACAAAACAACGTAGAGGCTCTACTGAATTGAGAACGCTAAACAACGAACAGGTTGAGACTGGAAAGTAGAAACAAAGGGTGAGTAAGGAGCGGGTAGGAAGGTAATAAACAAACAATCTGATCGTGACAGAAATACAAATATTCTCAATCACAAAGTCACGTCTTAAGAAAAAAAGTCACTCCAAATTTTTGTTTCCCCTTAGAAAAAAATTTTTTTTTGGCTTGTTGCAATATTGACGTACTCACTGCACAGTAACTTTTTTTTCTTTACACACTGCACAGTAACTTTTTTTTTCTTTACACACTGCAAAGTAACTTTTTTTTTACTTTACACACTGCACAGTAACTTTGTTTCAACCCTCAACCCTATAGTTTTTTTCTTCTTCACTTTACAGATGCCTCACGTAAGCAGCACCTGTGTCTAAAAGTTTCGACTCCCCAAGACTTAGTAATCAGCAGTTTAATTTCCTCCTCGAAGAAAGGTATCAATACGCCATTCCCTGTGTAACTTAGCAAATGTCCTGGTAAAGATGGCATTAAAGTTAAGGGTTAATAGCGAGGCTAATACTAACTAGGGGGGGGGGGGGGGGCGGTGGCTGAGTGGTAAAGCGCTTGGCTTCCGAA